>CM065682.1:32759962-32807462 GCA_017654935.2 Phymorhynchus buccinoides | reverse complement strand
CCCTGCCACCTTTAAGAAGCGATCTTTTAACCGGGTAGACAATTCGTTAAAAACGAGAAACAAGAGTAATTATAAATACCAAAGACCGTAAGTTAATTAGAAAATATTTCGTAATGATGTAGTATACAAATTCATGTTGATATTTTCAATTAATGCTAAAATGTACGATGTTTGTATGTACGTTTTTATTATTATTCAATATTAGAATACGTTGTTAATTTTTCAACTTCTTCTCGCACCCACTCCTTTTTATGTTCACGTGAGAAATGCTCATAAAAATATTTTATGCAAAAAGGTAACATTTGAAAATACATGTATTTAATAAAGAATACCACAACCTGAAACAAAGGATTCTCCTAAAAACCAACAATAACGTTGAGTGTAAAATAACAAAACAAAACATCCAGGGTCATATGCCAGACGATACTATCATTCTTCTCGGGTGAAAGCAAGAAGACATTATCAACCTTCTCTATTATTTTGTTGTTGTGACAGTAACTTCTGGCTTTCTTCTGAACATAATGTTAGTAGGCTACCTTCTGACATTGAACCCTCGAAACATTCTCACCCAGGTCAGAACTACATTTTCATGTTGTTTTCCATCATTCTCACCCAGAATCTTAGCCACAGCTTCCATAGGGCTTTTTGCCTTTCCCTTGTTTTCCCTTGTCCTCTTGTTCCCCGTGGTCCCTCCCGTTTTGGCCAGGACGATGGAGGACACGACAGCACAAGACTGCCCCATGGTCAAGAAGCGGTCCAGCGTGGTCAAGACTGACCGCACACGCTGAGGCAGAAGATCCATCCATGGTGTGGAGTTGCTGTTCCCTGACATGTCCATGAACATGCCCACATCCCCTATGGTGCCCCATTGGATGGCTAGACCTGAAGATGAAAGATGCGCGTGCCGGTCAGTCGTGTCCGACAGTGACTTTCAGGCCGCAGAGAAGGGAGGGGAGTGCTATTCTGGAGGGCTGGACAGGAATTCGTATATAATAATCACTATGTTATAGTAGAGAAGCCCTGCCCAGGGTACATTCCCACTCTTTGCCTGAAAAGGACCTTAAGACAGCTGATGTTGGGGAAGTTCATTTAAAGGCCAAGTAAACTCTTTAGCTGAAGCACCAATAATCAGCGTAAAATGTGAGAGTCATGGTCATTCATTAAAGACTGAACTTGACTCAAGGAAAGATGGTAGAGGGAAACATGCGTGGAGAATCAAAGACGCTCAGTTGGATAAAATGCAAGTTTTGCGACCCAATGGTCAAAAATTGATGGCATGAAAATCGTCTTGGTGATAACGGTTCATTCAGTGCAACAAATAAGGAAAATATCTGCAGATCTACTTTGTCAGTTCGACTTAGGCTACTTTCTCAACATTTTACAAGGGATAAAATGAGGCAGATATTTTCAGTTCATCCAGCGTTTATTTTCCCTTTAAAAGTTCATTGGATTTCTCTGAAATCCTTGGATCAGAAGAGAGATCTGCAACCTACTGTATTTGATTCGTTTTTGTGTTTGCTTATTTTGAAGTCCACTAAACAACTGAATGCTTCATACTGCACCTGGCAAACCATCAGCCACCCTTTCCTCACAGATCCTCTCCATGGCAGAGTTGGCGAAGCCGTAGTTGGCTTGACCGGCGTTTCCCCGACCACTGACAAATGAAGAGAAGACGACGAACCAGCGCAAGGTGTGTCCACACATGTGGCGGGTGACCCTGTCCAGATGGATCGTGCCCTGCACCTTAGGACTGCTGACAGCCTGGAAGGTCTCTGATGACTGGTTCTCCATCAAACCGTCTCTCAGAACCTGGAAAATCATCCACCACAATAGTTCATTGTCACTATCATCATCATCATCGTCATTTCTGAAGAACTAAGCTGTAGGACTGCTGACCGCCTGGAAGGTCTCTGATGACTGGTTCTCCATCAAACCGTCTCTCAGAACCTGGAAAACCATCCACCACAATATTTCATTGTCACTATCATCATCATCATGATTATCGTCATTTCTGAAGAACTAAGCTGTAGGACTGCTGACCGCCTGGAAGGTCTCTGATGACTGGTTCTCCATCAAACCGTCTCTCAGAACCTGGAAGATCATCCACCACAATATTTCATTGTCACTATCATCATCATCATCATCATCGTCATTTCTGAAGAACTAAGCTGTAGGACTGCTGACCGCCTGGAAGGTCTCTGATGACTGGTTCTCCATCAAACCGTCTCTCAGAACCTGGAACAGTCATCCACCACAATATTTCATTGTCACCATCATCATCATCATCATCATCATGATCATCGTCATTTCTGAAGAACTAAGCTGTAGGACTGCTGACAGCCTGGAAGGTCTGATGACTGGTTCTCCATCAAACCGTCACTCAGAACCTAGAAAATCATCACCATCATCATCATACCCCTTATATTGTGTACATAAATTATTGTCTTTGGGTTTTATTATTTTTTGCAGTACTATGGGTGGATGCCTCGTGCCTCCATACGAGGAGCTGGACGACCCTGCCCCCTCTCTACGAATCGGAGGGGGGTGGGGTGTCTTTCGTATAAATTGTTAATGGTTCCCCCACCTTCTGGAAGTACTGTGCTAGTAACCTCCTCTATACTGTCACTCTCTTTGGCTCTGCCTTTTCACTTTGCTTTCTGACATGTGCTATCGTTCTGCCTTTAAAAATATCTTCCAAACAGTTGTCTTTGAGCTCCTCGAAAATCGGAATGTGTCAGCTGAATGCAGCGGAGAGACCAGTGAAAACTGAAAACCGGACACGTACGTACCTCGTCCAATATGGCCATATGGCCAAGGCACACAGAAGAAGAAGTAAACACGTGAAGTATAATTAAACACTATTTAACTTACTATGGCCAAATGAAGACTATTTCGTTCACCCCTCCTCCCCCGCCCCCTCTGCCCGCCAGGCTCCCCCACTCTTTCTGCACCACCACCCCTTCCTGCTCCCTGCACTCACCATGGCCAGGTGGAAGAGTCCCCCCACAGGCCCCATGTTGAGGGCCTCCTCCATCAGCCTGTGGCTGTCTGGCAGCTGAGACACGTCCAGCTTCAGCACCTTCACCTCCACACCACAGGCAGTCCAACGTTTCAGCTTCCTCGCCTGGTAACCTGGTGGAAATATAGATGCATTATTGATTACTGTACTGTCCAAAACAGTAGAAAAGACATGTCCAGCTTCAGCACCTTCACCTCCACACCACAGGCAGTCCAACGTTTCAGCTTCCTCGCCTGGTAGCCTGGTGGAAATATAGATGCATTATTGATTACTGTACTGTCCAAAACAGTAGAAAAGACATGTCCAGCTTCAGCACCTTCACCTCCACACCACAGGCAGTCCAACGTTTCAGCTTCCTCGCCTGGTAGCCTGGTGGAAATATAGATGCATTATTGATTACTGTACTGTCCAAAACAGTAGAAGATGGTCTGCTGCAGAAAAGACACGTCCAACTTCAGCACCTTCACCTCAACACCACAGGCAGACCAACGTTTCAGCTTCCTCGCCTGGTAGCCTGGTGGAAATATAGATGCACTATTGACTTCCAAAACAGTAGAAAAGACATGTCCAGCTTCAGCACCTTCACCTCCACACCACAGGCAGTCCAGCGTGTCAGCTTCCTCGCCTGGTAGCTTAAGAGTACAATCATGTAGATACATCATCGATTATGACACTGTCCAAAATGGTAGCAGAAAAAGAGTCGGGTTCGGTAATAAGGAGACACAACCAGTCTGCCAGCTCCTGACCAAAGCCTGCCGTACTCCCTATCTGATGAAGGAGATAGGCCTAATTATACAGACAGTACTATACAGATTTAATGTATATCAAAAGTCCTAACCTGTAGTGATTCCTCTCCATGATGTCAGCACCATCTATTTTGCCCTCCACCCCTGTTAATCAACCATTCTGCCAGCTCCAGACCAAAGCCCCCCGTGCCCCCTGTGAAGATGAAGATAATAATTACTGTATTACATTCTTCTAACCTGTAGTGATTCCTCTCCGTGATGTCAGCACCATCTTGGTCCCCCTCCCCTGTTAAGCAACCACTCTGCCAGGTCCAGACCAATATATTAACATGATATGGTATGATATACTTAAAGGTAAATGTCCTAACCTGTAGTGATTCCTCTCCGTGATGTCAGCACCATCTTGGTGGCCCCCCTGTTAATCAACCACTCCGCCAGCTCCAGACCGAAGCCCCCCGTGCCCCCTGTGATGACGTAGGTCTGGTCAGGCACACAGGACGCACGTGCCAAGGCAGGAACGGTCAGGGGGGCAGGGCACAGGGCTTCTCTGCTGCTCTCCTCTTCACGAATCTGACAGAGAGAGAGAGAGAGAGAGAGAGAGAGAGAGAGAGAGAGAGAGAGAGAGAGAGAGAGAGAGAGAGAGAGAGAGAGAGAGAGAGAGAGAGAGAGAGAGAGAGAGAGAGAGAGAGAGAGAGACAGAGACAGAGACAGAGAAAAAGAGATACAGAGAGAGAGAGACACACACAGAGAGAGATGGATTTTTATCAAGGTAATGTTTTTCAACTGAAGGCAGGAAAAGTGAGCGGAACAGGATGGAATACTTCCATGTGTGTCCTTTCTTTATGAGTCTACTACACATTAGGCAGGCAGGCAGGCAGGCTGACAAGCAGACAGACAGACAGACAGACATACACTATGACCTGATAATGACTTATCTAGTGTGTTTATCTGGGCCATGTACCCTATACAGTCATCTTGTTCTCTTCCCCCTCTCGTCTGTTTCTCTCTGTTTCTGTTTCCCTCTCTCTCTCTCTCTCTCTCTCTCTCTCTCTCTCTCTCTCTCTCTCTCTCTCTCTCTCTCTCTCTCTCTCTCTCTCTCTCTCTCTCTCTCTCTCTCACTCTCTTGCGCACACACATACACACACACACACACGCACGCACGCACGCGCGCATGTACGCATGCACGCACATACACACACACATTGACACACGCGCGCACGCGCACACACTCACACACACAACACATACACTATACCTTGATGATGACTTTTCCCATGTGTTTCCCCTGGGCCATGTACCTAAATGCGTGCTGCACGTGCTTCCGGTCAAAGGTTGTGGGGGTCAGGGGTCGCACTGTGCCCCTCTCCAGCCCCTGCTGCAGCAGACTGCACACCTCTCTCCACTCATTGTTCCCCTCTTCAAACAATGCGTCCAGGAGAATGCCGTGGAAACTGATGTTCTTCAGGAATAGGGACATCCCTACAACAACGAAAGAATAACAATATTAAGAACCAAAGAACAAAGCCTTGAAGTGAACAATCACACACTGTACACCTCTCAGTGTTTGTTCCCCTCTTCAAAGAACGTGTCCAGAAGATTGCCGTGAAAGCTGACGTTCTTCAGAGATAGGGATATTCCTACAACAAACAACAGCGAGAATATGAAAAACAAAAAAACAAACACGTTATGTGAAGACTGTACTCCTGAGTCAATTCTTAAACAACGGGTCCAACAGACTGACCTTGAAAGTGATGTTCTTCAGGAATATGGACATCACTCAAACAACAACGGAACACAACAAAAACGCCATCATGATGATCATCATCAATCATTATCATAATCATTATTATCATCATCATCGTCGTCGTCGTCGTCCTCCTTCTCATCAACCTCATCATCAACAGCAGGAAAAACAATGCGCCTAGCAGATTACAATTGACATTGTATTGTTGGTGGTGTTCTGCAAGAATACAGACATTTGTCAAACCACAACAACCAATGTTTAAGAAACATGAAAAAGCAGATGGTTGGGTTAGGGTTAGAGCCAGATGAAAAATAATGGCAAATAAAAGAAACTAAAACTAGATCTTGCCCTACTACAATTACCATAACACCGATTTAAACAATCACATTTTTGCACAAAAGTAGTTTAACCCTTTCACCGCCAGCCATATTTCAGCCACAAATCTCCATTAAATTACCTGGGTAGAGAACAAAATCCATCTGCAGTATTGGGGATTTTTCTGTGACATAAATAAAATAAGGTCTATCCTTACTTCCCAAAACTAAGACAATAGGGTCTTCTTTGGATAACAGACCCCAATTTGATGCCTTTTAGTGACATAGGTATTATAATCACTGTGGTGCTAAAATGCGACTTTGGCGGTGAAAGGATTAAAAAAAATCTAAATTGCCAATCGAACCATCACTGACCTAGCGGAGTGTTGTTGGACAGATCAAACTTCCCAATCTCCAGGAAGCGGCCATGTTGTGCCAGCAGACGTAGACTGGCCTGTAGCTTGTCCTCTGACAGGGAATTTAGCACCACATCCATGCCTGTGTAGCAGACGTTGATTGACGTTAAAATGAATTGAATCAGTGTAATTAAGTAGCACTACAATCTGTATCTTACCCGATGTTCAGCATCATACCCAGCCATTCTTGTTACACACAAACTTCCGATAACAATTTCAGAATTGCTTAAAGTAAAAGAACTAACAGATAAACGATAAGGGTTTTCAATAAAAAATTTAAAAAGGCAAAATAAACAAACACAAAACAACAGCAATATAAAAAAAACATATCGTGTGCAATAGTCACAAATTCTTACAATTATTTTTCTTTCGTATTTCAAAACTTTCTTTTACATAATTATAAAGCATTCAATACTAGGTTTGTAATGGCACAACAATATGCTATGGTATTGTGTTTATTGGTTTAAATGTTATACGGAGGAGAAAAAAATTAGAAAAGGTAACAGATAAAAAACAAAAACAATAATAAACCAACCTAACCTTTTCCTTTGGTGACTGTCATGAACATGTTTATCAAAGCTCGAATTACGTGACTGGCCAAAGCGATCATCTTCAAGTTTTATCTTATACTATAGTGACTGGGGCAGTGGGTGGATGCCTCGTGCCTCCATACGGGGAGCTGGACGACCCCGCCCCCTCCACGAGTTTCTCCCCGTGGGGATACCGGGGGGGTCTTTCGTAAAAATAGTTCCCCCACCTTCTGGAAGTTATATGCTTGCAACTTCCTCTTGTCTTTCACTCTCTTTGACTCTGCCTTTTCCCTTAGCTTTCCATAATCAACTATCTTTCTGACTTATTGGCCCATTCTCCTGCCTTTTAAAAAGAAAACATCTTCCAATTTTTGAGCTCCTCCGAAATCGGAATGTATCGGCTGTACGCAGCGGGGAAACCAGTGAAAACTGGAAACCGGACACATACGTACCTTACCATTATGACCTTAAGGCCTGGGAACGCAGAAGAAGAACTATAGTGACTTTCATGAAATGCTTTTCAAAGGTGAGTGAGCACTGTTCACTTGAGAGAAGATGTGATTCAGCGAGTTCATATAAATACATAAACAACACACAAGGTTAATTACCGGTTTTGTCATGAAATGCCATTCATAGTTCAGATCCCTGGAGTTGCTGAAGTGGTCATCTTTCAATTCAAGGAAAAAAGGTGCTTTAATGTGATCATCAAAATAAAACACAGAATATTAATATTATCTTTTCTATTGGTGACTGCCGTGAAATGTTTCTCATGGAATAATTTGTGTACACTGCAACATATGTTGTCAATAAACTTTGTTTAAAACAAACGTTTCTCAAAGCTCAGTTCTTGTGATTTGCCGAAGTAGTCATCTTTCAGTTCGTTTGTGCTTCAGCATGCTTAAATAAATAAACAGCACACAATATCATTGATACCTTTCCTCTTGGTGATTGTCATGAAATGTTTCTCAAAGCTCAGGTCCCCTGAGTTGCTGATGTGGTGATTTTTCAGTTCAGGGAAGATGCGTTTCAGCATGTTTAAATAAATAAACAGCACAAAATCTCATATCATTGTTACCCTTTCCCTTGGTGATCGTCATGAACTGTTTCTCAAAGCTCAGGTCCCGTGATTTGTTAAAGTGGTGATCTTTCATTCAGGGAAGATGCATTTCAGCATGTCTAAATAAGTAAACAGCACACAATATTATTGTTACCTTTTCCCTTGGTGATCGTCATGAAATGTCTCTCAAAGCTCAGGTCCCGAGAGTTGCCAAAGTGGTCATCCTTCAGCTGAGGGAAGATTTGCTTCAGCGTGTTCCTCTTGTGCTGGGAGCCCACAGTGGTGAACACCTCACAGCCAGTGGCGAGAGCCACAGCAATGGCGGCCTGCCCCACCCCTCCACTGCCCGCGTGGATCAGCACCCGGTCCCCGGGCCGCACCCTGCCCCGCACCACCAGGGCGTAGTAGGCCGTGCAGTACACCACGGGCACTGTGGAGGCTTCTGCGAAGGTCCAGCTGTCTGGGACCCTCCACAGGAACTGTTTGGAGACCTCCACACTGGTGGCAAGGCCCTGTGAGAGAACAGCAATGTTTCAAGATACAGGGCGTAGTAAGCCGTGCAGTACACCACGGGCACTGTGGAGGCTTCTGCGAAGATCCAGCTGTCTGGGACCCCTCCACAGGAACTGTTTGGAGACCTCCACACTGGTGGCAAGGCCCTAGGAAAACACAGTAATGTTTCAAAGTTACAGGGCGTAGTAGGCCGTGCAGTACACCACGGGCACTGTGGAGGCTTCTGCGAAGGTCCAGCTGTCTGGGACCCTCCACAGGAACTGTTTGGAGACCTCCACACTGGTGGCAAGGACCTGTGATAGAACAGTAATGTTTCAAGCTACAGGGCGTAGTAGGCCGTGCAGTACACCACGGGCACTGTGGAGGCTTCTGCGAAGATCCAGCTGTCTGGGACCCTCCACAGGAACTGTTTGGAGACCTCCACACTGGTGGCAAGGCCCTAGGAAAACACAGTAATGTTTCAAAGTTACAGGGCGTAGTAGGTTGTGCAGTACACCACCGGCACTATTGAGGCTTCTGCTAAGGTCCAGCTGTCTGGGACCAGCCTTGGCAGGCAGAATTCCCATGACCCTGTTTCCCCCAGAGAACTCCATACCCAGCAGACAGTCCTGGCTGATAATGCATGTTCATAACATAATATAAAGAAGTTCTAACCTTAGCAGGTAGAATCCCCATGACACTGTGTCCCTCAGAGTCCCTCCCAGAGATCTCCATGCCCAGCAGACAGTCCTGGCTGATAATACAACATGTTCATGACATAACATAAAGAAGTTCTAACCTTGGCAGGTAGAATCCCCATGACCCTGTTTCCCTCAGAGTCCCTCCCAGAGAACTCCATGCCCAGCAGACAGTCCTGGGAGGCCAGGGCGCCAGGGATAGCGTCAGGAGGCAGCTTGCCTGTGGCCAGCATCACGTCACGGAAGTTGAGGGCGCAGTAGTACACGTGGCACAGCTCCAGGGATCTGTTGGCACCGTTGGACAGCTGCAGAGGAGACTGCACCCAGTGAAGGCTGGACAGATCACCGCGAGTCAGGACGTTGACAAAGGCGTGGCTACAGGGCACCAGTTGACTGGACATATCTGCAAAATAAAATACACCAATATGTAATATTATGTGGAAAGTTCACTGCTGGTCAGGACGTTGACCAAGGTGTGGCTATAGGGCACAAGCTGACTGGACATACATGCATCTGGAAAATAAAATACATCAGTATATAATATTATGTGGATAGGTTATCGCGAGTCATGACATTGACAATGGCATGGGTACAGGGCACCGGTTGACTCTGAAGATCTGCAAATTAAAATACATCAATATATAATATTATGGGACAGGTCACCGCGAGTCAGGACGTTGACAAAGGCATGATTACTGGTCTCAAGTTGACTGGATGTATCTGCAAAATAAAACACAACAATAAATAATATTATATGGACAGGTCACCGCGAGTCAGGACGTTGACACAGGCTTGGCCACAGGGCACAAGTTGACTGGCACGATCGGCAATATTAAAATGAATCATATATATTATATGGACAGGTCACCGCGAGTCATGACGTTGACAAAGGCATGGCCACAGGGCACAAGTTGACTGGAACGATTGGCAATATTAAAATGAATCATATATTATATGGACAGGTCACTACGAGTCAAGATGTTAACAAAGGCTTGGCCACAGGGCACAAGTTGACTGGAACGATCGGCAATATTAAAATGAATCATATATATTATATGGACAGGTCACTACGAGTCAAGATGTTAACAAAGGCTTGGCCACAGGGCACAAGTTGACTGGAACGATCGGCAATATTAAAATGAATCATATATATTATATGGACAGGTCACTGCGAGTCAAGACGTTAACAAAGGCTTGGCCACAGGGCACAAGTTGACTGGAACGATCGGTAATATTAAAATGAATCATATATATTATATGGACAGGTCACTGCGAGTCAAGACGTTAACAAAGGCTTGGCCACAGGGCACAAGTTGACTGGAACGATCGGTAATATTAAAATGAATCATATATATTATATGGACAGGTCACTGCGAGTCAAGACGTTAACAAAGGCTTGGCCACAGGGCACAAGTTGACTGGAACGATCGGTAATATTAAAATGAATCATATATATTATATGGACAGGTCACTACGAGTCAAGATGTTAACAAAGGCTTGGCCACAGGGCACAAGTTGACTGGAACGATCGGTAATATTAAAATGAATCATATATATTATATGGACAGGTCACTGCGAGTCAAGACGTTAACAAAGGCTTGGCCACAGGGCACAAGTTGACTGGAAAGGTCTGGAAAAAAATGAAACGCTTAAATTCATAAATTTACACAGTACTTGAACAGTAAAAGCTGTAACAGTATAACAACAATTCCACACACAGATCTGCAAATTAAAAGACATCAATATATAATATTATGGGACAGGTCACCGCGAGTCAGGACGTTGACAAAGGCATGATTACTGGTCTCAAGTTGACTGGATGTATCTGCAAAATAAAACACACAATAAATAATATTATATGGACAGGTCACCGCGAGTCATGACGTTGACACAGGCTTGGCCACAGGGCACAAGTTGACTGGCACGATCGGCAATATTAAAATGAATCATAGATATTATATGGACAGGTCACCGCGAGTCATGACGTTGACAAAGGCATGGCCACAGGGCACAAGTTGACTGGAACGATTGGCAATATTAAAATGAATCATATATTATATGGACAGGTCACTGCGAGTCAAGACGTTAACAAAGGCTTGGCCACAGGGCACAAGTTGACTGGAAAGGTCTGGAAAAAAATGAAACGCTTAAATTCATAAATTTACACAGTACTTGAACAGTAAAAGCTGTAACAGTATAACAACAATTCCACACACTACAGACCTTTGTCCACAGGCAGATGTCTGTAAGACCCCCACTGTCCCTGTTGATAGACGTTCATCACCAGATCTTCACACAATTCTATACACTACAGACCTTTGTCCACAGGCAGATGTTTGTAAGACCCCCACTGTCCCTGTTGATAGACGTTTATCACCAGATCTTCACACAATTCTATACACTACAGACCTTTGTCCACAGGCAGATGTTTGTAAGACCCCCACTGTCCCTGTTGGTAGACGTTCATCACCAGATCTTTCTCAGCCAACGATGTGAACTCTACATTACAACAATATAACACAATTCTATACACTACAGACCTTTGTCCACAGGCAGATGTTTATAAGAACCCCACTGTCCATGTTGGTAGACGTTCATCACCAGATCTTTCTCAGCCAGTGATGTGAACTCTGCACTCTGTGTGAACGTCATCCAGTCGTCATCACACACACTGCTGTTTAGTACACACCTGAAAAAGAAACGGAAACAAATTCTCTATAAATTATATATTTCAGATGCTGATCATCTCACTTGATCTTGTCTCCGCCCTGTTCCTTTTTCAGACAGTTGAGCAGTGCATTCATGATGGGTATCTTTGACGTGTTCAACAATCCCCTACAGGTGTTTCAGGCACTGATCATTGCACCTGATCCTTCCACATCTTTGTTCCTTTATTAGACCGTTGACCAGTATTTTAATCATAGCATTATCTTTGACATGTTTAAGAATTATCTACAGGTATTTGAGATACTGATCACCTCACTTGATCTTGTCACCACCTGTTCCTTGCCCCCCCCCCCCCCCCCACACACAATTGACCAGTATATTAGCTTGAATATCGTTTGACATGTTCAACGATTCTCTACGTTTCAGGCACTGATGAACTAACCTGATCTTGCCCCCACCAGGCTCTTTTCTCAGACAGCTGACCATGTGCAGACGTCCGGTGCAGGGGTGGGTGGCCATCAGCCACATAAACACACAGAAAGCCATAATATTAATAGTATGATTTTGAACATAAGTGTTCTGTACAAGTATTTACTGATGATCTCACCTGATCTTGTCCCCACCAGGCTCTTTTCTCAGACAGGTGACCAAGCCCAGCAGTCCAGTACAAAGATGTCGGGCCATGAGCCAGAGAAAAACACAGAAAGTTATAACATAACATTATATATATCTACTGTAGAGATATTTAGGATACATGTAATCTCACCTGATCTTGTCCCCACCAGGTTCTTTTCTCAGACAGGTGACCAAGCCCAGCAGTCCTGTACAAGGGTGGCGGGCCATCAGCCACAGCCGGTGATGCTCAGACTGCTGCTGGCAGCTCTCCATGGCTTCCTTCAGGGCACCCACCCAGCTGAAGTCTGCATCGTCCACACAGATCACAGTCCTTGTGCCGGGCTGAATGAAACAACACACCATAAAGAGGATATTTGGGGAACCAGTTCACAATCAGTCTTTATCGCCCACCTTTGAGCTGGGCCTATTCAAGCAGCACACCACAGGGCAAAAACAAGGGGATGAATTAGTAACAGTTCACAACCAAAGTCTTTATCGTCTACACAGAAAACTGTCTTGATTGCTGGGCTGAACAACAGCATCACCACACCCCGACTTCGTTCCTTCAGTTTGGACCTCCCCCCCCCAAGTCATTGTGCGTTTAAGCTGTTTTATTTAAGTGTTTGTGAATGACGTGATCATCAATAAAAATGATTACATAGTTTTGATGTGTGAAATTGTAAAGGTAGCATAATACAGAAAACTTGCTCCAAGTAAGCTTAGTGGTAGTTGACTGTGGGGTGTTTTTGTGTGAAAAAAATAATCCTATGGCAGAGTAATGATACCTTTTAAGTAGTCCAAATCAAAATGTAACGTATATAAACGATGGGGTTAGGCCAGAACTCTCTTTCAAAGATGAACAACAAACAACTTTTTTTTAATAATTGTTTTTACTTTTAAATAATTAAAAAAACAACAACAACTTAGGAACCAAAAGTTTGCAATCAAAATCTTTCAATCAACATCTGATGGCTGAGTGACAACCACAGCTACTGAAACACAAACAAGAGAACAATGGATTATTGTTCTAAAATACATTTATTTATAAGCACGCATATTCTCACAAAGATTATTAAACTAAGATAATCACAGTATAATGACTTGGAATATTTCAATTGAACACCGTGTGGCAATAAATAAAATAGCTAAACTACAATTATGTATGTGTCTGTTGTTGTGTTGATTTGTTTTATCGCTGCGAAAAGAATGTACTGTAAAATGGACAATAAAACCTTAATTGATTGATTGATTGATTGATTCACACATACACACACACATACGCACGCACGCACACACTCACGCACGCACGCACACACGCACGCACGTACACACGCACGCACGTACACACACGCACGCACACACACACACACACACGCGCGCGCGCGCGCGCACGCACACACACACACACACACACACACACACACACACACACACACACACACACACACACACTATTGGTATGTTACATAATAAATGTACCCACCTCAAACGTCTTCCTCAGCAGAAACAGTGAAGACAGGCAGTGGTCCGAGGTGTGCATCACCACCTGTAGACCAGCTGAGGTGAACAGGTCACGCCACCAGGACTCTGCCCTGTAGCCCACACTCTCTGGGCCCTGGGCCTCTGAGCTCTCCTGCATTCCTTCTTTCTGCATCCCTTCCTCAGCAATCTTTGAGCTCTGCTGTTTCTGTAGCCTCTCCACTGCCTGGTGGACGTTAAAGTTGGTGGTGACCTCCTTGACCAGCAGGAATCCCCCCTGGGTGGTCAGCTGGGCGGCTTTGGTCAGGGCCTGGAGCGCGTTGACCTGCCGGTGCAGGATATTGTCCAAGACAACCAGGTGAAACTGACCCAGCTCTCCGCTCTCCTGGTGGACAAAGTCCCACTGTTGCACACTGACGTTGGTCAGCGCGCTAAGGTCCTCGTTCTCCGGACCGTCCGTTGTCGCCGTTATGCTGAGGGTCAGTGTGGGCTGGTCAGCCAGCTGGGTGGCCAGGTGACCACACAGAGCGCTGCTGGTGACCTGCAGCTGGCAGACACTGAGGCTAAGGGTGGCCGAGTTCTCCACCACCACGTTCAGCGCAGGGCGCAGGGAAGCAGGCTGCAGCAGCCAGCTCAGCAGAACGTCACCGCTCAGGGACAACGGGGAGGCAGCTGATAGTGTGTCCATCTTCGTTGGAGAGCCGCTTTGGGCCGACATTATCATCTCTCGAAGCACCTGCAAATAAGAATAATGATCTGGGGTATTTCAGAGTGTATAGTCTTGATAAACGTGGCTTATGTCGAATTACAAAAAAATAATGATCTAACCATAACTTAAACTTCCTCACCAACCACCCTCCCCCCTTTTTTCTTTCCTTTCCCAATGTTCCTCTTTGTTGCTATTACTACAGTCCCAACAGTTCTCCGCATACCCCACCCCCCTCATCCAGCCCTCCCTTTCTACTCTAAACTCACTCCCTCTTCACTGTATTTAGCGCTTCCCCTTTAATCACTCACCCAGCAAATCTGTACCCTCTGCCCCCCCCCCCCCCCCCCCCCCACGTACTGAACTACAATCACTGTCCATTTCAGCTACCCCATCTCACTGCTACTCCAACCAACTGAACTGTGCTCTCCCTAAACCAAATACAAAAACTGCAACCAAATCGTCTCAAGCCACACCAGAAGAAGAGTCTACGACTCGAAACATCGTGCGTTTCCCTCTCCTAGGTACCTTTCCATACCTTGTATATTGTTTTTACCATAGACATGTTATGTTCGAAAACAAACAACAAAGGCATGAGTAAGAGGCGATTCTTCAAGGTTGGTAAAGCTAAATAGATCTATATGCAAATTGGTTTGATTCTCATTAAAGACACATGCTTGTTCCAAACTCACCTTGATCAGGGCGTATTTTTCAGGCTCTTTGCCGTACATGTCCAGTCTCTGTGGACACACAGCTCTCTCCTCCGTCTTGTTCTGGACCTGTGTGGACTCCATCTCTCCAATGCACTGACTTGGCTGTGTTTCCTGCATCAGGATATCAGCGTACACAGCCACGTCTTCAGCATAGCGACGCAATTCGTCTGTCCCAGGAGGGGTTTGTTGATTGTTCTGAGGCGTTTCTCCAGGGTCTTGATGATTGCGTCGGAGCTCCTCTTCAGGAGTCTGCTGGTTGCATTGATGGGTTTCTCCCAGACTTTTTTGGTTGGACTGAGGCATTTCTCTACGGTTTTGTTGACCGTACTCATGCATTTCTCCAGGGTTCTGCTGCTGGTAGGGCAGGAAATGGAATCTCTCCAGCACTGGGGCGGGCTGCAGGCTGCGGTGTGGAGCCACAGTGGCCTGCAGTCCTCGCAGAACCACACCGCCTGCCGTCACGGTGTTGTGCCAACGCTCCACTGACACTGCAATGGCTGAGGAGACAAACATGGGGACAATGTGTAAAAAAGCCAGTTGATTTGTTGAGTGCTCGAATGACATAATCATACCAGATACTCCATACAAAAAGGTAGAACTATACATGTAATATATTATGCTATTTGGCACTGTTACATTTCTGAGAAACATATTCATATTAGCTTATGTACTATAAAAAGAAAACGTAAACTACTGAATGACATCATGAAAGTTGAAAGCTTAAAAATCGTAATCTTGATTAGGTGATTAGGTTCCTTGATGTTATTAGCATTTGTGAACAAGGCTATATGGTCGATTAGGATTATTTAGCTCGAGGGAAAAACAACAATAGAAAACAATAAAAAAAATAACCCACATGTATTTATGGAAATGCTAGAGAGATCCTACAACAGCGTACAATAGTGAGTCCATTCATAAAGTTAAAAGACCCCATCCAGCTGGTCAACAGAGTCAGTGAGATGAACAAGGGAATTTCCAGTTCTGAACCACTGTGTGATTTACTAGGGAAAGGGCTCACCGGGTTGACCTTTGTAGGTCTGCACACAGGTGTGCTGCACCAGTGGGTTGATGTCCAATCTGGTGATCCTGGTGGGCAGTCTGAGCAGGTTGTCCCCCTGACCCAGAACCTGCAGCTGTAGCATCAAGTCCACGAACACCACCCACTGACCAGTCCACTCCAACAGACCATGGTCACCTGAAAACAGAATGCATCCATTAAAGCATATAATATACAATGTAAAATATACAAATCTTATCTCCTGACCCAGAACCTGCAGCTGTAGCATCAGGTCCAGGAACCCCACCCACTGACCAGTCCACTCCAACAGACCATGGTCACCTGAAAACAGAATGCATCTAATACATAGTATGTAAAGCATACATAACATATGACATTGTGATATAGCATACACAATATGTATAAGTATTGTCTCCTGATCCAGCAGTCGCAGGTGCAGCATCATGTCCACTCACTGACCACACCATTCTAACAGGCCATAGTTACTTGAGAGAGAGAGAGAGAGAGAGAGAGAGAGAGAGAGAGAGAGAGAGAGAGAGAGAGAGAGAGAGATAGATAGATAGATAGATAGAGAGAGAGAGAGAGAGAGAGAGAGAGAGAGAGAGAGAGAGAGGGAGTGAGAGTGAGTGAGTGAGAGTGAGTGAGAGTGAGAGAGAGAGAGAGAGAGGAGAGAGAGAAATGGAGAGAGAGAGAGAGAGAGAGAGAAAGAGAGAGAGTGAGTGAGAGAGAGAGAGAGAGAGAGAGAGAGAGAGAGAGAGAGATAAAGAGAGAAAGAGAGAGAGAGAGATAGAGAGATAGAGAGATAACTGTTACAGGACAATGGCTTTCCAGCAATATCCAAAGAGAGAGAGAGAGAGGGAGAAAGAGAGAGAGACAGAGAGAGAGGGAGAGACAGAGAGAGAGAGAGAGAGAGAGAGAGGGAGAGGGAGAAAGATAGAAAGACAGAGAGTGACAGAGAGAGAAGGGGACAGATGATCGCTACAGAACAATACATTTCCAGCAATGTGCACTTGTATCCCCGTAAGAGTACATAAGTCATTGACATAAAGAAGGTTAATGAATAATGGGGAATGCTTTCCGTTTATGAAATATCATTACATCTCTTCTGAGGATAAATGTAAATCTTGCCAAAATGTGTCTTTATAAACCTTCAATATTTGCAGCAAGGATGCCCTGGAAGGTTGGCCCATAGTCGTATCCTCTCAGACAGAGTTCTTTGTAGATGTCCGCCGTTGTTAGCTGAAATTCCTGGCCTTCCGCTTCCTCTGAGCCGGGCATATTGGGAATGACGGGGTCAGAGGCCACAGAGATTTGACCACTGGTCACCAGAGCCCCGCTCTCTGTGATCTCAAAGTGGCCTGTGGACTCTGTGACTGTGCAGTGGAACGTCACTGTATCTGTAAGATAAGATATATTGAACGACATAAACATACATATCATCCACTGAGGTTGGCCTTAATATTGTAGTAACACACACAAAACCAGCAAGGCCCCATTTTTGTGATCCCAGTCTGTGGACTCCGTGACTGTACAATGGAAAGTCACTGTGCCTGTAAGGACAGAAACCGGGTAATGAGATATACGGAATTATATTAACATACGCATCATTAACTAAGATAGGCCTAATTACTTTAGACACAAACCGGACACATACATACCTTACCCATTATGGATATTATGGCCTGGGAACACAGAAGAAGAAGGACTTTAGACGTAAACATACAAAACCACCACAGCCGCACTCTCTGTGTTTTCAAAGTGACCTGTGGACTCCGTGATTGTGCAGTGCCTGTAAAAAACACAGAACAACGCATAAGTTAATGATAGATAGACATTAAATATGCAAACGATTGCAATGATCTTTGTACTAACGTGGAACCTCAGACTCCCTCTAAGATGTGACCAAGAAAATGTTCACCGATTTTTACCCTTCATATTCGGACTACTGAGTGGCCCCCTGCCTATTATCACCTTTTTGGGGCTGATTTTGCAAGGTCTGAATGTGGAGGTTCCACTGTATAATACACACATGAATAGCTTGATAAACATAGGTAGATAACATTCATTAACAAAATAAACTCAAAGACACACACACGAAACTGTCCAATTGGGCATTGTCCAACATAACATAGCGTATAGGAAAGGTGTGGTCTCCATTTTCATGTCGCATTAGGAAGGAGCACTGTCTTATATACTAGTACAGCAGTTAAAAGACTGGCACTGTCCGACATAACATAGCACCAATAGAATAGCAATATGTGTCTTTGAGTTTATTTTGTTAATGAATGTTATCTACCTATGTTTATCAAGCTATTCATGTGTGTATTATACAGTGGAACCTCCACATTCAGACCTTGCAAAATCAGCCCCAAAAAGGTGATAATAGGCAGGGGGCCACTCAGTAGAAAGGGGTGGAGTCTAGCGTAAATTTGCATTAGACAATGGAAGCGTGAAATGTAGCATAACATTAAAAAGGACGCAGTCATGATGGTCGCTCTGTGAATACTGACATTTCTCACCTGCAGTCATGATGATGGCTCTGTGAATGCTGACATTTCTCACCTGCAGTCATGATGGTGGCTCTGTGAATGCTGATATTTCTCACCTGCAGTCATGATGGTGGCTCTGTGAATACTGACATTTCTCACCTGCAGTCATGATGATGGCTCTGTGAATGCTGATATTTCTCACCTGCAGTCATGATGGTCGCTCTGTGAATACTGACATTTCTCACCTGCAGTCATGATGATGGCTCTGTGAATGCTGACATTTCTCACCTGCAGTCATGATGATGGCTCTGTGAATGCTGACATTTCTCACCTGCAGTCATGATGATGGCTCTGTGAATGCTGACATTTCTCACCTGCAGTTATGATGGTGGCTCTGTGAATGCTGACATTTCTCACCTGCAGTTATGATGGTGGCTCTGTGAATGCTGACATTTCTCACCTGCAGTTATGATGGTGGCTCTGTGAATGCTGACATTTCTCACCTGCAGTCATGATGGTGGCTCTGTGAATGCTGACATTTCTCACCTGCAGTCATGACGGTGGCTCTGTGAATGCTGACATTTCTCACCTGCAGTCATGATGGTGGCTCTGTGAATGCTGACATTTCTCACCTGCAGTCATGATGGTGGCTCTGTGAATGCTGACATTTCTCACCTGCAGTTATGATGGTGGCTCTGTGAATGCAGACATTTCTCACCTGCAGTCATGATGGTGGCTCTGTGAATGCTGACATTTCTCACATGCAGTCATGATGATGGCTCTGTGAATGCTGACATTTCTGACCTGCAGTCATGATGGTGGCTCTGTGAATGCAGATATTTCTCACCTGAAGTCATGATGGTGGCTCTGTGAATGCTGACATTTCTCACCTGCAGTTATGACGGTGGCTCTGTGAATGCTGACATTTCTCACCTGCAGTTATGACGGTGGCTCTGTGAATGCTGACATTTCTCACCTGCAGTCATGATGGTGGCTCTGTGAATGCTGACATTGTCAAAGACAACAGGCAGCTGGTCATACACGGCACATTTCTGAAAGGCCAGGGTCTTCCAGGCCAGAACCAAGTAGCCCGCTGCAGGGAACAACACTCGCCCATCAATCTGGTGATCTACGGACACAAAATTGAGGAAGCCATTAAAAAATCTAACATACCTTTAAACTGCCTAATTTAATAAACTAATAATAACTAACAAATTGTCGTTATTAATATGTGTGCCTCCTTCATAAAAGGCAAGCAGACAGTGAAAATAGCAATACTGTCCCAACGCATTTGAGTACACGTCAAAAGGTGCACACACTTCCTCTCAAATGTAAACTTTGCCACTGAAATTGTTCCACGTAGAACATTTGCTGAAAAGTGACGAAACCCTCAATTAGTGTGACGACGGATTAAACAAATACATTAATATATTATTCTTATAAAATACAGGAATGAATAAACAAGAAATGTGGTTTTCAAGTTTAAGCGCCTATCGAATACAGATTTTTGACAGCTTTCGATTTCTTCCCATCACGTTTATGGATCATTCGCAGAATCTACAGAATTCTATTTTTCTAACGCATCCTGTCTTTAAATACAGCTGTACCCAAAGACCTGGTTGATGTTAAAGTAAAACTGGGTGCTAGTCTTGCTGCCCAGCACAGCCGTGAAGTAATAACCATGACGAAAATTGTTAGCAATGATTCGCACATGACATTGTGTTTGTAAATAAACCTGTCTTCAACATAGCTGTCGTCAGAGCCCTGATCAATGCTGATGTCAAACTTGGCATTGCTTCTGCTGCCCAGTCCAGCTGTGAAGTGGTCATCATTGAAAACGATTCCACAAAAGTTGTTCCTTAAACCTACCTTCAATATCGCTGTCCTCAGAGTCAAGGTCAACGCTGATATTAAACTTGGCGTTGTTCCTGCTGGACAGTCCAGCTGCGAAGTGGTCAATATTGAAGACATTGATGCAATTATTTAAATACACAGAAGTTGTTTCTCAAACCTACCTTCAACATAGCTTTTCAGAGCTCTGGTCTACACTCACGTCAAACCTGGCATTGTTTCTGCTGAACAGTCTAGCAGTGAAGTGGCAACAATGAAGACATTTATGCAATTTGTTTAAATACACACAATTTGTCCCCAAACAAACCCTACATTCAATATAACTGTCTTCAGAGCCCTGGTCAACGCTGACGTCAAACTTGGCATTGTTTCTGCTGCCCAGTCCAGCTGTGAAATGGTCATAATTGAGTCACTGTTAATGATTGTGTGGATTTTTCCCTCAACAAACCCTACCTTCAATGTAGCTGTCTTCAGAGCCCTGGTCAACACTGACGTCAAACTTGGCATTGTTTCTGCTGCCCAGTCCGGCAGTGAAGTGGTCAGCGGTGGGCACTGTTAATGATTTTGTGCATTTCACCCCTCAATAAACCCTACCTTCAATGTAGCTGTCTTCAGAGCCCTGGCCAACACTGACGTCAAACTTGGCATTGTTTCTGCTGCCCAGTCCAGCAGTGAAGTGGTCAGCGGTGGGCACTGCCCAGCTCTGGTTGTGCTCCCAGGACAGCAGGGGGGAGATCATGGGCGTTCCCCTGGACACGGGGAAACTGACCGGCGACAACAGCTTCATGGGATTCACCGACAGCCCCTTCAGGTAACACCTAGAGGGACAGAGAGAGAATAACACTGGACAATTAAACCACTAACCTTCCCAGACTGTTCATCAAGAAGGCAACATTATCGTGGTGTAACACTGAACAACTAAACCACTAACCTCCCCAAACCGTTCATGAAGAAGGTAACATTATCATAACACTGAACAACTAAACCACTAATTTCCCACTATTCATGAAGGTGACATTATGGTGGTATAACACTGGAAATTAAACCACTAACCTCCCTAAGCCGTTCATGAAGAAGGTGACATTATCCTGGTGTTTCTTCATCAGTCCCACACAGGTGGCCTGGGGCCGGCTCCTCCTGAGCACAGCCTGCATCAGACAGTGGGGGGCGATCTCCACGAGCACGGCCTTGGGCGGCACCTGACTGACCGCTTCCTGGAAGAGCACTGGCGACACCATGTTGGTGACGTAGTAGTCAGGGCCGGCCACCCTGCACGGCTCACTGTCCCACTGATCCTGATGGAAACAACTGCTGATCCAGCGAGAGGACCGGGGGAGAGGGGAGGCCAGAATCTGCATGACACAACAGAGATTATCATGTTTTACGGACTTGGATGGAAGTTCAGTTTAACATCGCGTAATGGCTTTCGCCATGTACGACGGGCTGAACAAACCAACCAGGTTATAAACAAAAGTTTATGTTCCTGAATCACTGTCTTAGCCAAAAGGCCGAGAAGCGATCAGAATTTCTTTTACGGACTTTAAGCCACATTGTATTATAAAGTACTCTGCACGGCTCATTGTCCTACTGGTCCTGATGGAAACAACTGCTGATACAGCGAGGGGACTGGGAATAAGAGGAGGTCAGAATCTGGAGGGATAGGCTACAATGGATATTACATATTTTACGGACTAGTCTATAAGGCACATTGCATTATAAAGCAGTCTGCACGGTTCACTGTCCCATCGGTCCTGAGGAAAGCAACTGTCCAGAAAGTGGACAGTGGACAAGGGGAGGGCAGAATCTGGAAAAAGAATAAATGTTATTGAAGACAGGAAACCAAAACTTCAAGTCCCTTGTGTTCATGGCAAGGAACAATTTCGGACAGGATTAAGGCGAAAAGTGGACAGGGTCTGAAAATTCTGACAACTACTTAGCATTGTGAACAATTACTTAAAACAAATAGCCTACATTGGTATGATCATCAAACCAGTTTATTCCAAACAATATGGTAATCCCAAGAAAATGATTCACTTTGAGATCAGGTCAAGTTATTCGGGCATCTAGGCCTCGTAGCCTCTCAAGTGTCCTTTCATTGGTTATGGTTTGTTTATTTGAATTATTACACGGTTAAGGACACATTCATTGTAAGCGGAACACAAAACAACAGAAAAGAATCTTTCACCCTGTTCATTTCCTTTTCGATGTCTTCTGGGCATAACAAAAACAACGATATAAAAAGTGCTCACCTATAGAAACAATCGATCAAAATACAATTGCTTTGAATTTCCCGATCAGCAAGATTAAACAATCCCATGACTCACTTGTTGCAGCTTTTCCCTGAATCGTGGGGCCACAGCCATCATGTGCGGGGAGTGGAAGGCGATGCCCCCTGTGCTGACAATACGGGCAAACACCTGCTGGGCCTTCAGCTCCTCCACCAAGGACTCCACCACCGCCCTGGGCCCAGACACCGTCACTGAGTCAGCAGAGTTGTGACAGGCGGGGACCACACCTGGGGGGCAGCGGGACAGGGCTTCCTCCCATGTCAGACCTGAACACATTGAAGTATTATAGGATAAACATATTACAATGTAGTACAGTGTTGTGACAGGCAGGCACCACACCAGGGGGGCAGCGGGACAGGGCTTCCTCCCATGTCAGACCTTAACACATTGAAGTATTATATGATAAACATATTACAATATAATGCAGCCTTGTGACAGGCAGGCACCACCCCAGGGGACAGCGGGATAGGGTTTCCTCCCAGGTTAAGCCTGAACACATTGCAGTATTATAGGATAAACATATTACATTATAATACAGCGTTGGGACAGGCAGGCACCACACTGGGGGGATGGGGGCAGGATAAGGTCTCCTCCCATGTCAAACATGAACACAGAGAGACCCAGTCAAGCCAACGTAGTACAGTCAGAGAGAGAGAGAGAGAGAGAGAGAGAGAGAGAGAGAGAGAGAGAGAGAGAGAGAGAGAGAGAGAGAGAGAGAGAGAGGGGGGAGTAAGAGAGAACATGGTCAAAGAGACAGATTGGGGAATGAGACACAGTGCATGGTCTGCTCCAGCGTCATACACCCTGAGAGACACAGAGGCAGACAGACAGTGGACAGACAGAGGCAGAAACAAACAGACAGGGAACCTTCCAACAGTAGCCTCAGCTCCCAGATTAAGTATGGCTTCTTTCACACAGCGTCCCCTCCAGTAGGCACAGAGCATTGTCTGTTCCAGAGTCACACAGCCGCAGAGATACAGAGACAGACATACATATGATTATATACAAGGGACCTACCCACGGCAGCCATAGCCCCCTCAGGCAGACTGGTCTCTTTGACAGAGCGTCCCCTCCAGTAGGCACAGAGCATGGTCTGTTCCAGGGTCAAACAGCCATCAGCGTAGCCACAGGCTATCTCACCAGTGGAGTGACCGATGATACCGTCAGGGTGAATGTTCACTGCTCTTAGGACGTCAATGATAGCAACCTGTAACATTATACAGTATATAATAACCACATGCTATCTCCCCAGTGGAGTGACCAATGATGCCGTCAGGGTGAATGTTCACTGCTCTTAGGACGTCAATGATAGCAACCTGTAACATTATATAGTATATAATAACCACATGCTATCTCCCCAGTGGAGTGATCAATGATGCCGTCAGGGTGAATGTTCACTGCTCTTAGGACGTCAATGATAGCAACCTGTAACATTATACAGTATATAATAACCACATGCTATCTCCCCAGTGGAGTGATCAATGATGCCGTCAGGGTGAATGTTCACTGCTCTTAGGACGTCAATGATAGCAACCTGTAACATTATACAGTATATAATAACCACATGCTATCTCCCCAGTGGAGTGACCAATGATGCCGTCAGGGTGAATGTTCACTGCTCTTAGGACGTCAATGATAGCAACCTGTAACATTATACAGTATATAATAACCACATGCTATCTCCCCAGTGGAGTGACCGATGATGCCGTCAGGGTGAATGTTCACTGCTCTTAGGACGTCAATGATAGCAACCTGTAACATTATACAGTATATAATAACCACATGCTATCTCCCCAGTGGAGTGACCCATGATGCCGTCAGGGTGAATGTTCACTGCTCTTAGGACGTCAATGATAGCAACCTGTAACATTATACAGTATATAATAACCACATGCTATCTCCCCAGTGGAGTGACCGATGATGCCGTCAGGGTGAATGTTCACTGCTCTTAGGACGTCAATGATAGCAACCTGTAACATTATACAGTATATAATAACCACATGCTATCTCCCCAGTGGAGTGACCCATGATGCCGTCAGGGTGAATGTTCACTGCTCTTAGGACGTCAATGATAGCAACCTGTAACATTATACAGTATATAATAACCACATGCTATCTCCCCAGTGGAGTGACCGATGATGCCGTCAGGGTGAATGTTCACTGCTCTTAGGACGTCAATGATAGCAACCTGTAACATTATATAGTGCATAATAACCACAGGCTATCTCCCCAGTGGAGTGACCAATGATGCCGTCAGGGTGAATGTTCACTGCTCTTAGGACGTCAATGATAGCAACCTGTAACATTATATAGTGCATAATAACCACATGCTATCTCCCCAGTGGAGTGACCAATGATGCCGTCAGGGTGAATGTTCACTGCTCTTAGGACGTCAATGATAGCAACCTGTAACATTATACAGTATATAATAACCACATGCTATCTCCCCAGTGGAGTGACCAATGATGCCGTCAGGGTGAATGTTCACTGCTCTTAGGACGTCAATGATAGCAACCTGTAACATTATATAGTGCATAATAACCACATGCTATCTCCCCAGTGGAGTGACCAATGATGCCGTCAGGGTGAATGTTCACTGCTCTTAGGACGTCAATGATAGCAACCTGTAACATTATACAGTATATAATAACCACATGCTATCTCCCCAGTGGAGTGACCGATGATGCCGTCAGGGTGAATGTTCACTGCTCTTAGGACGTCAATGATAGCAACCTGTAACATTATACAGTATATAATAACCACATGCTATCTCCCCAGTGGAGTGACCAATGATGCCGTCAGGGTGAATGTTCACTGCTCTTAGGACGTCAATGATAGCAACCTGTAACATTATACAGTATATAATAACCACATGCTATCTCCCCAGTGGAGTGACCGATGATGCCGTCAGGGTGAATGTTCACTGCTCTTAGGACGTCAATGATAGCAACCTGTAACATTATACAGTATATAATAACCACAGGCTATCTCGTCAGTGGAGTGACCGATGATGCCCTCAGGGTGAATGTTCACTGCTCTTAGGACGTCAATGATAGCAACCTGTAACATTATATAGTGCATAATAACCACAGGCTATCTCCCTAGTAGAGTGGGTGACTGTTCACTACTCATGGGACGTCAATGACAGCAACCTGTAATGCTATGTAATATGGGAGATTTGTTTAGTACTATATCAACATAGGCCATCTCTCCTGTGGAATGGCCGATGATACTGTCAGGGGTTGACTACCCTTAATGCATCAATGATAGCACCATGTAACATAGTCATTACAAAGTAAGATAGCCACAGGTTATCTCCCCCTAGATTGACCGTTGATGCTGTCAGGGTGCATACTGAGAAATATTGTTTATTTATTATATTATGACCACAGCATGAGTTAAAGGTCAAATTGGATGCACACATGGCAAACATGGATACAGACACAGACATATAGACACAGACACAGACACACAGACACAGACACAGACACACACACACACACACACACACACACACACACACACACACACACACACACACACACACACACACACACACACACACACACACCTGTATGGCCACAATTCCAGTGAAGGAGTTGACCGGATCTTCCAAGGCCTTGTCATCAGCTGTCATCAGCATGTGATACAGGTCAAACTGGACAGTGGTCTTCAGCACGGCATTGGCCTTCAAGATGGACTCTGTGAACAGCGGCACTTCGGACATCAGACGTCGGCCCATGCCTGACCACTGGCTGCCCATGCCTGAGCAGACGAACCACACCGGGCCTCCAGATTCAACTTTCTGAAAAACAATGAAAAATGAAAGAAAGTAACAATTGGGGTTGTTGATCATAATGTTGATGTTGTTCCATCAGACTTCCACCCATGCTGGAGCAAACACACCACACCAGGCCTCCAACTTCAACGTTCTGAAACAAGGACGAAAAATGAGCGGTTATTGTTGTTGTTGTTGTACTACTAATTCTACCCATGTTGGCTCACTGTGTTCCCATGCCAACGCAGACGGACTACAAAGACACAGTGTCTCATGCTTTCTGTAAAAAGAAGTAATAGTAAAATAGCAGTTGTTGCTCGTGTTCAATTCGAATTCGGTCCATATCTGCCCACTTATTCCACATGCTAGAGCAGACGAACCACAAAGGACCTCATGAATCAAATGGCTGGAAATGAGAGCAGGAAGGCATCCAAAAGTTTGTGTTACTGCTGATTGCAGGTTATAAAGCAGCTACCAAGATACTTATTTAGCTTATTTTGTTGGTTGCTGTTGATGATGGTGTATCCTCTGTGAGAGTGATAAGACAAGGCCATGCTGGCTGACAAAAACATGCCTGTCAGTAGTTTGTTTTATATACAATACTAATAGCAATACATGTAGTGATAAAAAGTATTAACTATTTACATACCTCCACAACATGCTCTGGTTGCTGGTCGCTGTTGATGATGGTGTATCCTCTGTAGGGGTGAGAGGTTGGCACTCTGCTGCAGGAAAGGCTGTTGATCTACATGTCAACAGTTTGTGTTTATATACTATACTCAACAAAATACATTGCAATTCAAAACATTAACTATTTACACACCTCCACAACATGCTCTGGTTGCTGGTCGCTGTTGATGATGGTGTATCCTCTGTAGGGGCGAGAGGTTGGCACTCTGCTGCAGGAAAGGCTGTTGATCTACATGTCAACAGTTTGTGCTTATATACTATACTAGCCACAATACATTGCAATGCAAAACATTAACTATTTACATACTTCCACAACATGCTCTGGTTGCTGGTCGCTGTTGATGATGGTGTATCCTCTGTAGGGGTGGGAGGTCGCAGCCATGTTGGCAGTCTGCTGCAGTAAGGCCTGTAGCTCAACCTGCTGACTGTGGCCATTGACTGCAGTCAACACATCACGCACGCTGCTCTCACTGACACCACAGTAGGTCACCAGGCGAACCCTGTCTGCATCTGGGTGTGGGCAGGAACGCTCCTTCTGGTTGGACCTGAAAAAATACATTACATTTGATATCACTTTTTATCTATTTTATAAACCTGAAATAAACCTGTTCTAGTGCAGTCAACACAACGCGCACACTGCGCTCACTGACACCACACCACGCCAGGCAAAACGCGTCTGCATCTGGGTGAAGGCAGGAACGCTCCTTATGGTTGGATCTGGAAGATGATACATTACGTCTAAGAACACACTATCTTATAAACCTGAAATAAACCTGATCTTTTGCAGTCAACACGATACGCAAACTGCGCTCACTGACACCTCACCACGCCAGGCAAAACGTGTCTGCATCTGGGTGAGGGCAGGAACGCTCCCTATTATGGTTGGGCCTGGATAATGATACATTACGTCTAAGAACACACTATCTTATAAACCTGAAATAAACCTGATCTTTTGCAGTCAACACGATACGCAAACTGCGCTCACTGACACCTCACCACGCCAGGAAAAACGTGTCTGCATCTGGGTGAGGGCAGGAACGCTCCCTATTATGGTTGGGCCTGGATAATGATACATTACGTCTAAGAACACACTATCTTATAAACCTGAAATAAACCTGATCTTTTGCAGTCAACACGATACGCAAACTGCGCTCACTGACACCGCACTAGGTCTTTATGCGAACCCGGTCTGTATCTGGGTGTGGGCAGGAACACTCCTGATTGGATCTGAAGACAGACCTAGTTTGTCAGCTTTGAACTTCAACAATAGCTAAACTTTAGAAACGAAATGCTCTTACGATGGAGAGGTAAGCACACTATCTGATTTGATTGACAGGCACAAGCATTCCGATCAGAATTTCTCTTCCAAAGGTCTATTATAAAAAAACACCACCACTAAATTAAAATGGTTACAGTTTATTTTCATACTTTTTTTTTATCCTCGTGTTGAGGCAGTTACCATGCTTCAAACGATATGAACATTTTCTTTTAGACTTTTGAGTAATGGCATTGCTTTACTTGAAATCTTTAGTGAGCTAGATTTTATGTTATTGTTTCAAGTGCTTTAATGCATTTCCCCCCAAACAATACCCAACATAGATGTATTGGCCAGATTTGGTGTATTATTGTAAAAAGAGGCCTATTAATTACGAAGGTTGTCTTATCTACGACAAGATCCTTATTTCGTTCCAGTAAAGCAAGATTAGGCCTATGTAATGGCCAAAAGAGCAACGTGCCAACCTCTGTTTTGTCATGATATTATGTACCTTAAATTTCGAAAAACACGTTGTTAGTTTTCACCCTTTCCCCATGGGAATACAGTGACAGGCAAGCAATGTAATTACTAGAGTATCACAGTGTTGCCATGGGGAAAGTTTGAAAAATAACAACGTGTATTTCGACCTTTATGAACATAATTTAATTTACGTGTACATTAGCCCTTCCGCAGCCAAGAGACGCCAACATAGCCCCCATTCCACTGCGAACACTGTGTCACCACGTGCAGACATAACCACCAACAGGCTCACTACTCGCTGCAATATGACGTGTACATTGGCCCCTCCAAAGCCAAAGGAGTTGACGCCGACATAGCCCCCATTCCACTGCTCGCGCTGTGTCACCACATGGAGCGACGTGTGCCCTCTGGCCGCACATCGCCCTGGTATTCGGCCGTCAGTGACACTTTGCGTGAGGCAAAACGAGTGCGTCGCCGTGCTGAGAGGATGTGGTTAAAAACTGGCCTGACGGTGCACCATCAGATCTTCCTGATGGCAAAGGACGCAGTGACCGAGATTGTCCAGCATGCCAAGGAGGAGTACTGGAGCTCTTTGATCGAGGGCAGCACGACCTCGAGGTCTCTGTTCCTGAACAGTGATCGTTTGCTTGGCAGGAGCAGAGACTTCACCCTTCCAACGGACATTTCTTCCAGTGACCTTCCTGATGCCTTCGCCGAGTATTTCACCAACAAAATTAAGTTAATTAGAGAAGAACTCGATAAGTCAAGCCTGTCCACCACCAGTCCTCTCTATGCTGATGGACCTTTCATCTCGTCCTCTTTTTGTGACTTTCGGACTATCTCAGAGGACGAGGTGAGAGTGATCATCAAAAAGGCCAAGCCCAAAACGTGTGCTCTGGACCCCATCCCCACACCCCTTTTGGTTGAATGTGTCGATGTGCTCCTTCCTGCTCTGACCTCCATCATCAACAGATCCTTGCAGTCTGGCACTTTCCCAGATCTCTACAAACAAGCAATAGTAACACCACTCCTCAAAAAAACCAACTCTAGAAGCAAACAACCTAAAAAAAACTACCGCCCTGTCAGCAACCTCTCTTTCATGTCAAAAATCACAGAAAAGATCGTTCTCCTGCAGCTCTCTGAATACCTGCACAGCAACAACCTCTTCCCTGTCTCTCAGTCTGCCTATCGCCCTTCCCACAGCACTGAAACAGCTCTGCTCAAAGTCATGAACGACCTCCTTCACTCTGCTGACTCTGGAAAACTCTCTGTTCTTACCCTATTAGATCTCTCTGCAGCATTTGACACAATAGACCACTCCATTCTCACTGATCGTCTCTCCTATTCCTATGGCATCTCTGGTACTGCACTGACGTGGATCTCATCCTATCTCTCCAACAGAACACAAACTGTGTCAACCCATAATCACCAGTCCCCGCCTTCTCTCTTGGAGTTTGGTGTCCCACAAGGGTCAGTCTTGGGCCCCGCTCTTTTCACTCTGTACTCAAAGCCTCTCACTTCTATCACTGCCCAGCATGACATCCCTAGTCAGTCCTTTGCTGACGACCAACAACTACATGCCTCTTCACCACCAGATCAGATTCAAGATACAATCAACCAGACTCAGGACTGCATCACAGACATCAAACACTGGATGACCACAAACAAACTCAAACTCAATGATGATAAAACTGAGGCCCTCCTTGTCCGTTCCCAGCATAAACCATTGTCAGACTCCGCTCCTTCTTCTATTTTAGTCGGCAACACCAACATACAGTTCTCCTCCACAGCAAGAAACCTAGGGGTCACATTCTCCAACACTCTTTCCATGGACACACACGTCTCAAACATCTGTCGCTCTGCATACCACGAACTCAGGAAAATCAGCAGCATTCGCCACCTTCTTACCTTCGATGCAGCCAAAACGCTTGTCTGTTCTCTGGTTCTGTCCAAGTTCGATTATTGCAACTCCCTCCTCTCTGGCATCCCACACTATCTTCTTGACAAACTCCAAAAGGTCCAAAACTCTGCAGCCCGACTAGTATTCAAGGTTAAAAAACATGAACACGCCCAGCCTCTCCTACAGAACCTTCACTGGCTTCCCATTTCTGCTCGAGTCGATCACAAAATATCTACACTCTGTTTCAAATCTGTCACCGATCCCTACTTTCCTGCCTATCTCTCTGATCTTCTGCACATCTACTCTCCTACCAGACTACTCCGCTCCTCTTCAGACAATCGAACTTTCACTCTTCCTCGACCCAAAACAAAGACCTATGGCAACCGCACTTTCTCTTTCACCGCACCGAAAACATGGAATCAGCTCCCATTCACCACTCGCAACTCAGAAACACTTCCACGCTTCAAAACCGCTCTAAAAACCCACTATTTCCGCCAGTCCCACAACCTCGATTAAAATATGTCTGCTGTCTCCCTTATGTCTGTCCGTCTGTTGGTCTGTTTGTCTGTCCCCCCCCCCCCCCCCCCCCCTCCCTCTCTCTCTCTCTCTCTCTCTCTCTCTCTCTCTCTCTCTCTCTCTCTCTCTCTCTCTCTCTCTCTCTCTCTCTCTCTCTCTCTCTCTCTCTCTGTGTCAACATGTCTGTCACTCTGTATGCCTGTCCATCTGTCCCCCCTCTCCACCCCCTTGCTCTTTTTCTTAACTTCTCCCCCCCCCCTCCCCACTTTGTCTACTCGTCTCTCACTCTTTGTCTCTCCGTTTTCTATCTGTCTTACTCTCTGCTCCTCTCTATCCCCGTCTCTATCCCCAACTCCTTCCTTCTTTTACGCTCCCTCTTCTGCTTTTCTGCATTACCTTCCATTTTGTCCATTTTCTTCTTTCTGCTTCTGCTCTCTGCCGCTACGGTCAATGATGCACAATGGATGAGTGCATGTGAGCGCGTGCGTGTGTGTACATGCGCGCATGTGTGTGTGTGCGTGCGTGTGTGTGTGTGTGTGTGTGTGTGTGTGTGTGTGTGTGTGCGTGCGTGCGTGTGTGTGTGCGTGCGTGTGTGTGCGTGCGTGCGTGCGTGCGTGCGTGCGTGCGTGCGTGCGTGCGTGCGTGTGTGTGTGTGTGTGTGTGTGTGTGTGTGTGTGTGTGTGTGTGTGTGTGTGTGTGTGTGTGAAAGGATGGGCTGGATGGGTGTATTTTAATGTTGTGAACATTTTATGTACTTGTGTATTTTTATTTATTTATCCATTTTGTCTCACTGTTTTAAAATGATTTTACATTATAAGTGTTTTAAAATGCTATTTTATTAGTATGTGTGTGAGTGTCATTCATTTAATGTTTTTCCACTAATCGTGTGTGTCTGTGTGTGTGTGTGTGTGTGTGCGCGTGTGTGTGCGTGCGTGCGTGTCGGTGTGTGTGTGTGTGTGTGTGTGTGTGTGTGTGTGTGTGTGTGTGTGTGTGTGTGTGTGTGTGTGTGTGTGTGTGTGTGTGTGTGTGTGTGTGTGTGTGTGTGTGTGTGTGTGTGTGTGTGTGTGTGTGTGTGTGTGTGTGTGTGTGTGTGTGTGTGTGTGAATGTTTATTAATATTGAATATAATGTGCCTTTTTGTGACTATTGTATGTACAAATGATAGTAAGTTGTTATTTTATGATGCATGCAACTGTATTTCAGTCCTATAATATATCTCTGTCTCTGTTTGTGTGTCTCTCTCTTCTCTCTTTCTCTGTCTGTCCCTCTGTCTGACTCTCTGTGTCTCCGTCTCTGTCTTTCTCTGTCTGTCTGTCTGTGTGTCTGTCTCTTTCTCTTTCTCTCTCTCGTTCTCTTTCTCTCTCTATCGTTATAAGTGTGAGTGTGATTTGTTAATAGTGTGGCCTGGGCGTCTTTAAGTGTCCATCAGTGTGAGTGTTTCAAGTTGGTTGCGAAAGTGTACTGTAGATTATGTCATTCATTATTTGGGCGTGATTGAGAAATTGACTGAGGGATCAGGGAAGGGGGGTGTTGGTCAATGTTTGATGTATACTTTTTGTTCATTGTGTTTACTATTCATTTTTAGTGATTTCTGTAAAGCGCTTAGAGCTTAAAGATTAGGCGCTATAAAAGTTGTCTTAATAAATAAATAAATAAATAAGACACAACAACTAAGCTCTCATTACTCACTGCAATATGATGTGTACATTGGCCCCTCCAAAGCCAAAGGAGTTGACGCCGACATAGCCCCCATTCCACTGCTCGCGCTGTGTCACCACATGAAGACACAACAACTAAGCTCTCATTACTCACTGCAATATGATGTGTACATTGGCCCCTCCAAAGCCAAAGGAGTTGACGCCGACATAGCCCCCATTCCACTGCTCGCGCTGTGTCACCACGTGAAGACACAACAACTAAGCTCTCATTACTCACTGCAATATGACGTGTACATTGGCCCCTCCAAAGCCAAAGGAGTTGACGCCGACATAGCCCCCATTCCACTGCTCGCGCTGTGTCACCACATGAAGACACAACAACTAAGCTCTCATTACTCACTGCAATATGACGTGTACATTGGCCCCTCCAAAGCCAAAGGAGTTGACGCCGACATAGCCCCCATTCCACTGCTCGCGCTGTGTCACCACATGAAGACACAACAACTAAGCTCTCACTACTCACAGCAATATGACGTGTACATTGGCTCCTCCAAAGCCAAAGGAGTTGACGCCGACATAGCCCCCATTCCACTGCTCGCGCTGTGTCACCACGTGCAGACACAACAACTAAGCTCTCATTACTCACTGCAATATGACGTGTACATTGGCTCCTCCAAAGCCAAAGGAGTTGACGCCGACATAGCCCCCATTCCACTGCTCGCGCTGTGTCACCACGTGCAGTTGACCGTCCTGCAGAGCAGGGATGTCCGGATTGGGCAGGCTGTAGTGTAGATTAGGGGGCAGAACTCCGTCCTCCATGGCTATCAACACTTTGCACATTGACGCTATTCCTGAAAACATGTAAAGCAGTGTTTTTGTTTTTTGTAATGCTCTTACCATCATAGTTCAGGTTCGTGGAAGAGCTCCATCCTCTATGGCTATGATCATAAACACTTTTGAGAGATTGGTTCTATTCATGATAAAGATTAAAACTAATTTTGTATGTATGTATTTGATAAAGTTCAAAGCGCATGCAGGACAATCCCATACTGTACCGCAATCAACAGCATACACATGCCCCATAAACGTTTGCCAACATTTGTATTGGCTTACATTTCTATGACTATTGTGTACCACTGTTGCCAACATGATCGTATTACTCTGTCGAATTACAAAAATAATAAACGCCTATAAGTTTCTTACCACACCCTCCTTCAGCGTGCCCCATGTTGGATTTGACTGATCCAATCCTCAGAGGACCTTGACCTTGCCGATCCTTGCAAAAGACGTCAGCGATGGTGTTGACCTCCTGGGGGTCACCGGCCTTGGTGCCCGTGCCGTGAGCTTCCACGTAAGACACCGAGCCAGGTGAGAGGGCTGCCTCTGAGTACACCTGCAGTAACAGCTCCTTCTGCATTTCTCCCGAGGGAAACGTGATACCTGTAAACATTGATAGATGAATGTTATGTATAAATATTGGATAACGTTACATAATGTATGAACAGTGTATACCACATAACATGCAGGTAAGACACCGAGCCAGGTGAGAGAGCTGCCTCTGAGTACACCTGCAGTAACAGCTCCTTCTGCATTTCTCCCGAGGGAAACGTGATACCTGCGAACATTGTATAATAAATGTTATGTATAAACATGATATAACATGACATAATGTATGAACAGTGTATACCATATAACATGCAGGTAAGACACAGAACCAGGTGAGAGGGCTGCCTCTGAGTACACCTGGTATGGTGTTCATGAGTGTGTCTCAGACAGTCAACAAGGGCAGCAGTATGTAAATTAGGCTAAACATCCAATCGTTTTGGGAGGTAAGTCTATTTTCATACTGCTACCCGTGTTGACTGTCTAAGACACACTCATGATTACACGCCCTGGATTAACAACTCCTTCGCATTTCCCATGAGGGAAACCTGATACCTGTGGACATTGAATAATGTATAATTATCATAGCGAAATTGTAAACATCAGAACAAGATAAGTGTACAATTGGAGCTGCAACTGTTTCTGATTAATTTTGGATAGGCTGTATTTCTGTATTTCTCCCCAAAAGAATATTAATACTAAAATGTGCATTTTAGTTTCCAGAAGTCACAAAGCTAGATCTCATTGGAGCTTTCGAGTTCACTTGGAGCAATAACTGTTTCTGTTTTTCTCTGTAGGAAAGGTACGCATTCTCTGTGTCTGTCTGTCTTTCTCTGTGTATGTCTACCTACCTCTTTCTTCTTCTCTCTCTCTCTCTCTCTGTCTCTCTCTCTCCCCATCTCTGATTCTTAGGCTAATCCGCTAAGAAGACGCCGACTGTACTGTACTGACCTTGCTCCTTGTTTCCATCAGCGTTGGTTCCGGAGTGGACCACTGTGGCGTACACACGTTTAGCGTCTGAAGACTTCTGAAGGAACAGGGCCCCCACTGTCTCACTGCGACAGTAGCCATCCCCTGCACAGCGCAAACAAACAGGCATAGTTTCAGGAACACTTAAAATTAACTTGTTGGGTTTGGAAATATAAAAACAATCCACTAAAAAACACCCCCCCCAAAACCGACGTTTCCGGGCATAACCCTTTCGTCTGGGTGACACAAATATGACCTTTCTGTGTCACCCAGGCGAACAGGTTATGCCCAGAAACGTCGGCTTTTTAACATATATTTTTTTAGTGTTTTTGTTTTGGATTTCCAAACCCACCAAGTTAATTTTAAGTTTTCCTGAGACTTTGTGAAATCCTGCAGTAATTGTTTATATATATATTGTTTTATATTTATTAAACAGACATATGTTTTATTGTGTTTAGATTATCAAATGCAATCAACTTTATGCAAATGCACAAGCCATGCTTACAGAGTTTAACATTTCAAGAGTAAAAACAACACGGCCCCACTGTGCTATAACCAACCCTGTTTAAAAAACCCACTCACTAGTTCAAAGGTATGAAATAACTAATGGAAACCTGATCAATAAAGGGCATTCGCTGTAGATATTTTCTTTATACTGATTTCTTGACATGGAACAACTTCAAATCTAAAGAAGGCAAGCCGACATCCAGATCACATTTCTTGGATGCCTTTCTTGACAAACCATCGCTTCAGGGTGTGTTCAACCATACTTCTGTACTAATGAAAGAGATATTGACAAAGTCTATAGTCCATTTTGTATCCCTCCAACAAGACAATGGGGTGATTGTTAACCCTTTCAACACTAGCCATTCCTCGGCCAAAATTTACCATTAAACTTACCCGGGTAGAGAAAAGATTTCGTTTACAATACTGGGGATTCCTTTGTAATATGCATAAAATAGGGCCCATCCGTACCTCCCAAAATTAAGAACATAAGGACACTGGATACCAGACCCTCATTTGATGCCATTTTTTTTTAGTTAAATCATTGTGGTGCCAAGAGGCAACAGTGGCGATGAAAGGGCTTTAAGACGGTGCTTTGCATGATATGTATATGAGAAGCGTTTCTCTAAAAATATTTGTTAAAGACTGCAGTTAAATGCATTAACGAATTAATTGATTTTTTATATATTTATTCGATCTGGTATTTATCGTCGTTACTGTATAGCCATCTGTTTGTTACATGTGTGTTTGACATTACTCCACCCATTACCTGAGGCATCGAACGATTTGCACTTGCCCTCTGGAGAGAGCATACCAAGCTGGTGAAACTGCTGTGCCAGACCGGGTTTGAGCAGCAGGGTAGATCCACCCACGATGGCTGCCTCACAGTGCCCATGACGGATGCTGTGTAAGGCCTGGTGTAGGGCCAGCAGGCTGGAGGAGCAGCCAGAGTCTATGGCAAAACTTGGACCTGTGTAGCAAGGGACCAACAGTAAACGGTAGCCGTACAATAAATGATGTTATATACGATTGGAATGTCATAGTAGGCCTACAGCTTAATCTTTCGTACAGGCCATTTCACAGCACTGAAACGGCACTGTTGAAAGTAACTAATGACATTCTCTTAGCTCTTGACTCTGGTGACGCATCTATATTAACTCTTTTGGATCTTTCAGCTGCTTTTGATACTATTGACCACCATTATACTCCTTAAGAGGCTTCAAATCACCTATGGAATATCCAGCACTGCTCTGCCATGGTTCTCGTCTTACCTTTCTGGTCGAACTCAGTCTGTCTCCATCAATGACTCATCTTCTGCAATGTTTGGCCTCACATGTGGGGTTCCTCAAGGCTCAGTACTTGGACCAGTCCTCTTCATCATGTACACTAAACCCCTGTCCGAGTTGATCACTTCTCATTCAGTTGATTCTCAGTTTTTTTGCTGATGATACACAACTCCACAAGCCTGTATCCCCATCTACCATTCTTCCTTCTATATCTTCACTTGAATTCTGCATTCGCAACATCAAATCATGGATGCTACAAAACAAACTGAAGCTGAATGACGACAAAACGGAGGCCTTGTTCATCCACTCTCCATCTAGAAAACTGTCGTACCCAAAGCCTGATTCCATCTCTGTCTGTGACACTCAAATACCTTTTTCTCCTTCTGCTAGAAATCTTGGCTTCCACATCTCTCAAGATATGAGTGTTGACTCACAAGTTCAAACTATCTGTCGGTCAGCATACTGTGAGCTGCGTCGCATTAGTACAATTCGCCATCTCCTGTCTATAGATACTACTAAAATACTAGTCTGCGCTTTTGTTCTCTCTAAACTAGATTATTGTAATTCACTCTTGTATGGCTGCCCCCAACACCTCATTGACAAGCTTCAAAAAGTCCAGAACTCTGCTGCCAGACTTGTCCTCAAGGTCTCTAAGTATCATCATGTTCAACCACTCCTGATATCCCTTCATTGGCTTTCCATCAAAGCACGTATTGACTACAAAATTTCCACTCTATGTCATTCTTATTTCTCTGGAAATGCCCCTAGCTACATTTCTGACATGCTTTCTGTCTATACTCCATCAAGGCAATTGCGGTCATCTTCAGATTCCAAAATTCTCTGTGTTCCTAGTACACGAACAAAAATGTTTGGTGAGCGCTCCTTTTCCTTTTCGGCCCCATCAGTTTGGAACTCCTTACCACGCGAAATCCGCCATATCCAGTCCTTGCAATGTTTCAAATCAGCTCTCAAGACCCACCTGTTCAAGCTACATCACAACCTTTAGGCCACATTACTTCTGGACTCTATTCTCACACACACACTCCCCTCCCCCCATATTAGTTTGACTGTGTGTTGACTGCAATGTCTACGTCAGCTTTGTTGCGAGAGAGAGAGAGAGAGAGAGAGAGAGAGAGAGAGAGAGAGAGAGAGAGAGAGAGAGAGAGAGAGAGAGAGAGAGAGAGAGAGAGAGAGAGAGAGAGAGAGAGAGAGAGAGAGAGAGAGAGAGAGAGAGAGAGAGAGAGAGAGAGAGAGAGAGAGAGAGAGAGAGAGAGAGAGAGAGAGAGAGAGAGAGAGAGAGAGAGAGAGAGAGAGAGAGAGAGAGAGAGAGAGAGAGAGAGAGTGTGTGTGTGTGTTGATGCTTTGTTCAACTGATTGTATTTTGTATTGTGTTTTTTGGGTGGGGTGAGTGGTGGTGATGTGTGTGTGTGTGTGTGTGTGTGTGTGTGTGTGTGTGTGTGTGTGTGTGTGTGTGTGTGTGTGTGTGTGTGTGTGTGTGTTTACTTTTTCTCCCAATGGGGGAGATAGACAATGCATATGCAAAGACAGCTGTTTGGTCTTGTGAAAGACTCTTCAGTCTGTATGTCGGCCTGCAAAGAATGTCCACAGTGAATGTTCAAGCTGAGCAAGAAGACTTTCTACAAGAGAAAAGAAAAGAAATGGTAAAAATTGTATGTGTATATATATATATATACAAGTGGGCGTTTGCTATTTAATATAGAAAACAAAATTCAAAAGAATTTCAGAATTTCAAAAGAAATGGTAAAAATTGTATATATATATATACAAGTGGGCGTTTGCTATTTAATATAGAAAACAGCGCGGAATCTTCACCTTTCAATGGCTCAAAAAGCTGAACCATAAATATTTTTACAAACGGCAAGTTCATTTATAAATATCCTTTCATTCATTCAAAAAGAGATATGGGTCTACACAGCCCTACCCACATCAAAATAACAAAAAGGATCAACCAAGCGTTGCTTTTTAAATTCGCATATCCTTACAAAAAAGTAGGTCACGAATGTATCCAAAAGCTAGTACTGTTGCAAGAGTATTTCTTCCAGGGCAAAAAACTAATGAAGACAAAATGAGAACGAAATAAAAACGCTTTTGTAGAAAACAAGAAAACAATGTATGTAAATATGTACAAGGCACATGCTGCAACATGTGTGATACGCTTACGTATACACATTAGTTTGTTTTTATGCATGGTGTTCTGGTTTTTTTTACTGTGACAATTTCGGCTTTGTGGATATTTTTAATGGTTTTCGTTTGTCTTTGATATGGGTCATTTTTGGAAGATTATGGGTATATTTCTTTTTTTGACTGTTAGTCATAAGCAGGTCTCTAATAAGAGCTTATCCTTTGCTCTCTTATAACACATTTATGCCTACTTTGTTCGTAATTCTTCCCCCTATCACACGAACAAGGAAAATAACTATTCAAGTAATGTAAAAGTAAAGAAATGCTCATCTTCCACCTGCATATAATTTTTAAAGTAAATCGAACCTTTATGAACTGTAATAAAGTGTTTTTTAACACACTTTGCACTGAAGACTAGCCATCCCTTTGCGCTTCCCCCTTCACCCCCCCCCCCCATATATATATATATACACCTCCCCACACACACCTCTACACAAACACACAACATTAGGCCTACTTAGCATTCTCATTTAAGTTTTTATAATCCTTATAATAACTATCCACATCTCTCTCTCTCTCTCTCTCTCTCTCTCTCTCTCTCTCTCTCTCTCTCTCTCTCTCTCTCTCTCTCTCTCTCTCTCTCTCTCTCTCTCTCTCTCTCTCTCTCTCTCTCTCTCTCTCACTCTCGTGAAATGTGTTTAGTCTTTTTTGTTTCCATGTGTTTGTATTCGTGGTTTCTGTGAGTATTACAATCTCTATATGTAATTTCGAATTAGTTTTAATCAAAAGCCACGTGAAATAAAATTAATAATGTCACTTCTTTATCATTAGAAAAAACATGACATAGTGTATGTAGTGCTGTGTGTTGTGTTGTGGGTTGTGTCAAGTCAAGTCAAGTCAAAATCATCTTTATTGAGGGTTAAAGAATAAGCTGACCAAGCTTGTTTTCATCCTGCCCTCCTAGATCCTGTGTGTGTGTATGTGTGTGTGTGTGTGTGTGTGTGTGTGTGTGTGTGTGTGTGTGCGTGCGTGTGCGTGCGTGTGCGTGCGTGTGCGTGTGTGCGTGTGCGTGTGCGCGTGTGCGTGTGCGTGCGTGTGCGTGCGTGTGCGTGCGTGCGTGCGTGCGCGTGCGTGCGTGCGTGTGTGTGTGTGTGTGTGTGTGTGTGGAACAAACTTCCCCTCTCTCTCTCCGTCAGCGACCGACTCTCTCTGCTTTCAGAGCTAATCTCAAAACCCACCTGTTCCCCCGTCTCTCTCTTTATCTTCTCTCTCTTGCCATTAGGTCTGTTTCTGCTATATTCCATTTATGTTATCCGTGTGTGTTCGCTTAGTATTGCGTTTTTGTTTGAATGCGCTTTGAATGCTAACGTGTGTGTGCGCTTTGATTTGATTTCTATCAAGATTCAGCGCCGTATAAATATTGTATGTTGTTGTTGTGCGTGTGTGACCTTTTTGTTTTTGCGCACCGGCTTTCATTCCATTATGAAAATCGCTATGGAACTCTTCTACGTCGGAAACCTAAGCATAAAGTCTAGAAATCTAAGTAGAAGGTCAATAAGTCCTTCTACCCTTGCATTCAAAGTATACGGCCAATGAAAAGTTTTAAAATAATTAAAAGTAGGACAACAGACAACCAAAGAAGGTCAATAATCTCTTTTACCTTTGAAATCGAAGTAGGTCAAAAAACCTTTTACCCTTGAAATCGAAATAGAAGGTCGATAAGCCCTCTTACCTTTGAAATCGAAGTAGAAGGTCAATAAACCCCTTTACCTTTGAAATCGAAGTAAAAGGTCAATAAACCCCTTTACCTTTGAAATCGAAGTAGAAGGTCAATAACCCCTTTACCTTTGAAATCGAAGTAGAAGGTCAATAAACCCCTTTACCTTTGAAATGGAAGTAGAAGGTCAATAAACCCCTTTACCTTTGAAATCGAAGTAGAAGGTCAATAAACCCCTTTACCTTTGAAATGGAAGAAAGGTCGATAAGCCCTTTTACCTTTGAAATCGAAGAAGGTCGATAAACCCCTTTACCTTTGAAATCGAAGAAGGTCGATAAGCCCATTTACTTTTGAAATCGAAGAAGGTCGATAAACCCTTTTACCTTTGAAATCGAAGAAGGTCGATAAGCCCCTTTACCTTTGCAATCGAAGTAGAAGGTCAATAAACCCCTTTACCTTTGCAATCGAAGTAGAATGTCAATAAACGTTTTACCTTTGAAATTGAAGTAGAAGTTCGATAAACTCTTTTACCTTTGAAACCAACGTAGATCAATAAACAATTTTACCTTTGAAATCAAAGTAGAAGGTCAATACAAAATCTTTTACCTTTGACATCGAAATAGAAGGTCAATAAACTTTTACTTTTAAAATCTAGGTAGTAGTTCAATAAACTGTTTCAGTACCTTTGAAACCAACGTATGTTAATAAACTCTTTTACCTTTGAAATCGAAGTAGAAAGTCAATAAACCCTTTTACCTTTGAAATCGAAGTAGAAGGTCAATAAGCCCAGTTGCATTTGAAATTGAAGTAGAAGTTCAATAAACTATTTTACCTTTGAAACCAACGTAGGTCAATAAACCCTTTTACCTTTAAAATCGAAGTAGAAGGTCAATAAACCCTTTTACCTTTGAAATCGAAGTAGAAGGTCAATAAACCCTTTTACCTTTGAAATCAAATTAGAAGGTCCATAAACCCTTTTACCTTTGAAATCGAAGTAGACGGAAACTAAACTCTTTCACCTTTGAAAACAAAATAGAAGGTCAATATATAGTTCACCTTTGAAATCGAAGTAGAAGGTCAATAAACCCTTTTACCTTTGACATCGAAATAGAAGGTCAGTAAACCCTTTTACCTTTGCAATCGTCAATAAAAAACCTTTTACCTTTGACATCGAAGTAGAAGGTCAAAAAATGTTTACTTTTAAAATCTAGGTAGCATAGTTCAATAAACTATTTTAGTACCTTTGAAACCAACGTATGTCAATAAACCATTGTACCTTTGAAATCTAAGCAGAAGGTCAATAAACCATTTTACCTTTAAAATCGAAGTAGACGGAAACTAAACTCTTTCACCTTTGAAAACAAAATAGAAGGTCAGTGTGGAGAAACTCTGCGGAGAGCTGGCCAACAGAGGGTCTTCAGAGAAGAAGCCCCCCTTGATCAAGTGTTTTGGCCCTGGACTCCTTACACTCTAAGGGGGCCGGGCCGCACCCAGGTCATGAATCTGGGTGCCCCTCTGCCGTCACCACAGCCGATGAGGTTTAACCGAGGCGTGGTTACCGCTACACCTATCTATATTGTTAAAAACTCGGGACTTTACTGGTGTTGCACTGCCTCCGGGCATAGCAGCCAGTATTGTTCCCACCATCTTTGTATTAACAAATGTCCCATATGTGTCTATGACCGAGAGGACGTAAAACATCATTTTCACCATCACCTCTGCCGTCACCAGTATCTGTATAATTTCAAATGCCCCATATGGCCTTTTGGTCCAGAAGGCGTTAAAAATCTCTATCTTTCTCTCTCTCTCTCTCTCTCTCTCTCTCTCTCTCTCTCTCTCTCTCTCTCTCTCTCTCTCTCTCTCTCTCTCTCTCTCTCTCTCTCTCTCTCTCTCTCTCTCTCTCTCTCTCTCTCTCTCTCTCTCTCTCTCTCTCTCTCTCTCTCTCTCTCTCTCTCTCTCTCTCTCTCTCTCTCTCTCTCTCTCTCTCTCCTGTTTTGTTTTTTCTTCTAATATTGTCTTCTTGTTGTTGGCGAGATGCAAACAAGCGTATATTGTGCTTATTCTTTTCCAACATTAAAAAAGATTCGTTCGTTCGTTCGTTCGTTCCTCTGCCGTCACCACTTTTTCTTTTTTTCCCAGGAGCTGCCGGGATTTGAACCCACACCGGTCACCCATCCAAGTTCGAGGGAAATTTAAGATTTATGAAGTTCATTTTCATTCCTCTTCGCCCATATCCAGCTTGAGCTTTTCTCAGCTGCCTCACACATTGCTTTCAAGGCTCTTGTCCTCATCTTTCCGGATATTGAGAGCTGTTTCATGAGGTTGTAGGCGGACGTGCCTACAAATCCCCTCGCTCCAACTTCTACGGCAAGGACCTTGGTGTTGAAGCCAGATTTCCTCAAGCTGCTGGCAAGGTTAGCATACTTTTCAGTCTTGTAGGTGTGCGCTTCCTCCATTCTGCTTTCCCAAGGCACTGTCAGTTTGATCAGAATCATTTGTTTTGAAGAACTTGATTGGAGCACAATATCAGGTCTCAAGTTGCTATTTTTTATGGTCTCTGGAAGATCTGCTGAGCATTCCCAGTCTTCTGCACCTTCGAGCAAACTCTGCTTTTGTGTCCTGGCAGGTGCTGTAACTCTTGGCCATGGTTTGCCATCTCCTGCGGAGTAGAAAGTTGCTTGTGGGGCTGGTGAAGGCGAAGGTCAATATATAGTTCACCTTTGAAAACAAAATAGAAGGTCAATATATAGTTCACCTTTGAAATCAAAGAAGGTGAATAAACACTTTTACCTTTGGAATCGAAGTAGAAGTTCAATAAACTATTTTACCTTTGAAACCAACGTACGTCAATAAACTTTTTTACCTTTGAAATCGAAGTAGAAGGTCAATAAACCCCTTTACCTTTGAAATCGAAGTAGAAGGTCAATAAACCCATTTACCTTTGAAATCGAAGTAGAAGGTCAATAAACCCCTTTACCTTTGCAATCGAAGTAGAAGGTCAATAAACCCCTTTACCTTTGCAATCGAAGTAGAAGGTCAATAAACCCCTTTACCTTTGCAATCGAAGTAGAAGGTCAATAAACCTTTTACCTTTGAAATTGAATTAGAAGTTCGATAAAGTCTTTTACCTTTGAAACCAACGTAGGTCAATAAACTCTTTTACCTTTGAAATCAAAATAGAAGGTGAATAACCTGTGAATGTGCTTTGTAATTTCCCCAGGGATCATTAAAGGTATTGATTGATTGATTGATTGATTGAACCCTTTACCTTTGAAATCAAGGTAGAAGATCAATAAAACCCTTTTGTCGTGACAATCAGCATCGTCAGTATACCGCCAGGAACGACTGGAGACACGTGTGGTTCAACTACCAGCCCTATCTCCTGTTCCATGGGCACAACAGGCGGAGGAGGGTCTACCAAAAAGAAGATGAACTGTACACGCCCAACTGTGTGTATGAGTCACTGTGGTGGGGGAATGATGATGTGGGGGCTGATCAGCAATGCTGGAAAAAGCCCCCCCCCTCCCCCCCCCCCAAGGGCGCTTACCGTAACTGCCGAGTAAAGTGTAAGGCAAAAAAGGAGCTAAGCATATTACACGTGCCTCAAATTGTCACCTACACATATGTTACTCTTTCGTTTTGCGTTTGTTACGCGAACGAAACATCGAAGGAGAAGGTCAATAAACCCTTTTACCTTTGAAATCGAAGTAGAAGGACAGCCTGTTGGCGAACATGGACAGGGAACAGCCCAGGATGGCGTGGCCCGTGGTGCTGCGGGAGCTGGCTGTCCACGCCTCAGCGGCCTCGGACCCCACACAGCCCACGAAAACCCCGGTCCTCGTGCCCCGCAGAGACCCAGGGTCCACGCCTGTGTTGATAATTATACCGACTTCCATAGGAAATGCGAGGATGCGACAAAGAAGGGTTTATTCCCTCCATTGAACGCTTAATAAAATCTTACCCCCAAAAATCCCAAACCATAAATCTATTGAATGTGTAAACACAGCATCTGAGCCGGACTTTGAAAGAATATTTTTTGATTGGTACTGGAGCTGAGGTCTGAGTTTTACTTTTAATATAAGGCTAATATAATTTGATCATAAAGCTGTAACGTTTTTAAACAAACAGTACAGTTTGTTTTGTTATGCCTAGAAGACATAGCCTACATGTAGTAGTACAATAGCAACACTTACTGGCTAGTTTTAGCGAATTGATTTAATGATTAAAGAACTTCAGAACAACGCTGTGTCTAAAAGAAAACGAAAACTAGTACTTATCGTTTAGATGGACAATCAAAATATAGGACTCTTTAATTTCCACAGTGCATTCGTTACATTTATCAACTCACCCACGCATACAACCTTATCAAAACTCACCTGAAAAACTCATAAAAATCCACAACACATTTACACAACATTTTTAAACATCTATTTCAAAATAACAAAAGTCTCCAACATCCACAATAAACAAGTTCTGTAGCACAGTATGATTCACCGCAACACATTCATGATATGGACCTTAATCAGCATCATTTAAAATGAACTTACATGACTTACTATCTACAATGCATTCACAATGTCTGGCCACAGAAGTATAAACTGGGCATTCTGTGTACGCGTACGTCTATGTATGGGCGTGCATGCATGCGCGCGCGCATGTGTGTGTGTGTGCTTGCATGCGTGCGTGCGTGTGGCTGACCAGCATCCACAATGCTCTCATAGGAGGTCTCCAGCAGCAATCTCAGCTGGGGGTCCATGGCGTCCGCCTGGCGGGGAGACACCCCGAAGAAGGCAGTATCGAATTTGCTCAGATCCTTCAGCTTCCCATTGCGTCGGGGCAGACCATACAGACCTTATGAGAAAGTAGGTAAGAAATCGTGTTTGCAAAAGTCTTTTTTAATCGAGGACCAAATGACAGGAAGATTAGATAAACGTTTAGACCCCAAACAAAACATTGAAACAAATCTCCCAACAAGTCCACCTGAGGTTTCCTCCGAAATCAGAACGTGTTGAATCAAATAACGAGAAGGCCATAGAAGTTCGTCTGGCCAAAGAACGAGAAGGGGTTCGTTTCTTGTCCTTTGGCTGAACGCAGGGAGGAAACCAGGTAAAGCTTAAAACCAGACACATACTTCATCCGTTATGGCAATAGGGTCTTGGAATGCAGAAAAAGAATAATAATAATAAGAAGAAGAAGAAGCAGAAGAAGAAGAAGAAGCAGAAGAAGAAGAAGAAGAAGAAGAAGAAGAAGAAAAAGAAGAAGAAGAAGAAGAAGAAGAAGAAGAAAAAAAAGAAGAAGAAAAAGAAGAAGAAAAAGAAGAAGAAAAAGAAGACGACGACGACGACGACTTTAGAGGAAGGCCTGTGTATGATTGAAAGATGCCTAAATGCTTCTCCAATACTTCCAATTCTTTAAAGCTGTTGCATGGATCTCTAGGGGATTATAAAATATGAAACGGAGGGGGAGACTTTTGGAGTATACAGTATGCCACATTAAAACAGGAGTATAATGGGTTAGAACAAGAAAACGTCTGCTAGAAGGATAGATAGATAGATAGATTATACGTCAGAAAAATAGAAAGGAAGGAAAAGAAAAAAAGCGAAACAGATAGATAGACAGACAGATAGATAGATAGATAGATAGATAGATAGATAGATAGATAGATAGATAGATAGATAGATAGATAGATAGATAGATATACAATATTCTCGTTCTTTGGCCAGATGAACTTCCATCACGTTCTCTTTCTTTGATTCAACACATTCCGATTTCTGAGGAATGCTAAGGTGAAGATAAATTATGTTTTAACAGTTATTTCCATTAGGTTTTTTTCTTGTTTATTTTGCTCTGCTATTAGATAGATAGATAGATAGATAGATAGATAGATAGATAGATAGATAGATAGATAGATAGATAGATAGATAGATAGATAGATAGATAGATAGATGGACAGATTGAAAGATGGGTCCAACTACAGAAATACATTACAGAACAAAATATTTACAACAAACAGAATAAAAAAGAAACTGTATGTTCTACGAACCTGGTGTCCAGCGTCGGTCATCCTCGGTGACCATGTCTTCCCCCTTCATCAGGTGTTGGCGGAATTCCTCCAGGTTGTCCGATTCCGGCAGACGGGCAGACACTCCGGAGATGACCACATCATGTTCTCTAATGGAGCCATTGTCTTCTTTGGCTGTCATTTTACCAGCATCCGTTCTTCTGGATCTGGAAGAATCGGTATCAACCAAAGTTGTTGACTGTTTGGCCTGTGGGACAATCTTTGACTATTATTAACGACGGAACGAAAAATATGTTTTAAAGAAACGAGAGAAAGGTTAATATTGACACTCAAGCAAACGTTGATAATATTCCCTTCCC
>CM065682.1:32747462-32754962 GCA_017654935.2 Phymorhynchus buccinoides | reverse complement strand
AAAGCTGTTATTCAGGCGGTTAGATTTGCACTTAAAAGAGCAGAACCTTTTACCAGAAGATGAGAGATTGAAACAGATGGTTGGCTGGGTGTGTACTATCAGATATGATGGATTTAGCTTTGTGTCTTATGCGCACACTATAGATGTTATCTGGGGATGGCTGTTTGTGGCCTATGAGTTTTGAGGCTGTCTTGACGACTTGATGGAGTTTCCTTTTATCTTTAGCTGAAGCTGATCCATACCAGACAGATATTAAAAAACTGAGTATGCTTTCGATGACAGATCGATAGAACTGTGTCAAGACTGCTGTACTTATCCTAAATTTCTTGAGCTGTCTTAGAAAATATAGTCTCTGCTGTGCTTTTTTGCAGGATGATGTGATGTTGACTTCCCAGCTTAATGTATTTGAAATATGCACACCAAGGAATTTAAATGATTCTACTTGCTCAACTACTACCTGACCTTTAACAAATAATGCTGGGAGAGGAGTTTTCTTTTTCCTGAAATCAACTATCATTTCTTTAGTTTTGGAAACATTGAGCTCTAGGTTGTTAGTGGCACACCAGTCAACCATCTTTCCAACTTCATCCCTGTACCCTGCCTCATCGCCATTAGTAATGAGCCCCTCCATAGTAGTGTCATCCGAAAACTTAATAACTGCAACAGATGGGTTTACAGAGCGAAAGTCATTGGTAAACAATGTGAAGAGCAAGGGAGATAATGCACATCCTTGGGGGGCACCAGTGTTCAAAATGACCTTTTCCGATACAGGACTGCCAACTCTGACAACTTGGGGTCTGTTGGTGAGAAAATCTGCAATCCATTTACACAACCCAATATTCACATCCATACTAATGAGCTTCTGAATAAGTTGAGAGGGGACAATAGTATTAAATTCAGAACTGAAATCAATGAAAAGAATGCGGGGATAGGTATTAGCTTTCACTAAATGTTGGATAACAAAATGAAGACCAAGAGACACAGCATCAGATATGAGGGGTAACAGATCTATTTGCCCGATATGCAAACTGTAAGGGGTCCATTGAGAGACAGTCACAGATTTCAGATAGCGGAGAATAAGGCGTTCAAAAACGTTCATAGCAACGAATGTTAGGCATACGTAAAGAAGAAATAATTGATGTTTCAGTTTATATGCGAAAATAACTACGGCTAAAAACATAGACAAGGGATGCTTTGGTCACGTGTGTTTTCTTTTCAATTCAACAATAAATAGGCTATTTCTTAAACCACTTTGTGTGATATCGATCATAAGAGAGAGAGAGAGAGAGAGAGAGAGAGAGAGAGAGAGAGAGAGAGAGAGAGAGAGAGAGAGAGAGAGAGAGAGAGAGAGAGAGAGAGAGAGAGAGAGAGAGAGAGAGAGAGAGAGAGAGAGAGAGAGAGAGAGAGAGAGAGAGAGAGAGTGAGAGAGAGAGAGATAGAGATAGATCTGAAGTGTTTATTTGAAAAGGCGTTTTTTGCCTGTTACAAAATTGAGTTGATGGGGTGGGGGAAAACATACAAATGAACAAAAATAATATGAATGAAAACAATTTGATTGACATGGAAACCACGGCAGTTACTGTCCTTTTTTTCTCAGTATGATCAAATTACTGTCTTTTTTCATTTGTACTTTGAAACAGTTACAACAGAAGCAAATGTTGTGGGTATGATTCTAAGAGAAGAACAAAATGTATTAGATGTAAGAGAATCCGTGATGTAAGCAATGACACGATACGTAGACCTAGGCCTACTCTTCCTTTTTACCTCCCGTTTCTCTCTGAATTGTTTCATATCTTCTTCTTTTTTTTTCGAACGCGATATGGATGTGCTTAATCATACAGACTTCATTTACCTGCATGATTACATCGTCCATCCACCATACCCCCTACACTTCCGCGCGTGAACTTTTTTTTTAATCTGTTCTCTTTTACATCTGCTTTTTCATCAGTGGGAAAAACTATCCCATCCTTTCGTTCATAATGTTTATGAGAACAATAGAAGTGGCATGATTTTGTAGCTCTGGTTATAATTATAGGCCTACGTTTAGGTCTATGCTTATTCTGTTTTATAGCTGTTCTGTTCTTTTTTTGTAGGCCAAACTACCCAAGCAATTTGATATCAATTTTTGGCTCACTCGTGTCAACGACACGAAAGTGAGTCTATGGTTTCATGCTTCTTCGGTTTTCCGGGTGTGCGTGTGTGTGTGTCTGTGTGCGTGGATGTGTGTCCGTCTGTGGTAACTTTAACGTTGGCTCTTTCTCGGGATCCAAAAAACGGTCATCGATCAAACTTTGCGCACATATACATGTTTATGCAAGCTTTCAAACAATAATGATTTGAATTATTAAATACATAAAAAAACACGGTAAACAGATAACAAACAGATAACATTTCAGATTAGTGGGTTAGAGAGTATTCAACAGGCAACATGAGTTAAGATAGTTATTAACAGTGAAAGCCTCGATAGCTCATTGCGTAGAGCGTCTGTCTGTCATGCCAATGGTTCCGGGTTCCATTCTCGGCAAAAGCATTTTTTATTTTTTTTTAGTTGTATCCATTAACGATAGTTTCATTTGTACTTTAAACACCCCCCTCATATTTACGACCCTCCATCTCAAAGTCATTATTTTTTGGCACTCTTGTACTTAGACACCCCCGTCGTGTTTACGACCCTAAATCTCAGTCATTATTTGTTGGCAATCTTGTACTTAGACACCCCCGTTGTGGTTACGACCCTAAATCTCAGTCATTATTTGTTGGCAATCTTGTACTTAGACACCCCCGTTGTGTTTACGACCCTAAATCTGTCATTATTTGTTGGCAATCTTGTACTTTAAACACCCCTATCATGCTTACGACCCTCAGTCTCAAAGTCATTTTTTGTTGGCAATCTTGTACTTAATCCCCCCCCACACTCATGTTTACGACCCTCAATCTCAAAGTCATTGTTGTTGGCCATCTTGTACTTAAAGCACCCCCTCATGTTTACGACCTTCAATCTCAAAGTCATTAGTTGTTGCCAATCTTGTATTTTAAGCACCCCCCTCATGTTTACGACCCTCAATCTCAAAAGTCATTTTTTTGCTGACAATCTGGTACTTAAGCATCGCCCCCCCCCCCCCCCCCCCCCCCCCCCCCCCCCCCCCCCCCCCCCTCATGTTTACGACCCTCAATCTCAAAGTCATTATTTGTTGGCAATCTGGTACTTAACCCTCCCCCCCGAGTGAGCCTTGAAGGCTTTGCCTCTTGTTTTGTTTTTATTACCATAATGAAGCTGTCTACAGATGGTCCTTGGTATTGACAGTGTAAATAAGGGAAATGAAAAGTGCTTAAAATATGATGCACAATAATTGATTTTTTGTATTTGTTTGTGTATTTTGGTATACTATAATTACAGAGATATCTCTGGGAAACTCGGGTTGCTCCCACCTCGAGAGCGCGTCGCCGCAAGTGCAGAGCCAACCATTTTTTTTTTATCCATCTTTTTCCCCGCCGCACCCAGTCTATTCAATTCCTCATTTGTACCCCACTCTCTCTCCCTGCTCATTCTTCCAGCTGTATACAGGCCATTAGAATACGGGGCTTTTTTGTTTGTGGCTCAAGCCACAAACCTATAACTCACTCTGTCGGTCGGTCGGTCCAAAATTGTCGCACATTTTGACAAAATGTCGCACTTCAAATCGAGGCGAGCGAAAATTGTGTTTTACGTCCTCTTGGTCTGAATCAGACACATATGGGACATTTGTAAATACAAATATGGTGGGAACAATACTGGAGGCAATGCCCGGAGGCAGTACGAAACCAGTAAAGTCCCGATTTTTTAAAATTAATACAGATAGGTGTAGCGGTAACCACGCCTCGGTTAAACCTCATCGGCTATGGCACCGCTACAAGTGATAGCTATTTTTTAAAATTTCTTCAAATCGAGGCTACACTTCAAATTGAGGCCGCTCTTTAACATGATGTATTTTAAAAGAGTACAAAATAATAAACATACGTAATACAGACACTACAACAGACACGACGAGTATGCGGTGCTTCTTTTGATGAGTATAAGTAGGATACATAGTTTTAAATGTTTTCCAAAAGATATAAAAAGTTACGAAATGGTGCAGAGATAACATTCTGGTTTACAGATTAAAATTATTGAAAAGCCAGGGGAGGTGACTCATGGTTGGAGTGGTAAAAATAGACCGCGTGCCACAAACTATTGCGATTTCGCGCTTGTTTTAAATATAAAAAGCAACGCAAAAAGATGAAGTCTATTTGAAGATCAACAAAAATGCATCATCATAACGAACATGAGGGGAGGGGAAGGGGGGATGCATGAAAAAAAGAAAAGAGAAGTGCTTTTGCCGAGAATCGAACCCGGAACCATTGACGCAACTAAGATCCCAACATTCTCTCTCTATGTATATATCTCTACCTGTCTGTCTGTCTGTCTGTCTGTCTCTCTTTCTAGCTTTCTATCACTATGTCTGCTGTCTATCCTTCTGTCTGTCCGTCCGTCTGTCTGTCTGTCTGTCTGTCTGTCTGTCTGTCTGTCTGTCTCTCTCTCTCTCTCTCTCTCTCTCTCTCTCTCTCTCTCTCTCTCTCTCTCTCTCTCTCTCTCTCTCTCTCCTAATTAGCTTAATTAGCTAATTAATTAATTAAACTAATTAGCTTATCTCATTACCCTGAATAAATAACATTTCGTTCTCTCTCTCTCTCTCTCTCTCTCTCTCTCTCTCTCTCTCTCTCTCTCTCTCTCTCTCTCTCTCTCTGCCAAGATCTGCTTTGTTTCGTGGGATAATTTGGCATGGGCTACTTACCCGCCCATGGGCTTTTTGGTCAATCTTACACTAGTAGTAGTAATGGTAGTGAAGGAAATATATTGTAGTGATATAGGTGTTTTAATCTATGTTTTTGTTTAATAGGTTGCTAATTTTTTTAAATTCTATTTTGTTTATTGCTTAAGTTGATGTTCTGCCTAAAATGTCATTGCTATATTACTGTTAGTTGTTTTTTTGTTGGCGATTTTCCTGTGTCTCAATGTTCGTTTATAGTATTAGTTATGTATTGCATGCTTAGAACCAAGGACAGAATGGAAGACTAGGTCCAGCCTAAATTCTTTTCCTTGTAAAATAAAGTTTCTGAGTCTGAGTCTGAGTCTGAGTCTCTCTCTCTCTCTCTCTCTCTCTCTCTCTCTCTCTCTCTCTCTCTCTCTCTCTCTCTCTCTCTCTCTCTCTCTCTCTCTCTCTCTCTCTCTCTCAAAACTTAAGTGTTCTCTCTCTTGCATACATTTAATTAAGCTTGCCTGAGCATGCAACGTTGATTTAATGTTAGTCAACAACAACAACAACTATCCTTAAGTTAATAATTGTAGGCAAGGTGTGATGAGGGGAGGGGAAGGGGGGATGCATGGAGGGCAAAGTCAACAATTTTCAACTTCAAGCTCTTTGTGTGTATGTGTGTGTGTGTGTGTGTGTGTGTGTGTGTGTGTGTGTGTGTGTGTGTGCATGCGTGTGCGTGCGTGTGCGTGTGTGCTTGCTTGTGAGTGTGCGTGTGTGTGCGTGCGTGCGCGCGCGCGCGCGCGTGTGTGTCAGTGTTTTGCTTTGTGCATGTGTTGTTGCTGGTTTCTGTCATTCGTAAATACTATGATTCTTGTCAACTTGTTGATGACCATTTGATTGTAAAACGCTTTGGGCTCATTTGAGGAAAAGGACTATATATAAATGTACTATAATTATTATTATGAAATATTGCGTTTGGCATAATTCGCTAATTTTTTTAAATTGCATTCGCACTGGGGAAAATTCACATCAAGTCCAACGCCCTGGATGTCAACACGTTCCACTCGTCACGGTGTGTGATTTTTAACCCTCTTTGAGACTAGCCTAGGCCCTAGCTTCGTCTATAATCGTGTACCATCCTTGACATTTGAGAAACTTGATGCGTTGTCAAAGGAACTACATACGTGTGCTCTGAAAGCGCAAACTAACACACACTGAATTTAGTTGATCCGCCATTGCACGATCAAAACTGTAGAGTATGGTAATCTAGTAGTAGGTAGGCCTAATTTGTGCATTACATTCTATTTTTAGTTCTGTGGGGTTTGTGTAGTGTTTCTGTGGTGTGTTTGCCTGATAGAGAAAACGACTCTTGTCGACTGTCGCGGCGACGAGCTGTGTAGAGTATCATTTCACCCGATATAATCGCAATAATCCAACCGTATGACCAATGAAATGAATACTTCATGTTTGGCTTGACCACATACCAACTTGTTTACTGCTAGAATCCGGCTTCAGTTGGTGTTGTGAAACATAGTAGAATTTCGAAACTTGGCTTGATGGAAAATCCCCGTGTGAGAGAATAGCTTATAATAAACTGGTCATGCAATGTACGGTAGACCTTCATTTTGTGACAAGTTCGAGCGCGCTGAACACATTTGAAAGCAACTTGAAACCTGTCTTATGTCTGTCAATCTGTGTTGGCCCATATCCGCACAAAAGTACACAATAGAAAACCGCGTACTTTTGCCAGCAGTTACTAGATAAGTCGTAGGTATCTACGCAATCTACGCAATGGTTCTTGTACAGTGGCATTGCCTGCTCCTCGTTCTTGCTGGTAAGTCGGAGAGAGAGAGAGAGAGAGAGAGAGAGAGAGAGAGAGAGGGGAGGGTCAGACTACTTCCCTCTCTTCATCACAGTATTCACTGGTCAGAGAGAGAGAGAGAGAGAGAGAGAGAGAGAGAGAGAGAGAGAGAGATACAAGTTGACACCACCGAGCGTGGTAGTGTCCCTGAGGGCTTTCCGCCATGAGGACGTAAAACCTCCACTCAACAACAACGTCAGTGGTGGACTAGAGCAAAGGCGTGCAACTCAACAATAGTGCAGCCTGGCGATATGGAGGAAGATTTATTGCCCTTGGTCCGCCAAATCGCTGTGGCTGTGTGAAACATAGGGAGGTTATGCTTAATGTACTATATGCATACACGCTTATGCATACATACGCTCCCATAAAAGAACTGAACGCGTGCTCGCACACACAAGCACTCACACACGGACACACACACACGGACACACACGGACACACAGACACAGACAGACACACCGACACACCGACACCGACAGTCAGACAGACAGACAGACAGACAGACACACACACACACAATATTTGATATGGCCCATTTACTGAATGTATTAAGTACGTTATACCCGTTCTCTCTCTCTCGCTCTCTCTCTCTCTCTCTCCCCCCCCCCTCTCTCTCTCTCTCTCTCTCTCTCTCTCTCTCTCTCTCTCTCTCTCTCTCTCTCTCTCTCTCTCTCTCATTATAGTAGTAGTTATGCAGGGTTCATTCGTGGCGTCGGTCATCGGTCATTGACGCATAAACCTTCGATTTTGACCGATAGTTTTAGCAGGCAGGCGGTCATTTGACCGATTGATTTTTCATCAAAGCAGTCAACAACTTCAAGGATTCTGTCGTCTGCTAAACTTGAGTTATTTCGCGGCCTCGGACCA
>CM065682.1:32739962-32742462 GCA_017654935.2 Phymorhynchus buccinoides | reverse complement strand
TGTGCGCGTGCGTGTGCGTGTGCGCGTGTGCGTGCACGCATGCGCTTATCTGAAAATGCGCGTGCGTGCGTACGTGCGTATCGGTGTGTGTGTGTGTGTGTGTGTGTGTGTGTGTGTGTGTGTGTGTGTGTGTGTGTGTGTGTGTAGGGGTGGGTGGGGTATGTAAATGTGTGTGTGTGTGTGTGAGTGTTATTAATATTGAATATTATGTGCCTTTTTGGTGACTATTGTATATACAAATTATAGTAAGTTGTTATTTATGATGCATGCAACTGTATTTCAGTCCTATATATCTCTGTCTCTGTTTGTGTGTCTCTCTCTTCTCTCTTGCTCTGTCTGTCCCTCTGTCTGACTCTCTGTGTCTTCGTCTCTGTCTTTCTCTGTCTCTGTCTGTCTGTCTGTCTGTCTCTTTCTCTTTCTCTCTCTCGTTCTCTTTCTCTCTCTCTCTCTCTCTCTCTCTCTCTCTCTCTCTCTCTCTCTCTCTCTCTCTCTCTCTCTCTCTCTCGTTATAAGTGCGGGTGTGAGTGTGATTTATTAATAGTGTGGCCTGGGCGTCTTTAAGTGTCCATCAGTGTGAGTGTTTCAAGTTGGTTGCGAAAGTGTACTGTAGACTATGTCATTCATTATTTGGGCGTGAGTGAGAAATTGACTGAGGGATCAGGGAAGGGGGGTGTTGGTCATGTTTGATGTATACTTTTTGTTCATTATGTTTACTTTTCATTTTAATGATTTCTGTAAAGCGCTTAGAGCTTAAAGATTAGGCGCTATAAAAGTTGTCTTAATAAATAAATAAATAAATAAAATGACAATGTGCACATTCCCACATCTTAAGATTGTTTTAAAACTTGATGGATAACATGACGCTGCTTACAGAAGATGATGGGTCAGTTTTCCAAATTGATGAGCCAGTAATGTGTCATCATGGTACTAAACTAAAATGTGATGGGTCATATGACACCTGGTTGCACAAAATGAGGAGTCAATACGGATCATTGGCCTGCCCCCCTAACTGCCCCCCCTCCCCGCCCCTCCACCTCCTCTCCGACAATCTAAAGCTCTGCATTCCAGCAAAGAATTTTACATCATTTTTAGCTGTCAGTTTTATGTGTTTATTGTCATTGGATTGTACTTTTTAAGGTGCCCTTGTTGACTAAATTGTTGTCTGTCACCATAGGTGATCGGACTTTGCGATGGGCTGGTTTGTATTTTTGTGTGTGTGTGTGGTTTTTTTCTTGTTTTGTTTTCTTTTTCTTTTTCTGCCTGTCCCAAGGATATTTCCCGAACCGCTTGACCGAATCGCGTCACAGTTTGTGTGCTGGTGTGTCACCATGAGAGGAAGACATCCGCGCAAAATTGCCGTCGTGACCTTGACCTTGGCGTACGACTTTGAAAACCGAAAATCTTTAAGGGGCCATAGCTCCCACACCGTTGGTGTTAGAGTTCAAATTTGGCATGTAGGTACTTTGGCTTATGCCCGTTCTGTAGGGAGATCGGTAGGCCTTGAAAGTGGTAGGGGTCTACAAACTGGGTTTTAAGCTTTATTTTCCACATTTGTACTTGACAGAAGCGCTTCAGATTGTGTGCGGTACTGTATGCCCTAGAGTAGAAAACATCCCAGCACAAATTATCGCCATGCTGACCGTGACCTTGAAGTTTGACCTTGAAAGCCGAAATTTCCTTCTTTGAGCTATATATTTCTTCTTCAAGCTGTATCTCGTGAACTAGAAGACAGAATCCCTTCCAAAGGATGTGACACTAAGAGTATAACACTGTCGTACATAAATTATCCCTCGGAAATAGAATGTCGCCGAGCGGCAGACATGTTAAATGCCACTGTCTCAGTATTACGGGTGTGCACCCCACCAATTAAGGGTGTGCATCCCGGAAAACGATTTGCACCAGTCAAGGGTGTGTAGGTGCATCACCCAAAGGTCACAAGGAGGACGGGGACCGAACATGTGAAGGGGGAAGGGAGGCATGGAGGTACTTTGGCTTATGCCCGATCTGATGAGGGCATACCGATCAAGGTCAAGAGAGAGAGAGAGAGAGAGAGAGAGAGAGAGAGAGAGAGAGAGAGAGCTACGGGGTGTCGCAAGTGCGTGGCATTGCTGGTGACGGACATGTCTGCCGCTCGGCGACGCCCTTGTTTTTGGTTTGTTTTGGCTGCAAATTAACTTGCAATGTTTTATATTATAGGGCCTACGTAAAGTTCTCCACACAAATTATGATATAGGCCTACAAATATGCTGTACGTTTTAATACGTTTTTCGTAATACCTTTGTTATTATTGATTTTTAACACTATAAACCTACTTGTTATACGAAATAAAATTGTACACAGTTTTACTGGAATGTTTTCTTCAACTTCACTCATTTTCTTTCCTCTCTGTCACTGAGTGAGAGTATGTGTGCGTGCGTGTGCGTGTGTGAATATGCGTGCGTGTGTGTGTGTGTATGTACTGTATGTATGTATGTATGTATGTATGTATGTATGTGTATGT
>CM065682.1:32724962-32729962 GCA_017654935.2 Phymorhynchus buccinoides | reverse complement strand
GCATCTTCCAGGGCAATAAGACTCTTTCCCGTCTCCCTCTTCGGATTGTAAAATCTTTTGATCTTTAGTTTCTAGAAAACCCACGTTTAAATCACCAGGTAACAAGGCATTGTTTTGATCGTGGGCAAGCAAAATGTTATAGAAGACAAATTAATTGTTTAAACTATGAATATTGAAGAATGAAATAGTGAGGCCAAGAGAGGAGATAACGAAATTGAACACAGGGTGAATACTCTCTTTCTAATGAACTCCCCTCCACCAAAGTTGATTACGATACCAATCACCTAGCAGTGCGTGGGTCAGAACCAAAGTGAGACAAGCAAAGCATCATTCATTTTTAATGAATATTAATATTTCCCTCTTTAAAAATAGTGTCTTGTTGATTTGGATTTAAAGCGTCATATGCGGTTGATGAGAAACTTTTATGATGGAAAGCTGATTTTGTTTTTACAAATGCCTTTGTAGTTATACTTATTAGGCCTAGGGGAAGACGGGGTAAAAAGCGCATGGGCGGGTAAGAAGCCCACCCCAATTATCTCATGAAATGAAGCAAATTTCAGTCTCATTTTGCCCATGAGACGAGCGTTAATGTCTAGCATTCGTCTCATGGGCAAATTTGACTGAAAGTTTCTTTATTTCATGAGATAATTGGGGTGGGCTTCTTACCCGCCCATGCGCTTTTTACCCCGTCTTCCCCTATATGCTCTGTGTATGTACTATTACAACTGATCAGGTATGCTTAAGCCTTGCATGATTAAACAAGGTAAAACAAATTTTTTAGCTTAGAAGAAAATTGTAATTGGTGTTTGTCTGTTTAAACATACCTGTCTCTTCCACTTCTTCCCTTTCCTCATTCCTTCCATTTTTTTCTTTCCTTCATTTTACTCTTTCTTCATCTTTCTTCTTCTCTTCTATTTTTCCTTCCTTCATACCTGCCTCTTCCACTTATTCCTTCCTTCCTTTCCTCATTCTTTCTTCATTTCTCTTCTATTTTTCCTTCCTTCATACCTGCCTCTTCCACTTCTTCCTTCCTTCCTTTCCTCATTCCTTCCATTTTTTTCTTTCCTTCCTTCATACCTGTCTCTTCCATTTTCCTCTCTTTCTTCTCTTTCTTTTCTTCTTCTCTTCTGTGTTTCCTTCCTTCATACCTGCCTCTTCCACTTCTCCATTCTTTCCTTTCCTCCTACCTTCCATGTGTTTTTCTTTCCTTCATTTTTCTCTTTCTTCCTTTCTCTTTCTCTTCCATTCTCCCTTCCTTCCCCCTTTCCTTCGTGTCTTGCCCATTATCTTACTCTCCTACTTCACATTGTTTCTATGCATTCACAGAAGAAAATCTAGCTGGCGAGGAGGAGGACACCAAACCGTTCATCCATTCAACCTCTGGAGCTAAGGCGGGGTATGCCCACCCCCCTGACTCTGCCACAACCACTACAACAACCATTGCCACCGCAGCAGCAACGTCTCTCCAGCCCAATCCTTCACCTAAACCGAAAAGTCACGATCATCAGGAAAATCATCATCACGATCAGCAGCAGCAGAAGGACAAGAAACATCATCGTCGTCACCGTCGTCGTCATCATAAGAAAACAGATTCTAAGGAGAGTTCGGATGATGATGATGATGATGATGATAGTATGAGTGGTGGTGGTAGTGTTAGTGGGAGTAGTAGTAGTAGTGATGAAGGTGAGAAGAAGAAAGAAGTATGCGTGGATAATCTGGCTGAAAATATCACCGTGGTGGTGCTGGAGAATGGGCATAGTGGTGGTGGTGATGGGGCTGTTGATGTTGATGTTGATGTTGATGCAAAAGCTCCTAGCAACCACCACGGCATTTCAGATAGTGGTATTTCGGCTACAGGGAATTCTAGCATTTCTGGCAATGGCGGATTAGATATTGGTGGCGGTAATAGTAGTTCTGGTATTGATGGTGGTGGTGGTGGTGGTGGTGGCTACTCAACTAGCCTCACTGTGGATAGTGGCTATAGTGGGGGTGATGGTTTAAGTAGTAGTACTAGTGGTGGTGGGGGTGGTTTCAGTAGTAGTGGTGGTGGTAGCACTGTAGTCAGCAGCTCTGATGTTGGTGGTGGTTTCAGCAGCAGTAGCGGCGGAGGAGGAGGGGGTGGTGGTGGTGGTGGTTTTGAAATTAGTATTAGTGGGTTTAGTGGGGGTTTCAGTGGGGGGAGTGATTTCGGAGGAGGCGGGGGTGGGGGGTGGTGGAAGTAGTGGAGGTGGAGGTGGTGGTGGTGGGTGGGACGACGACTAAGTTTGAGAAGGAGAGATAAAGGGTGCATGAAGAAGTAGAGAAAGAAGACGAAGAAGAAAAAGAAGACAGAAAGAAAGAAAGAAGAAGAATATGATGATTTGATGAAGAAGGAGAAGAAAAGAAAAAGGTGGAAAATTGAGAAGAAGAAGACAGAGAAGCAGACGATTATATTTTGAAGAAGAAGAAAAAGAAGAAACGAAGAAGAAGAAAGAAGAAGAAGAAGAAGAAGAAGAAGAAGAAGAAGAAGAAGAAGAAGAAGAAGAAGAAGAAGAAGAAGAAGAAGAAGAAGAAGAAGAAGAAGAATGAAGAAGAAGAAGAAGAAGAAGAGAAGAAGAAGAAGAAGAAGAAGAAGAAGAAGAAGAAGAAGAAGAAGAAGAAGAAGAAGAAAAAGAAGAAGAAGAAGAAGAAAAAGAAGACAATGAAAAATGAAGAAGAAAGAAGAAGAAGAAGAAGAAGAATAGAAAAAAGAAGAAAAAGAAGAAGAAACGAATAAGAAAAGGAAGAAAAAAGAAGAAAGAACGAAAGAAGGAAAGAAAGATAGATGGAAAAAGAAGAAAAAGAAAGAAAGAAAGAAAGAAAGAAAGAATAATAATAATAATAATAATAATAATAATATTTTATTATTCACTGATTGATTTATTGCGCAAAGAACTGGGCAAGCTCACGGACGTTTTACAATTCTGCACAAAATCAAACAATAAACTATCTCTAACTAGTTAGAGAAAAAATCAATTGAAAACACTTTAAAATATTATGCCATGCAAAATACAGTCCAGTCATGACAAAATAATGTAACACAATACAACGCAGTACATTACAATTCAATGCAATATTATATAATGCAACACAACCAAACAATACAACACAAAACTGTTTCATACAAAAAATGATATATTTTCATTCGGACGCAAACGTTTTTTTTTTGTCACTCGCAATATGCGTAGGGCCTATGTCTTTGCTTGCCATGTACACAAATGGTACAAAACGAAATATTTTATTAACATTATTGACATAATTTTTTGTACATATTATGCATATTATTTATTGTTAAATTATCTGCTAATCAAACGCAACATAAGCTTTACCACAAATAGTCGTGATTTATTGTATCACTCATCGCTAAGTTGATTAAGTAGCAAACATGATACTAACACATGGACACATCTCAAACTCCAAATTCAGCAACATGTCGTAGTTTGTGGATATGGCTTCTAAACGATGCTTATTTGTATTAATGAAGACTGACAGCTCATTTAAGTGTACATTTCCTGCTCGGTAATTTGTATTAAAATATTTGATTAATTTATAAAGAAACCGTAGCGACTGCTGTCATTGGGGGGGGGAAATATGTTTAACGTCCTCCGACCTGGAACAGGTACATAGGGGACATTTATAAATGTACAGATAGTGGGTCGATCCTGGAGGTCCTACCAGGAAAGCTCTATGTACAAAAAGATTAAGATAAAAAAAGAGTAAACATTAGTAAAAGCATATCAATGCTGTCATTATCATCTCCGCCAAGAAAGTTAGGTTTTTGCCTTTGTCTGTTTTCCCTGTATCTTGCTGTTGAAGTTGTCGTTTTCTGTTATCTGCATAAAATTAATGAATGTCAAAGTATTAGATACATAAGGTTACTTTGGTTCGTTCAATGGAGGGTTTGGATGCCATCTCAAAGCGTTCTTCTCGAATTAGGATTGGAATGGATTGAATGGGACTGCCATTTGGAAAGATTGTTTGGTTATTGTTTTGCATTTAGTGCCTTTGGCCCTATGTTTGATAAAGGGAAGTAAAATGAGTCACTAGAGTTATATCCCATCGACCATCTAGAAGCAATCATTCGAAGGTGAGTTGCTCCTTGGCAGAAGTTTGCACTACAAGTGTCCTTTATAGTTCCTTTACGATATTTATAAATTGTTTATTTGTATGAAATATAACAAAACATGTGATTTTATGGACTGTTGTTTCTTCGTTTAACTCTCCAGATGTGATCCATTCACAAATGATTTTCAATTTTTGTTGTTTAATTGTTTGATCAACATCTGCACAGAATTATTATGACATTGGCATGTCTTACACAGACACGAAATTTACTTTACCTAAAGGAGAATCAGGTCACTTTATCGTTTCAAAATAGCAGGTTGAAATAAAATGCAAGAGGCACAGCTAAACCTTGATTGGAATTTTTTGTTTTACTAATGTCTGCTGCAATAAAACATATAACAGAAAAAAACAAATGATTTCCTGCTTGTTTATTTTATTTTAGTGAAATTATGTTGCCGCGATGTTTAACACACGTGCATGCAGGCCTTCCGAGCTACCCACCCTCTCCCTTCCAGCCCCACACGAGCTTGCACGCTCACACACGCACACGACAACAGGCACACACACACACGCACACGACAACAGGCACACACACACACACGCACACGACAACAGGCACACACACACACACATGCAACCATATTGGAATATCACGGTACAGCTTTGAGGACCTTCCTCAATGCAAACTGCCCTCAAATCCCTTTGGCCGAGAGAGAGGGGATGTACCCTGGGCAAGGCGTTTCCACTATAATCACATTTGCCCAGCCCTCCGGAATAGCAGCTGCCCCCTCTGCTGTCTGGCAGTGAGTGTCGGAAACGACAGACAGGCACGCATACGTACAACCACAGACACATACAAACACTCTCCCTCTTTGTCTTTCAGTGTATGTGTCTGTCTGTCTCTGTAGGTCTGTCTG
>CM065682.1:32712462-32719962 GCA_017654935.2 Phymorhynchus buccinoides | reverse complement strand
TTCATTTCATTTCTCTCTCTCTCTCTCTCTCTCTCTCTCTCTCGTCTCTCTCTCTCTTCTCTCTCTCTCTCTTCTCTCTCTCTCTCTCTCTCTCTCTCTCTCTCTCTCTCTCTCTCTCTCTCTCTCTCTCTCGCTCTCTCTCTCTCTCTCTCTCTCTCTCTCTCTCTCTCAAGGTTTTAGAAGGCCTAAAGAAAACAAGCCTGATTTTGTCTTTTATTCCAGTCAGTTCAATTCAGTGCATTAATAATAATAACAATACTGAACATTTATATAGCGCTTTACTCCCCTTGCAGGGAGCTCAAAGCGCTTTACATAGACAATAAAACACAAATAAGTTAACATTATACACATAAGACTCACTACCATCAAACCATTCTGTACCTTTTGGTGTTTATAGGTCGAAGGCCCAGTAAGTTGAATCAATTATTCTCTAGCAATCATTTAACCCTATCGTCGCCAGCCATATTTGAGCCAAACATTTCCATTAAACTTACTTGGCTACAGAAAAGATTTCGTCTGCAATATTGTGGGATTTCTTTTTGACACATTTGGAATACGGTCAATCCTTACTGCTCAAATTAGGAACACAATATCATTGAATAACAGACCCTGATTTCAAGGGTTTTAATGACATGGGTGTTAAATCATTGTGGTGCAAAAATGCGACATTGGCGGTGAAAGGTTTAACACTATTCTGGATCTTGGAAAAAATCACAGATTTGTAGGGGGTTATCTTTGGGTTAAATTCCATAAAGTTTATTTATCAAAATTATCTTTCGCTTCTCTTATGTTATTTGTGAATGCAATATCCCCGTTAGTTTAAATAATACCATTTAAGATTGGTATAAGGGTACACAAATAACGACACAATCCATGACATTCCTTGAAAATAAAAACCTATTTGATATTGTTTTTGACTGTTGCTATAATTCTGATTTATTTCTTTACGTTTTTACCTTTCTTCTCAGTTTATGTTTGCTTCTTTACTTGCTTGGTTACCATGGTGATAACGTTGATGACAATGATGACAACGATAATGATGATGATGGTGATGATGGTGATGGTGGTGATGATGATGATGATGGTGATGATGATGATGATGGTGATGATGATGATGATGGTGGTGATGATGATGATGTTGGTGGTGATGATGATGATGATGATCTATGAACAGCGGACCTGGAACAGCTGACGTACCGTTACGAGGTCCAGCTGGTTACGGGTTCCCCGGAGAGTTCCCAGCTATGGAGTGGACTGAGGCTGACCGCTAACCTCACCCTCAAGACCGACGGACAACGAGTAGTGGCCATGGTCAGTACAATAGCATCAGTTTATTGACCCAGCTGTCAAACCCTTTCAACGCTAGCCATTCCTCTCCCACACAATTTACCATTAAACTTACCCAGGCAGAGAAAAGATTATGTCTGCAATATTGGGGATTACTCTGTGACATGCAAAAATAGGGCCTACCCTTACATCCCAAAATTAAGAACATAAGGTCACTGGATACCAGACCCTCATTAGATGCCTTTTAGTGACATGGGTGTTAAATCATTGTGGTGCCAAGAGGCGACAGTTGCGATGAAAATTAATTAACATTTTGTTTTGTATTGTATGTCTGTCTGTTTCCGACTATGAAAGCCAGATAGCAGAGGGGGCAGCTGCTATTCCGGCGGGCTGGGGTAATATTTGATTATAGAAGATAAGCCTTGCTCAAGGTACATCCGCCACTCTCTTGGCAGTAGGAATTTGAGGGCAGCTGGCGTTGGAGAATGTTCTAAAAGGCCAACCAATCCCTTTGGCTGCAGCACTAGACCCAGTGCAAATGCCTCCTAGTTTGAGAGTTACGGTCTTCCACGAAAGAGTAAGCTGTACCATGATTTTTCAAAACTATAGCAACTACTTGAAAATATTAATGACCACAAGGACCAGTTGCAAAACTCACACGACAAAAACTAGGTTGATTTTGATCATTTTGCTTAGGAGGGAGCACAAACGTTTCACAAACCATATAAAATTATTTATTTGTACAGCACTCATTTTAATCCTGGTGTCTACTACAGGCTAATGTCAACCAGTGACTACAGCCATTTGAGTATAAAGGGCTTAAAAGAAGGCTATAATAGTTGTTTCTATTTCAAGATACAACTCTTCATCCCTGGTAGACTGAGTAAAGGTGAATGGCTATTATTGATCCCAATGCCCCCACTACGCAATTTGATAAAGATGACTATATAGACTTACTTTCTTTTGAACCGCTAACCATAGACATGGTGGCGGATAGACACCGTACAATATAGAGCCTCTATGTGAATATACAATAATTATAGATATAAAAGTAAATTGCGAGGAAACCGAAACTCCGAGTACAGGAGGCACACAGCAAAAGCTGTTGTTAGAATTTAATGATGATGATGATGATGATGGCGCTGTTGCTGCTTCAAATTGAGCGACTGATTGATTGATTGATTGATTCCTGAGGGCAGCTAAGCATGTGAATATTTAAAAAAGTTCGACTATTTTGTAACCTAGAGAGTTTCCAACTTTTTTATACTGCCACAGAAAAAGTATTTAAACACGCGCTGGATTATTGAGTTTTGATTGATTGATTGATTGATCGATTGATTAATTGATTTTTGGGTATTGAAGATCGACACTTTCATACACCAGACGACTCCCAACTTCTTCATGCAACCACAGGAAAACTTTGACATGTGCATTACATTATTGATATTTTATTTGATTGATTTATTATGCTTGAGTGATAAGCTGATTGACTTATTCCTATTGACATTTGAAGCACGTGGGTCTTCAAAACATGGACAAGGTCCTGACTCGGAAGACTCCAAACTTTATCATCACCCACAGAAAACTATTTTTAAAAAATGTCGAACTATTTTAATTGATTAATTATTGATTAACTAAGTAATTGATTGATGAGTTGATAAATTCCTATGGGCAGATGAAGCACGTGAGCCTCCAGAAGATGGACAAGTTCGTGACCCAAAGGACTCCCAACTTCTTCATGCAGCCTCAGGACGCCTTGCTGGACGGCATTGAAGCCGACATCAAGGACACCATGATTCTGCCTCTGCAGGAACCATTTTCCTTCGTGTAAGCACCACATGTCTTGTTGTCATCCTCTTGTATTGTGTGTAAGAACCACCTATAGTTCTTAGTTTCACTTTCGTTCTGTTTTCGTTTTGTTCTAGATTCTTATAAAGTTATTCAGGACTCTGCAGTTTCGATAACGAATTTGAGATATACGGAAAATCAAATGTTGTTCATCTATTCTTTGTTTGTGTTTTGTGAACGCTTGGCAAGGAAGATACTGTGTTATGTATTATGTTTGCCTGTTTCGTCGTCTGTCTGTGGGTTTGTCTATCGTTTTGTTTGTATGTGTATCAATCTGTCTGTTACGGTCAGACAGACAGACTGACAGACAGACAGACAGACAGATACAGACAGACAGACAGACAGACAGACACACACACACACACACACACACACACACACACACACACACACACACACACACACACACACACACACACACACACACACACGCTTTGCATTGGGGCCTTCTGCCTTTGGGATTCGCTCGACTACACTCATTGTTTCAACCATTTTCTTCTTCATATTATCATAATACTATTTTTGTTTTCACATACTGCTCTATAGCTGGAACAAAGGGCACGTGCAGCACGTGAAGTTCGATCGTCTGGAGCCGCTGTTCAGCATCAACATCAAGAAGGGGATCCTGAACCTGCTGTACGTCAACACTCACAAGCTGTTCTCCATGGATGCCAACAAGGACAAGAGCTCCATCCTGTACGGCCAGAAAGAGTCCTACACCGTACTGGAGGTATAACATTTAGTGTTTTTCGTTTTTAAATCGTTGTTGCACAATAGCGTTTAAATTTGTACCGTATTATCTGAACTTAATGCATGCAACAACAAGAGCTCCATTCTGTTGATACTTAATGCCTGCAAGAACACTTAATGCCTGCAAGAACAGGAGCTCCATTCTGTGCGGCCAAAAAGAGTCCTACACCGCACATGAGGTTCGTTGTTGTTGTTGTTGTTGTTGTTGTTGTTGTTGTTGTTGTTGTTGTTGATATACCATAGCTAAAAGACTCCAGGGATCATCACAACAGCTGAAGCACTTGAACACTATGGCACAAATGCATCGGCTAGGGACGAGAACATTACGCATGTGGTCGGTTTTTTATTACCCCGCCACGTGTGCAACTACACTCCATCTTCGGGGGAACTGGAGGTATGAACTGTATTGTATTTTTATGTTGTTGCCTATTCGTTTTGCATTATCTGTTGATGCTCGATGCCTACAAAAAGAGCTAGCTCAATGTTTTATGGCCGGAAAGAATGTTATACTCTGCTGGTGGTATGCTTTTTTGTGGTAGTGTACTGCTTTGATATGGTTCCTTCTTTTGTCAAGTCAAGTCGAGTCAACATTTTATGGTAAAGGTAAAGATGTGCCCCCTCCCCTGCATTTCTCGGTTAATTCTATGTTTCCGTGTTTGCCTTTCTTACCATACATAAAGCTGTATTGTGGTGAAAATGTTCCTAAAATACAGCTTTATGTATGGTAAGAAAGGCAAGAACTGTATTTGTAAAAATGGAAAGAATTAACCGAGAAAAGGATGTCTTTTCTATGCATGTGGTGTGGGCGGGCGCATGTGGGTAGGTTTATTGGGGTGGGGGGCACATCTTGTTATTGCCTTTACCGCTTAATTTTTCTCTAACTTTTAAGCGCCATCGTAAGAAAAGAAGAAGAAATAAATGAATAACGAAAAATACAAAGCATTATGTCTGTCCATGTGTGTCCATAGCGACGCGAGCGCCATTTTGTAGGCCAAGAAGAGATAGGTGTGCATTGTCTTGTGCTGCTCTGCTGTGATTTCAAGTGTGTGTGTTTCTCTATGTCTTCTTACACATATGCTGCTTGCATGGAAAGCATGCAGCCTATGGGATATGAATGTCTTTTGCCAAGGTGACCACGTGTGTGTGTGATTGTGCGGAAAAACAAAGGTTACCTGTGTGTTTGTGTGTGTGTGTGTGTGTGTGTGTGCGTGTGTGTGTGTGTGTGTGTGTGTGTGTGTGTGTGTGTGTGCCTGTCTTTCTTCGTCTTTCTGTCTGCATGCACGTCTCTCTCTTTTTCTTCTTCTCTCTCTCTGTCTGTCTGTCTCTGTCTCTGACATGGGCCAACGGCCTAATAATTAAAATTGTACAGTGTTCAGTTCTCTCTCTCTCTCTCTCTCTCTCTCTCTCTCTCTCTCTCTCTCTCTCTCTCTCTCTCTCTCTCTCTCTCTCCCCCCCCCCATAACATTGATGATAATGGGATGAAGACGTCGACGATGATAATGATGACGACAACAAAACACCACTGAAAATAACATTGGTAATACTTTAATAACTACAGTGGAACAGCCCTTATAAGACCTTCAAAAATCATCCAAAATGAGGTCTTGTAAGGAAGGGGTCTTACAAGGGAGGTAATGTTAATACTTACAAAGAAGGGCAATGTCTCAGAGAAGTAGGTATTGTATGGGAGGGAGTCTCATAATGGGAGGTCTTATAAGGGAGGTTCCATTGTATTACGTTGTGTATTTTATTCATTGCAGCCTTCTCCATACGGAGACTGCCTGACGACGTACACTCCGGAGCTGATACCCGAAGAACCCGCTGCCGAGGATTCCCTGTACCTGACCAAAGTGAGGAACTACACCTCCTGCTACAAGAAGGCCCCCCTGTCCTACGCTTTTGACAACCTGAAAACAGCCAACAACATGTCGGTAAGTGTTGTGTGTGTGTGTGTGTGTGTGTGTGTTCGTGTCGTTCGTGTCTTAATTCAACGTCTATCCACCTTACACCTTACACCTGACAGTGATGTTAGTGTGCGTGTGTGTGTGTGTGTGTGTGTGTGTGTGTGTGTGTGTGTGTGTGTGTGTGTGTGTGTGTGTGTGTGTGTGTGGGTGTGTGTGTGTGTGTTCGTTCGTTCGTTCTTTAATTTAACGTCTATCCACCTTACACCTTACACCTGACAGTGATGTTAGACACAAAAAGTGTGTGGTGTGTGTGTGGGTGTGTGTGTGTGTGTGTGTGTGTGTGTGTGTGTGTGTGTGTGTGTGTGTGTGTGTGTGTGTGTGTGTGTGTGTGTGTGTGTGTGTGTGTGTGTGTGTGTGTGTGTGTGTGTATGTGTGTGTGTGTGTCATGTGTATGTGTGTGTGTGTGATGGTGTGTGTTGTGGTGTGTGTGTGTGTGTGTGTGTGTGTGTGTGTGTGTTCGTTCGTTCGTTCTTTAATTTAAACGTCTATCCACCTTGCACCTTACACCTGACAGTGATGTTAGACACAAAAAGTGTGTGTGTGTGTGTGTGTGTGTGTGTGTGTGTGTGTGTGTGTGTGTGTGTGTGTGTGTGTGGTGTGTGTTTATGTGTGTGTGCTTGAGAGAGGGGGGGGGGCGGATAACCTTCGATGGTTGTGGGTGGGGGAGGCTAAAGTATGGAAATGGGGGTGGGTAGGGGCGCGGGTGAATGTCACAGTCTGTGTTTATTCAGTGAATATAATTATGTGTGAGGTGGAGTATGGGTGGGTGTGGGGATGAATGTGTGTGTTGGTGTGCATTACGCGCGCGCGCGTGCAAGTGTGTGTGTTCAATAAAACAGTCGGGGGCGTGTCATGTGCAGATGTGCGTGCAGGTGGTTCGTGTGTGTGCATCGTGTGTGTGTGTGTGTGTGTGTGTGTGTGTGTGTGTGTGTGTGTGTGTGTCGTATTGTGTGTGTGTGTGTGTGTGTGTGCATGCGCGCGCACGTCCTTGTGTATGTGTATATGTGTGCCATGTGTGCGTGCGTGCGTTTAAATGGGGTGTGTTGGATGGATGTCTTGTGTGTTTTTGTGTATGTATGTATGTATGTGTACGCACGTACACGCTTGTGCGTGAATGTACATATATGTATGCGTGCGTAGATGCATGTGTGAATATGTGCGCGCTTTTATCTGAGAGCAAAAATGACAGTACCTTCTGACACACAACCTTCGATGTGTTGTATATCTTGCTGCTTGGTATGAACATGATTGTGAGTGACAGGACATGGTACCAACAAAACGCCTCTCGAGGCTTATCCATTTTACTCTCAATAAAACATTCGTATTCGTATTCGTGTCTTCAGATGGACCACCTGAACCTCCAAGCCATGGTTCGTTACGGCATCGTGGGCACCAAGAACAAGTTCAATAAAACATTCGTATTCGTATTCGTGTCTTCAGATGGACCACCTGAACCTCCAAGCCATGGTTCGTTACGGCATCGTGGGCACCAAGAACAAGTTCAATAAAACATTCGTATTCGTATTCGTGTTTTCAGATGGACCACCTGAACCTCCAAGCCATGGTTCGTTACGGCATCGTGGGCACCAAGAACAAGTTCCTTATCACCAGTGCCATCGGCCAGAGCAAGGTCGTCGTCATCCCATACGCC
>CM065682.1:32699962-32707462 GCA_017654935.2 Phymorhynchus buccinoides | reverse complement strand
CGCCATTGGACTCTACACCCCGCCCTCTGAGCGCATTATCACCCTCTTGCTGGTAAGTCTGTCTCTGTGTCTGTCTGTCTGTCTGTCTCTCTCTGTCTCTGTCTCTCTCTCTCTCTCTCTCTCTGTCTGTCTGTCTGTCTGTCTCTCTCTCTCTCTCTCTCTCTCTCTCTCTCACTCCCCCCCTCTCTCTCTCTCTCTCTCTCTCTCTCTCTCTCTCTCTCTCTCTCTCTCTCTCTCTCTCTCTCTCTCTCTCTCCACACCATTGTGTAGCCCTATGTTAAATAGCATGCTACCTTGCTGATGATATTAAACCGATTCATTTTTCATTTATCATTCTCTCTCTCTCTCTCTCTCTCTCTCTCTCTCTCTCTCTCTCTCTCTCTCTCTCTCTCTCTCTCTCTCTCTCTCTCTCTCTCTCTCTCTCTCCGGTTAACCCGATCCCATATAGGTATATAGACATGCATATGTTGAAGACCGAAGCTGACGTTTGTGAAGAATACCATTGGGGTAGATCAACAGATTATTTCGTGGAATGCCTGCAAAAAGTGCCTATGACCAAAATAAATAAAGGAGGCAGATAGGCACGTTTTGTAGGCACCCCTCGATTTCATTTTGTCCCCATCAGGAACTGACCAACGGATCATTTCTTCTTTTTATTCCCGGGAATTGATCTACATATTATTTTGTGTATTTCGTTTCCTCCCAGGAGCTGATCGAGAAAAACGAAATCACAGTGAACCAGTGGGCTCAGGCGGAGAAGTTCCGGGCGAAGTGGCTGCCCAGCATCCACGAAAAGAGGCTGCTTCAGGATGTCGCCATCCTGGCCCTGGGCTCCGTCCTGGGCCGGGCCGAGGACATGATCCACGACTCCAAGAAATTCGTCATTGAAAAGCTGAAACTGATCCAGATGGTGAGGGTTTTAACGCAAATTATTTCTTTGTTTTATTAACACCCCCACTACCCCCCCCCCCACCTCCCAACCCCTGTTTGAAAAAAGCTGGGTAGGACTGGTGATAGTGAGTTTAAAAAAAAAGAAAAAGTATCGTTATTTTTTTTAGATAACTCCCCAATTCCCCTTGAAACAGATCAGATGGTGAGAACGTTTTTGTTTTGTTTTTGTTGTTGTTGTCAAATTAACATTTTTGTGTTTTGATATAAAGTGTGCAGGGCTTAGGATATAACATACGATACCGATACATTTGTCATGAGAAGAACAAAAACAACTGATGAGCTGAATGGATGGAGGTTGAAGTGTGTGTGTCTGTACGTATGTATTTGTCTTTGTCTGAATGCGTGTGTTTGTTTGTGCGCAAATGCACGTGTGTGCATGTGTGATTTTTAATGTGTGTATGCATGTCTTTTTTTTAGCATTGGTATTATATATGCACACATTATCTATTTGTATTCTTAATTTCCTGTGTTTAATATTTCTGTATTCGTTTGTGTTTTCCCTTCACTTTGCACATTTTTCTTTCTCTTAGCAAAGAACCTGCTTTTGTTTTTTCAAAGTAACATAATAGAGCAGTGAACGTCAACAAATCATGAACCTGAATTGGGATGATGATGATGATGATGGCGATGATGATGGTGATGATAATGATGATGATGATAATCAAGATGATGATGTCAGTGATGTTGATGATAATGATGATGATGATTATGGTGATGATGATTATGGTGATGATAATAATGATGATGATGATGATGATGCATTATGATGATGACGACGATGACGATGATGATAGTGATGAATCGTGACCAATAAGTTATTATTTTTGTTTTTTGTCAGATCAAGGATCAGTTTACCGAGGAGGAGATGGATAAGACCCTCAAAGAGATGGCCGTGAACGTGACCTCCAAACTGCACGTGATGACCCAGAGACACGAACAGCTGGTGCATATGGTCATCAAGGAGGTGGGCATGGCAGAGAGGGGGAGAGAGAGAAAGAGAGAGAGAGAGAGAGAGAGAGAGAGAGAGAGAGAGAGAGAGAGAGAGAGAGAGAGAGAGAGAGAGAGAGAGAGAGAGAGAGAGAGAGAGAGAGAGTGAGAGAGAGAGAGAGAGAGAGAGAGAGAGAGAGAGAGAGAGAGAGAGAGAGAGAGAGAGAGAGTGACATGATAGGATCTTAGGATGATTGCAGGAGTGCTGGACCTCACCCCTCCCGCTTCCTTCAACATCTTTGTTTGTGCAGAGCTTTGGCTAAGCGAAATAACGATAATGAATTCACATCATATTATCCGAGCAGAGGCCTCCGATGCTTCTTTTACATTCAAATTATGATCAGTTTTAATCCCCTTTGGATCCCAAACCCATTCGTTACTGACTGATTCGCCCCTGAAGCAAAATATTCTCTTTACATCATTTGAAGGTGTATATGATAACATAAAGCTGTCCACATCTAAACAGACAACCATTCATACACGAAAATGTGTGTGTGTGTGTGTGTGTGTGTGTGTGTGTGTGTGTGTGTGTGTGTGTGTGTGTGTGTGTGTGTGTGTGTGTGTGTGTGTGTGTGTGTGTGTGTGTGTGTGTGTGTGTGTATGTGTGTGTGTGTGTGTGTGTGTGTGTGTGTGTGTGCGTGTGCGTGTGCGTGTGCGTGTGCGTGTGCGTGTGCGTGTGCGCTCCATTTTACCTCTGCGACAATATTTCCATTTATACGCCAGCTCGCACTTTACGTTCAGTTTCTGACCATCTTTCTCTCGAGATCCCTAGGTATAAGCTTTCAACTGTTGGTCGGCACTCTTTTGCTGTCTCAGGAACGACATCTTGGAACAAACTTCCTCTTTCCCTCCGTCAGCGACCGACCCTCTCTGCTTTCAAATCTAACCTCAAAACCCACCTGTTCCCCTGTCACTGAGGCTCCACTCTCTTTCTCTTCTCTCTCTTGCCTTTAGGTCTGTTTCTGCTGTATACCGTTTATGTCATACGTATGTGTTCGCTTTGTATTGCATTTTTGTTTGAATGCGTTATGGATGCTAACGTGTGTGTGCGCTTTTATTTGATTTCTATAAAGATTCAGCGCCGTATCAATACTGTATGTTGTTGTTGTTGTGTGTGTGTGCCTCTGTGTGTGTGTGTGTGTGTGTGTACGCGCGCGCGCGTGTGTTTGTGTAAGTGTGTGTGTGCGTGTGCGCGAATGTGTATGCTCGCACGCTCCGAGTGCGTTTGTCTGTGTGTATGTGTGTGTGTGCGCTCACGCGCGCGCGTGTGCGTCCCTGTGTGTGTATACCTCGGTGTGTGTGCATTGCAGGTTTTCGACAAGCTGAAGAACAAGGGTGATGAGATCCTGCTGTTGAAGGCTCTGAGGAACGCCCATCTGCCCGCCACCGTGTACATCGTTGAGGAGATGCTGCACAAGAGCCGGGACCTCATGATCCGCCTGACCGCTGCCCAGACCTTTGAGACCTTCATGTACTCCAAGGATAAGGTCAGAAAAAGAGAGTCGGGAGTCAGGAAAATTGTAATTGTTAGGTCATGCCACTGCAATGGAGTGGGGAAGAAAATAATATGCAAACAAATTGGACATTACAAAATGTCCATTACTTTGTACCTTGCCTTATTTTCTAAGCTTTAAAAATAAAACCATCCACTTTTCTTGCAATGTTTGTGATAATCCAAAAAAATGACATTACAAAATGTCTATTGCAAATTACCTTGCCTTATTTTCAAAGCTTAAAATTTTTAAGCCAGCCCCTTTTCTTGCAACGTTTGTGATATACAAAACAAACTACTTTACAAAATGTTTATTACAAATTACCTTGCCTTATTTTCAAAGCTTTAAAAATAAAACCAGCCACCTTTCTTGCAATGTTTGTGATATGCAAAAACAATGACATTACAAAATGTCTATTGCAAATTACCTTGCCTTATTTGCAAAGCTTTAAAAATAAAAGCAGCCACTTGCAATGTTTCTGTTTGTACAAGAAAGTAACAACTCTGATCTAAACATAGAAGGATGATTGTACAATAATACCTCTTAGGAATAGATTCTCGTCGCAGAGTATCATCAATTGGACGAACAAACAAAACGTGAATTTCCGTGAGAAGAGAGAGAGAGAGAGAGAGAGAGAGAGAGAGAGAGAGAGAGAGAGAGAGAGAGAGAGAGAGAGAGAGAGAGAGAGAGAGAGAGAGAGAGAGAGAGAGAGAACTCAAACTAAAAAAATGTTTTAATATCAGACCTCCGGCCTATAACATTGAGGGTGCGCATATACACACATAATGTAATAAATTAAAACAGAACAAAAGTGTATATTATTTCACTTGGCACTAACATGTTATCCAAATAAATTGGATAATGCTTAAGTTCATGTATCAGCTGACATAAGTTCGGCGAGAGAGAGAGAGAGAGAGAGAGAGAGAGAGAGAGAGAGAGAGAGAGAGAGAGAGAGAGAGAGAGAGAGAGAGAGAGAGAGAGAGAGAAGAGAGAGAGAGAGAGAGAGAGAGAGAGAGAGAGAGAGAGAGAGAGAGAGAGAGCAGTCTGTGCTTCTTTGAATATTAGAAACTATGACTCAGGTACCAGATCCAGAGAGGAGAAACGTTTTGCTATAGTATAGTCGCAAACCATATTGCCACATAATGCTATTAATTATACCTAATACCGCCTTGGCTTAAGGCTGTGTCAGACCGATTGACATAGGCTAGAACACCAAGGCTACATTAAAATGTTGTTATGCTCTGCACAGTTATGCGGGGATTGTCTATCCATCACAAGTTCCTAGCATAACATCATCATTCTCCAAAATGCTCCGAAGCTGGAGTGTGCTGCCATGTGGCGGGGTAATAAAAAAAAAACGGTCACCCACGTAATGTTCTCATCCCTTGCTGGTGTATTTGTACCATAGTGTTCAAGTGCTTCAGCTGTTGGGATGATCCCTGGAATCACTTAGCCCGGGTACGAAAACAAACAAGCAAACATAGGGGAAGACGGGATAAAAGCCCATGGGCGGGTAAGAAGCCCATGCCAGTTATCTCATGAAATAAAGCACATTTCAGTCACATGTTGCCCATGAGACGAGTGTTAATGTTTAGCATTCGTCTCATGGGTAAATTGGACTGAAATTTGCTTTATTTCATGAGATAATTGGCATGGGCATTTTACCCCGTCTTACCCTACCTAATATTATGAATAAACTCAAATGATTCTTGTAGGTGTTGAGCATGCTGGAGACGGTGCTGAAGAACCCTGGCAACCAGATGTCTGTGCGGATCCAGGCCTTCAGGTCTCTGACCAACCTGAAGCCTCCAGTTCACATCCTGCTGCGTATTGCCAACAACATTGCCTATGAGAAAGAGAAGCAGGTCAGAAGAATGGGAGCGAATGAGAATGCAAATGATTATGTGATATGAATGCATGCGTCTCGCATCAGTATAATTATATTCCTAGTGCATTTTTATAACTTGGCCGAATAAATCTGGTCTCTGTTATCCGTTTCACTGACTGTGTTTCTGCATTGCTGTTTTTGTATTTGTGTGTACTAGTATTCATATTACGACATAATTCACGTATAGTGAGTTAGCGAAATCGTTGCCTAAGCCTTTTTCCTTTTTCCATTGTACCAACAAAAATCGCCGACTCTACCAGAAGAAAGCCCGATCGTCAATTCTACCGGTAGAATCGCCGATTCTACCGGTAGAAAGTCCGATCGGAGTTTCTACCGGTAGAAAGTCCGATCAATGTTTTTGCGAGAACACACACACACACACACACACACACACACACACACACACACACACACACACACACACACACACACACACACACACACACACACACACACACACACACACCTAACCCCCCCCCACACACACATGAAATTAATATGTGTTTAATATGTGCTAATGTTTGTGTTATAGATGGCTTGATGTAAAAAAGCAACCATTATTACTTATTCAATGTTTCATCGGAACATAAAAAATGTTGACTTTCACTTTCTGACACACACACACACACACACACACACACACACACACACACACACACACACACACACACACACACACACACACACACACACACACACTTTCTTTCTCTCTCGATCTCACTCTCTCTTTCTTTCTCTCTCTCTCGCTTGCTCGCACACACATAAAGCCATTCACACACACTGCTAATGTGTGACCGACAACATTGTTTTGAGAAAGAGAAACAGTTGAATTTAATGAGAAACGAGCACATATACACACATACACATACACGCGCGCTCATACTGACGCACACATGCTAACATACACGATGCTATGCTAATAAGAGACACACATACATTTAAGTGGGAAAGAATCATACTACCAACTGGGCATAGAACCCTAAGATTTTGCTAAGTTTTCCACCTGTCCACATACGTGAAATATTCAGCTTTTGTTATCGCGACTACTTAAAAAATACAGCAACAAGTTATGGAGCATGGCAATCTTCAGTAAAATTGAGAAAAAAAAAATAAATGCAAATTTCCTGAACTTTTTAGGAAATTTGCAAAATCCCTGAGTGAAACAGGAACTATGCAAATTCCCTGAAAATATTAGGAAATTTGCAAATTTCCTGATTTTGTAAATTTACTGTAACATATATATATATTAATATGTTCCAGCTGTCCACGTACGTGTGGTCAGTGTTCACGCGCCTGGCCAACAGCACGTTCAGACCTTACCGCCAGCTGGCCAACACGTTCCGCGAGGCCATGGCCCTGATGCAGCCCGTGGAGTATGGCGTGCAGGACTCCCAGTACCACGATCTGCATCTGGATCTGGCTGACGAGCTCAGCTTCCTCGGAGAGAGCAACTTGGTCTCTGGGCCCGACTCTACCATCAACTGGGACATCAGCTCCACGCTGGATATGTTTGGCACCTCCAACAAGGCTTTCAAGGTGAGACGAGTATAGGATGTGTGTGTGTGTGTGTGTGTGTGTGTGTGTGTGTGTGTGTGTGTGCGTGTGTGTGCGTGTGTGTGTGCGTGTGTGCGCGTGCGTGCGTGCGTGCGTGCGTGTGTGTGTGTGCGTGTGCGTGTGTGTGTGTGTGCGTGTGCGTGTACGCGTGCGTGCGTGTGCGTGCGTGCGTGCGTGCTTGTGTTGATCGCCCTTGCGCCGTTGCCAGGTCTGGTTTTCTCTATTATATGGGCCGTCACAGTATTTGCATTCTATTTTATTTGTTGTTGTTGTTGTTCTGTTGTGCAGTTCACCTTCATCTCCGAGGGCATCGTAAAGATCTTGAAGAAGATGGTTGGACCCCAAGGGTTCCTGAGCAAGGGCAACTCCCTGTGGGACCTTCTGCAGAGGAACAAGAGAGACTCTGACATGTCCGTGCCTGACATGATCATGAAGATCTTCAAAGATGTGAGTCAGGAAGGAAGGGAGGGAGGGAGGGAGGAATGGAGGGGAGGAAGGGAGTGAGTGTGTGCGAGTGAGTAAGTATATATAGTAAGTATAGAAAGTATATAAAGTAAATCAGCACAATTTATATATAAAAACAATATATATATATATATATATTTTTTGAACACGGAACATTACTCA
>CM065682.1:32665792-32695792 GCA_017654935.2 Phymorhynchus buccinoides | reverse complement strand
AACTTGTGCCCTGTGGCCAAGCCTTTGTTAACGTCTTGACTCGCAGTGACCTGTCCATATAATATATGATTCATTTTAATATTGCCAATCGTTCCAGTCAACTTGTGCCCTGTGGCCATGCCTTTGTCAACGTCATGACTCGCGGTGACCTGTCCATATAATATCTATGATTCATTTTAATATTGCCGATCGTGCCAGTCAACTTGTGCCCTGTGGCCAAGCCTGTGTCAACGTCATGACTCGCGGTGACCTGTCCATATAATATTATTTATTGTGTGTTTTATTTTGCAGATACATCCAGTCAACTTGAGACCAGTAATCATGCCTTTGTCAACGTCCTGACTCGCGGTGACCTGTCCCATAATATTATATATTGATGCATTTTAATTTGCAGATCTGTGTGTGGAATTGTTGTTATACTGTTACAGCTTTTACTGTTCAAGTACTGTGTAAATTTATGAATTTAAGCGTTTCATTTTTTTCCAGACCTTTCCAGTCAACTTGTGCCCTGTGGCCAAGCCTTTGTTAACGTCTTGACTCGCAGTGACCTGTCCATATAATATATATGATTCATTTTAATATTACCGATCGTTCCAGTCAACTTGTGCCCTGTGGCCAAGCCTTTGTTAACATCTTGACTCGTAGTGACCTGTCCATATAATATATATGATTCATTTTAATATTGCCGATCGTTCCAGTCAACTTGTGCCCTGTGGCCAAGCCTTTGTTAACGTCTTGACTCGCAGTGACCTGTCCATATAATATATATGATTCATTTTAATATTACCGATCGTTCCAGTCAACTTGTGCCCTGTGGCCAAGCCTTTGTTAACGTCTTGACTCGCAGTGACCTGTCCATATAATATATATGATTCATTTTAATATTACCGATCGTTCCAGTCAACTTGTGCCCTGTGGCCAAGCCTTTGTTAACGTCTTGACTCGCAGTGACCTGTCCATATAATATATATGATTCATTTTAATATTGCCGATCGTTCCAGTCAACTTGTGCCCTGTGGCCAAGCCTTTGTTAACATCTTGACTCGTAGTGACCTGTCCATATAATATATATGATTCATTTTAATATTGCCGATCGTTCCAGTCAACTTGTGCCCTGTGGCCAAGCCTTTGTTAACATCTTGACTCGTAGTGACCTGTCCATATAATATATGATTCATTTTAATATTGCCAATCGTTCCAGTCAACTTGTGCCCTGTGGCCATGCCTTTGTCAACGTCATGACTCGCGGTGACCTGTCCATATAATATCTATGATTCATTTTAATATTGCCGATCGTGCCAGTCAACTTGTGCCCTGTGGCCAAGCCTGTGTCAACGTCATGACTCGCGGTGACCTGTCCATATAATATTATTTATTGTGTGTTTTATTTTGCAGATACATCCAGTCAACTTGAGACCAGTAATCATGCCTTTGTCAACGTCCTGACTCGCGGTGACCTGTCCCATAATATTATATATTGATGTATTTTAATTTGCAGATCTTCAGAGTCAACCGGTGCCCTGTACCCATGCCATTGTCAATGTCATGACTCGCGATAACCTATCCACATAATATTATATACTGATGTATTTTATTTTCCAGATGCATGTATGTCCAGTCAGCTTGTGCCTGTAGCCACACCTTGGTCAACGTCCTGACCAGCAGTGAACTTTCCACATAATATTACATATTGGTGTATTTTATTTTGCAGATATGTCCAGTCAACTGGTGCCCTGTAGCCACGCCTTTGTCAACGTCCTGACTCGCGGTGATCTGTCCAGCCTTCACTGGGTGCAGTCTCCTCTGCAGCTGTCCAACGGTGCCAACAGATCCCTGGAGCTGTGCCACGTGTACTACTGCGCCCTCAACTTCCGTGACGTGATGCTGGCCACAGGCAAGCTGCCTCCTGACGCCATCCCTGGCGCCCTGGCCTCCCAGGACTGTCTGCTGGGCATGGAGTTCTCTGGGAGGGACTCTGAGGGAAACAGGGTCATGGGGATTCTACCTGCCAAGGTTAGAACTTCTTTATGTTATGTCATGAACATGTTGTATTATCAGCAAGGACTGTCTGCTGGGCATGGAGATCTCTGGGAGGGACTCTGAGGGAAACAGTGTCATGGGGATTCTACCTGCTAAGGTTAGAACTTCTTTATATTATGTTATGACCATGCATTATCAGCCAGGACTGTCTGCTGGGTATGGAGTTCTCTGGGGGAAACAGGGTCATGGGAATTCTGCCTGCCAAGGCTGGTCCCAGACAGCTGGACCTTAGCAGAAGCCTCAATAGTGCCGGTGGTGTACTGCACAACCTACTACGCCCTGTAACTTTGAAACATTACTGTGTTTTCCTAGGGCCTTGCCACCAGTGTGGAGGTCTCCAAACAGTTCCTGTGGAGGGTCCCAGACAGCTGGATCTTCGCAGAAGCCTCCACAGTGCCCGTGGTGTACTGCACGGCCTACTACGCCCTGCAGCTTGAAACATTACTGTTCTATCACAGGTCCTTGCCACCAGTGTGGAGGTCTCCAAACAGTTCCTGTGGAGGGTCCCAGACAGCTGGACCTTCGCAGAAGCCTCCACAGTGCCCGTGGTGTACTGCACGGCCTACTACGCCCTGTAACTTTGAAACATTACTGTGTTTTCCTAGGGCCTTGCCACCAGTGTGGAGGTCTCCAAACAGTTCCTGTGGAGGGTCCCAGACAGCTGGACCTTCGCAGAAGCCTCCACAGTGCCCGTGGTGTACTGCACGGCCTACTACGCCCTGGTGGTGCGGGGCAGGGTGCGGCCCGGGGACCGGGTGCTGATCCACGCGGGCAGTGGAGGGGTGGGGCAGGTCGCCATTGCTGTGGCTCTGGCCACTGGCTGTGAGGTGTTCACCACTGTGGGCTCCCAGCACAAGAGGAACACGCTGAAGCAAATCTTCCCTCAGCTGAAGGATGACCACTTTGGCAACTCTCGGGACCTGAGCTTTGAGAGACATTTCATGACGATCACCAAGGGAAAAGGTAACAATAATATTGTGTGCTGTTTACTTATTTAGACATGCTGAAATGCATCTTCCCTGAATTGAAAGATCACCACTTTAACAAATCACGGGACCTGAGCTTTGAGAGACAGTTCATGACGATCACCAAGGGAAAGGGTAACAATGATATGAGATTTTGTGCTGTTTATTTATTTAAACATGCTGAAACGCATCTTCCCTGAACTGAAAGATCACCACATCAGCAACTCAGGGGACCTGAGCTTTGAGAAACATTTCATGACAATCACCAAGGGGAAAGGTATCAATGATATTGTGTGCTGTTTATTTATTTAAGCATGCTGAAACACAAACGAACTGAAAGATGACTACTTCGGCAAATCACAAGAACTGAGCTTTGAGAAACGTTTATTGACAACATATGTTGCAGTGTACACAAATTATTCCATGAGAAACATTTCACGGCAGTCACCAATAGAAAAGATAATATTAATATTCTGTGTTTTATTTTGATGATCACATTAAAGCACCTTTTTTCCTTGAATTGAAAGATGACCACTTCAGCAACTCCAGGGATCTGAACTATGAATGGCATTTCATGACAAAACAGGTAATTAACCTTGTGTGTTGTTTATGTATTTATATGAACTCGCTGAAACACATCTTCTCTCAAGTGAACAGTGCCCATATTGGACACTCACCTTTGTAAAGCATTTCATGAAAGTCACTATAGTTCTTCTTCTGCGTTCCCAGGCATTAAGGCCATAATGGTAAGGTACGTATGTGTCCGGTTTCCAGTTTTCACTGGTTTCCCCGATTTCGGAGGAGCTAAAAAATTGGAAGATGTTTTCTTTTTAAACAGCAGGAGAATGGGCCAATAAGTCAGAAAGATAGTTGATGATGGAAAGCTAAGGGAAAAGACAGAGTCAAAGAGAGTGAAAGACAAGAGGAAATTACAAGCATATAACTTCCAGAAGGTGGGGGAACTATTTTTACGAAAGACCCCCCGGTATCCCCACGGGGAGAAACTCGTGGAGGGGGCGGGGTCGTCCAGCTCCCCGTATGGAGGCACGAGGCATCCACCCACTGCCCCAGTCACAATAGTATAAGATAAAACTTGAAGATGGTCGCTTTGGCCAGTCACGTAATTCGAGCTTTGATAAACATGTTCATGACAGTCACCAAAGGAAAAGGTTAGGTTGGTTTATTATTGTTTTTGATTTTTATCTGTTAGCTTTTTTTATTTTTTTCTCCCCCGTATAATATTTAAACCAATAAACCCAATACCATAGCATATTTTTGTGCCATTAAAAACCTAGTATTGAATGCTTTATAATTATGTAAAAGAAAGTTTTGAAATACGAAAGAAAAATAATTGTAAGAATTTGTGACTATTGCACACGATATGGGTTTTTTTATATTGCTGTTTTGTGTTTGTTTATTTTGCCTTTTTAAATTTTTTATTGAAAACCCTGATCCTTTATCTGTTAGTTCTTTTACTTTAAGCAATTCTGAAATTGTTATCGGAAGTTTGTGTGTGACAAGAATGGCTGGGTATGATGCTGAACATCGGGCAAGATACAGATTGTAGTGCTACTTAATTACACTGATTCGATTCATTTTAACGTCAATTAACGTCTGCTACACAGGCATGGATGTGGTGCTAAATTCCCTGTCAGAGGACAAGCTACAGGCCAGTCTACGTCTGCTGGCACAACATGGCCGCTTCCTGGAGATTGGGAAGTTTGATCTGTCCAACAACACTCCGCTAGGTCAGTGATGGTTTGATTGGCAATTTAGATTTTTGTTAATCCTTTCACCGCCAAAGTCGCACTTTAGCACCACAGTGATTATAATACCTATGTCACTAAAAGGCATCAAATTGGGGTCTATTATCCAAAGAAGACCCTATTGTCTTAGTTTTGGGAGGTAAGGATAGACCTTATTTTATTTATGTCACAGAAAAATCCCCAATACTGCAGATGGATTTTATTCTCTACCCAGGTAATTTAATGGAGATTTGTGGCTGAAATATGGCTGGCGGTGAAAGCAGCTATTCCAAAGTTTTATTTCAACACATATGTGCAAAATATACATTGTAAGATAGAACTTTTTAATATGAATCCAACGGTATCCATGTTTTTCCTCTAAGACAATTAGATAATGAGTTATGATTTTTTGAATATTTAATTTTTACGCTCTTTTTGTGTCATATTCATGATATTGCAAATTCGTGTATTGTTCAACTTTAAAGATCTTCATATTAAAACTGATTAGGCCAATATAAACAAGTGCAGTTTCTCCAAGACAATAAGTATGTGGACTACATGCTTGATTTATTACAGAAGCCTGTTCCATTCCCAAGTGCCTCAAAATCACTTGTGAAGTTGGTAAAAATAGCGTTTTTGTGTGTACAGAATGATAACATGAAATTTGTAAATAGGCTAATTTCATATCTTTGGTCATAATTGACCTACAGAACTGGTTTTGGTATCATTGGAATCAGAACGACAAGCTCCTTCTAATTATTGTACTTTCTAGTCTCGAATTTTATTTTATTTTTAAACCTTGACCTTGACCTTTCACCTTAAAATATGAACTTTTTTGCTTTGCTATATTGTGAGACCTGTTATACAGAATTATTTCGAAATTTGTCTGATGGTACATTGCGTTAGTCTGACATGCCCAGTTGGGTAGCTATTGGTACCTATTGCCTTACTGACCTTGACCTTGACTTTGACCTTGAAAACTTACATTTTTGTCTTTCCGATATCTTGCAGTGTACTGTACAGAATTAGTTCAAATTTCGTTGGGCAGTTTATTACTAGAAGCTGATATGCCCAGCTAGGTAATCATTAGTAACTATTGGTAACTTTTATTTTATTGACCTGCGACCTTTGACCTTGAAAGTTTTAGTTTTTTTCCTTTACAATATCTTGCGATCTACTGTGCAGAATTACTTCAAATTTTGTATCGTGATACATTGCTTAAAACTGGCATGCCAAACTGGGTAACTAGTGCCATGTATTGACTTTGACCTTGACCTTTGACCTTGAAAGGTCAATGTTTTGCTTTTACAATATTTTGTAATCTACTGTACATAATCACTTACAGTTTTGTAAGGTAGTATATTGCCTAAAGCTGACTTACCCAACTGGATAACCATTGCTAACTATTTCAATGTTGACCTTGACCTTTGACCTTGAAAGGTCAATTTTTGTCTTTGCAATAATCTTGTGATCTACTGTACAGAATAATTTCAAATTTTGTAGAGTGATATATTGCTTAAAACTGACATGCCCAACTGGGTAACTAGTGGCATGTATTGACTTTGACCTTTGACCTTGAGAGGTCCATTTTTTTGCTTTTACAATATATTAATGTGACATACTGTACAGAATCAGCTACAATTTTTTGCAACATATTACTTAAAAGCTGGTAAGATGATACATTAGCTTTAAGTAATATGTTACAGGGAGTCTATGAAGCACTAACATTCTCAAGGACCCTCTAAAAGAATGTGCAGGGGGTCCCAGAGATGCACTAGAAAAAATCTTTTTAACATTTGCAATGCCACTGGGACCCTCTATCCTGCCTCTAGGACCCTCTATACAGTAAGTGAAGGCATACACATACTCTGTCTCTATCGGTCTGTCTGGCCCTGGCAAACACATATACACACGCATGAACATGCACGCAAGCATGCACACACACACACACACACACACACACTTACACAAACACATGCGCGTGCACGCACACACACATCCACACACGCGCGCGCGTTATAAACCTGTTCAGTATAATGCCCATGCGAAGATAAAAATTGCAGATAGATCTATTATACCTAGATCTACTATATATAAGCGTAAATAATCACAAGCTACGAGATCTAGATCTGGGTCTGACTTCATCTGTGAAACAATAAATTGATCACTGATCACGTGACCACAAGAAACTTATATTTCTGGATAACATGAAAGTTATCATTAATAAGAAATATAGCATCCCGGCTCTTAAGCCTTTCCCTTATTCAAATAATACCAAGATGTGCTCTGGGCTTCTAAATAACCAAGTAGATTTTGAGCACATAAGCATAATAAAGTAGTGTTTTTTTTCAATAAACATTTACTTCCATGCAACAAATATTGGATTAAGCTAACAAGCAGACACCACTTTATCCACAGAGCTATTTAAATTGACTGTCAATGCTCTAAGGGCAGTTATCCAGTTCGTTTTGTAAAACGACTGCCTTTGTTTACTTGACTCAACTCGCCATGACGTCGTGCTGCGTCATTCTGCTAGAACGTCGAAAAACCCTACATGCTTGGTCTCTTTGACAGAAACTCTAAATTGGTCACTATTGATCTAGGCATTTATTTTAACTGAACTTTGCAGAAGAGATATTGATCTTTCGAATGAATATGGAATGCACGTGTTTGGTGAGAATACCTGGACAAGCCTCCATTTAAAGGACTTTATTTAAAGCTTTCTCTTGGAATTTAGCGAATCAGAGTTAGCGCAAATCACTAGATCTACAATAAGCCTTCCCTAACGCCTGCATGCAGTTATTTTTAATGCCCCAAACACTGACCTATTTAGAGTTTAGTTTTCCTGCACACACTGTTGTAAGTGTTGTCTAAAGAACTTCTTCCGACGTCAGTAGGTATGCTAATTCAACAGCTCGTGTTCAACATTTCTTGTTAGTACTGGTACAACATAACAACACAGGAAAAGAGACAAAGGATAAAATGTTTCTTCTGTTAAGTTTTTATTTCCACCAGTGTAATATGCACCGATATATCATCAGTTACAAATCGGTAAAATTAGATCTAGTTTTACTAAGCGGACAGCTAATGACGCCAGTTTTGAGTTGCTAGGCCACTACTGAAAGGGTTAAACTACTTTTGTGCAAAAATGTGATTGTTTAAATCGGTGTTATGGTAATTGTAGTAGGGCAAGATCTAGTTTTAGTTTCTGTTATTTGCTATTATTTTTCATCTGGCTCTAACCCTAACCCAACCATCTGCTTTTTCATGTTTCTTAAACATTGATTGTTGTGGTTTGACAAGTGTCTGTATTCTTGCAGAACACCACCAACAATACAATGTCAATTGTAATCTGCTAGGCGCATTGTTTTTCCTGCTGTTGATGATGAGGTTGATGAGAAGGAGGACGACGACGACGATGATGATGATGATAATAATTATTATGATAATGATTGATGATGATCATCATGATGGCGTTTTTGTTGTGTTCCGTTGTTGTTTGAGGGATGTCCATATTCCTGAAGAACATCACTTTCAAGGTCAGTCTGTTGGACCTGTTGTTTAAGAATTGACTCTGGAGTACAGTCTGATGTTCTTCACATAACGTGTTTGTTCTTATGTTTTTCATATTCTCGCTGTTGTTTGTTGTAGGAATATCCCTATCTCTGAAGAACGTCAGCTTTCACGGCAATCTTCTGTGGATACGTTGTTTGAAGAGGGGAACAAACACTGATAGGTGTACAGTGTGTTATTGTTCACTCAAGGCTTTGTTCTTTGGTTCTTAATATTTGTTGTTATTCTTTCGTTGTTGTAGTGATGTCCCTATTCCTGAAGAACATCAGTTTCCATTGTATTCTCCTGGATGCGTTGTTTGAAGATGGGAAAAATGAGTGGAGAGAGAGAGGTGTCTGCTATAAATTACATGCATTGTTTATCTGTTCGCTTGTTGTAGGAATGTCCCTATTCCTGATGAACATCAGTTTTGGCTGCATTCTCCTGGACGCGTTGTTTGAAGATGGGAGCAATGAGTGGAGAGAGAGAGAGAGGTGTCTGCTATAAATTACATGCATTGTTTATCTGTTCGCTTGTTGTAGGGATGTCCCTATTCCTGAAGAACATCAGTTTCCACGGCATTCTCCTGGACGCGTTGTTTGAAGAGGGGAACAATGAGTGGAAAGACGTGTGCAGTCTTCTGCAGCAGGGGCTGGAGAGGGGCACAGTGCGACCCCTGACCTCCACAACCTTTGACCGGCAGCACGTGCAGCACGCCTTTAGGTACATGGCCCAGGGGAAACACACGGGAAAAGTCATCATCAAGGTATAGTGTATGTGTGTGTGTGTGAGTGTGTGCGCGTGCGCGCGTGTGTCAATGTGTGTGTGTATGTGCGTGCGGGCGTACGTGCGCGCGGGCGTGCGTGCATGTGTGTGTGCAAGAGAGTGACACAGAGAGAGAGAGAGAGAGAGAGAGAGAGAGAGAGAGAGAGAGAGAGAGAGAGAGAGAGAGAGAGAGAGAGAGAGAAACAGAAACAGAGAGAAACAGACGAGAGGGGGGAGAGAACAAGATGACTGTATAGGGTACATGGCCCAGATAAACACACTAGATAAGTCATTATCAGGTCGTAGTGTATCTCTGTCTGTCTGTCTGCTTGTCAGCCTGCCTGCCTGCCTACCTAATGTGTAGACTCATAAAGAAAGGACACACATGGAAGTATTCCATCCTGTTCCGCTCACTTTTCCTGCCTTCAGTTGAAAAACATTACCTTGATAAAACACCATCTCTCTCTGTGTCTCTCTCTCTCTCTGTATCTCTTTTTCTGTGTCTCTGTCTCTGTCTCTCTCTCCCTCTCTCTCTCTCTTTCTCTCTCTCTCTCTCTCTCTCTCTCTCTCTCTCTCTCTCTCTCTCTCTCTCTCTCTCTCTCTCTCTCTCTCTCTCTCTCAGATTCGTGAAGAGGAGAGCAGCAGAGAAGCCCTGTGCCCTGCCCCCCTGACCGTTCCTGCCTTGGCACGTGCGTCCTGTGTGCCTGACCAGACCTACGTCATCACAGGGGGCACGGGGGGCTTCGGTCTGGAGCTGGCGGAGTGGTTGATTAACAGGGGGGCCACCAAGATGGTGCTGACATCGCGGAGAGGAATCACTACAGGTTAGGACATTTACCTTTATGTATATCATACCATATCATGTTAATATATCGGTCTGGAGCTGGCAGAGTGGTTGATTAACAGGGTGGCCACCAAGATTGCGCTGACATCACGGAGAGGAATCACTACAGGTTAGGACATTTACCTTTATGTATATCATACCATATCATGTTAATATATCGGTCTGGAGCTGGCAGAGTGGTTGATTAACAGGGGGGGGGGGGGGGGGGGGGGGGGGGGGGGGGGGGGGGGGGGGGGGGGGGGGGGGGGGGGGGGGGGGGGGGGGGGGGGGGGGGGGGGGGGGGGGGGGGGGGGGGGGCACCAAAATGGTGCTGACATCACGGAGAGGAATCACTACAGGTTAGAAGAATGTAATACAATAATTATTATCTTCATCATCACAGGGGGCACGGGGGACGTCGGTCTGGAATGGCAGAATGGTTCAATAACAGGTGTGGGGGGGAAGGGGTGCAAAAAAGATGAGAGGAATCACTACAGGTTAGGACATTTGATATACATTAAATCTGTATAATAGTCTGTATGATTATCTCCTTCATCAGATTGGGAGCATGGCAGGCTTTGGTCAGGAGCTGGCAGAGTGGTTGTGTCTCCTTACTGAACCTAATCCTTTTTCTGCTACCATTTTGGACAGTGTAATAATCAATGATGTATCTACACAATTGTACTCTTAGCCTCCCCGTTGGGATACCGGGGGTCTTTCGTAAAGATAGTTCCCCCACCTTCTGGAAGTTCTATGCTTGTAACTTCCTCTAATCTGCCACTCTCTTTGCCTCTGCCTTTTTCCTTTGCTTTGTATCATCTACTATCTTTCTGACTTATTGGCCCATTCTCCTGCCTTTTTTTGATAAAAATCTTCCAAATAATTGTTCTCCTTTGAGCTTCTCCGAAATCGGAATGTGTTGGCTGTACGCAGCGGGGAGACCAGTGAAAACTGAAAACCGGACACATATGTACCTTAACCATTATGGCCATATGGCATGGGAACGCAGAAGAAGAAGAAGAAATACTCTTAGGCTACCGGGCGAGGAAGCTGAAACGTTGGACTGCCTGTGGTGTGGAGGTGAAGGTGCTGAAGCTGGACGTGTTTTTTCTACTGTTTTGGAAGTCAATAGTGATCTATATTTCCACCAGGCTACCAGGCGAGGAAGCTGAAACGTTGGACTGCCTGTGGTGTGGAGGTGAAGGTGCTGAAGCTGGACGTGTCTCAGCTGCCAGACAGCCACAGGCTGATGGAGGAGGCCCTCATCATGGGGCCTGTGGGGGGACTCTTCCACCTGGCCATGGTGAGTGCAGGGAGCAGGAAGGGGGGGGAGCAGAAAGAATGGGGGAGTCTGGTGGGCAGAGTTAAAATGGGGGTGGGGAGGAGGGGCGAACGAAAGATGGGACTAGTGAAATAGTCTTCATTTGGCCATAGTAAATGAAATAGTGTTTAATTCTACTTCACGTGTTGCAGTTTATCATATATTGCTTCTTCTTCTGTGTTCCCAGGCCATATGGCCATCATTATTGGATGAGGTACATACGTGTCCGGTTTTCAGTTTTCACTGGTCTCTCCGCTGCATTCAGCTGACACATTCCGATTTTGGAGGAGCTCAAAGACAAATGTTTGGAAGATATGTTTAAAGGCAGAACGATAGCACATGTCAGAAAACAAAGTGAAAAGGCAAAGCGAAAGAGAGTGACAGTATAGAGGAAGTTACAAGCACAGTACTTCCAGAAACTGGGGGAACCATTTGTATAAAAGACTGACACCCACCCACCCTCCTATGTCCCCATGGGGAGAGACTCGTAGAGGGGGGGGGGTCGTCCAGCTCCTCATATGGAGGCACGAGGCAACCACCCATAATACTACAAAAAATAATAAAACCCAAAGACAATAATTTATGTGCACAATATAAGGGGTCTGATGATGATGGTGATGATTTTCCTGGTTCTGAGAGACCGTTTGATGGAGTCCTACAGCTTAGTTCTTCAGAAATGATGATGATCATGATGATGATAGTGACAATGACATATTGTGGTGGATGATTTTCCACGTTATAAGAGACGGTTTGATGGAGAACCAGTCATCAGAGACCTTCCAGGTGGTCGGCAGTCCTACAGCTTAGTTCTTCAGAAATGACGATGATCATGATGATAATAGTGACAATAAAATATTGTGGTGGATGATCTTCCAGGTTCTGAGAGACGGCTTGATGGAGAACCAGTCAGCAGAGACCTTCCAGGCTGTCGGCAGTCCTACAGCTTAGTTCTTCAGAAATGACGATGATCATGATGATCATGATAGTGACAATGAAATATTGTGGTGGATGATCTTCCAAGTTCTGAGAGACGGTTTGATGGAGAACCAGTCAGCAGAGACCTTCCAGGCTGTCAGCAGTCCTACAGCTTAGTTCTTCAGAAATGACGATAATCATGATGATGATGATAGTGACAATGAAATATTGTGGTGAATGATTTTCCAGGTTCTGAGAGACGGTTTGATGGAGAACCAGTCATCGGAGACCTTCCAGGCTGTCAGCAGTCCTAAGGTGCAGGGCACGGTCCATCTGGACAGGGTCACCCGCCACATGTGTGGACGCACCCTGCGCTGGTTCGTCGTCTTCTCTTCATTTGTCAGTGGTCGGGGAAACGCCAGTCAAGCCAACTACGGCTTCGCCAACTCTGCCATGGAGAGGATCTGTGAGGAAAGGGTGGCTGATGGTTTGCCAGGTGCAGTATGAAGCATTCAGTTGTTTAGTGGACTTCAAAATAAGCAAACACAAAAACGAATCAAATACAGTAGGTTGCAGATCTCTCTTCTGATCCAAGGATTTCAGAGAAATCCAATGAACTTTTAAAGGGAAGATAACGCTGGATGAACTGGAAATATCTGCCTCATTTTATCCCTTGTAAAATGTTGAGAAAGTAGCCTAAGTCGAACTGACGAAGTAGATCTGCAGACATTTTCCTTCTTTGTTGCACTGAATGAACCGTTATCACCAAGACGATTTTCATGCCATGAATGTTTGACCATTGGGTCGCAAAACTTGCATTTTATCCAACTGAGCGTCTTTGATTATCCACGCATGTTTCTCTCTACCATCTTTCCTTGAGTCAAGTTCAGTCTTTAATGAATGACCATGACTCTCACATTTTACGCTGATTCTTAGTGCTTCAGCTAAAGGGTTTACTTGGCCTTTAAATGAACTTCCCCAACATCAGTTGTCTTAAGGTCCTTTTCAGGCAAAGAGTGGGAATGTACCCTGGGCAGGGTTTCTCTACTATAACATAGTGATTATTATATACGAATTCCTGTCCAGCCCTCCAGAATAGCACTCCCCTCTCTTCTCTGCGGCCTGAAAGTCACTGTCGGACACGACTGACCGGCACGCGCATCTTTCATCTTCAGGTCTAGCCATCCAATGGGGCACCATAGGGGACGTGGGCATGTTCATGGACATGTCAGGGAACAGCAACTCCACACCATGGATGGGTCTTCTGCCTCAGCGTGTGCGGTCAGTCTTGACCACGCTGGACCGCTTCTTGACCATGGGGCAGTCTTGTGCTGTCGTGTCCTCCATCGTCCTGGCCAAAACGGGAGGGACCACGGGGAACAAGAGGACAAGGGAAAACAAGGGAAAGGCAAAAAGCCCTATGGAAGCTGTGGCTAAGATTCTGGGTGAGAATGATGGAAAACAACATGAAAAACATGTAGTTCTGACCTGGGTGAGAATGTTTCGAGGGTTCAATGTCAGAAGGTAGCCTACTAACATTCTGTTCAGGAGAAAGCCAGAAGTTACTGTCACAACAACAAAATAATAGAGAAGGTTGATAATGTCTTCTTGCTTTCACCCGAGAAGAATGATAGTATCGTCTGGCATATGACCCTGGATGTTTTGTTTTGTTATTTTACACTCAACGTTATTGTTGGTTTTTAGACGAATCCTTTCTTTCAGGTTGTGGTACTCTTTATAATATTTTGAAATGTTACCTTTTTGTATAAAACATTTTTATGAGCATTTTTCACGTGAACAGAAAATTGAAGTGGGTGCGGGAAGGAGTTGAAAAATTAATAACGTATTCCAATATTGAAATCAAAAAACCGTACATACAAACATAGTATATTTTAGCATTAATTGAAAATGTCAAAATGGATTTGTATACTACATAATTACGAAAGATTTTCTAGTTTTTTTTTTTAACTTACGGTCTTTGGTATTAGTGATTACTCTTGTTGTCTCGTTTTTAACGAATTGTCTACCCGGTTAAAAGATCGGTTCTGGGGGGGGGGGGGGGGGGGGGGGGGGGGGGGGGGGGGGGGGGGGGGGGTGGCGGGGGGGGGGGGGGGGGGGGGGGGATGGGGGGGTTCAACAGTCTGACTAAAGCTGCGACTGGACTCTGATGCCCACAGAGATCAAGAGAATAACAACACAACACACACACAATGCAATGCAACAACAACACAATACAAATACAATGCAACACAATACAATACAATGCAGTAAGTTCAAACACAATATAGTACAGTACAATGCAACACAACGCAATACAATACAATACAACACAGTACAGTACAACCTAACACAATACAATACAATAGGCCTATGACACAATGCAACACAATACAATACAATGCAACACAATACAATACAATGTAGTAAATTAACACAGTACACAGTACAGTACAGTACAGTACAGTACAGTACAGTACAGTACAGTACAGTACAGTGCAACACAACACAATACAATGCAACATAGTACAGTACAACCTAACACAATATAATACAATACAATACAATAGGCCTATGACACAATGCAACACAACACACTATGTACAGCAAAATACAATGCCACACAACACAATACAATGCAATACAATACTATACCGTACATTACAATACAGCACAATACAACACAACACACTGCATGTTACAGGAATGAAGGACGTGGGTCAGGTGAAGGGGGACAGCAGTCTGGCTGACCTGGGACTGGACTCTGATGACCATAGAGATCAATACAACACAACACACTGCATGTTACAGGAATGAAGGACGTGGGTCAGGTGAAGGGGGACAGCAGTCTGGCTGACCTGGGACTGGACTCTATGATGACCACAGAGATCCAGCAAACCCTGGAGAGGGACTTTGACTTGACCATGTCCAGCAGCGACATCAGACAGCTGACCATTGACAGGATCAGAGAATTCAGGTCAGAAATGATTAAATGAAAATGAAACACAGCATAATTATGCCTTTGTGTACCATGTATGCAATTCCTTCTGACCCGACTTTATATAATTTGATCATGTATGTAATATGTTGATTATAATCTAGGCGAACACACACGCATGTGCGTCAGTGTGTGGTTGTATGTAGGGGGGGGGCGGTTGCATAAGTGTGCACAACATTCCGCTATTTTTATCTATATATATTTAATGACTTTGTGTGTGTGTGTGTGTGTGTGTGTGTGTGTCAAGTCAAGTCAAAATGATCTTTATTGAGGATAAAGGAGTAAGCTTGACAGCTTTTTTTCATCCTGTCCTCAGAATGAAAAGTAATACGAAATCAACTCGAAAAATAACTCAACATGCAAAACAAAACATTCCAAACTACTAAACATTAGCCTAATAATATAACGCATTGAAATAACTCTATTGAGAGAGAGAGAGAGAGAGAGAGAGAGAGAGAGAGAGAGAGAGAGAGATTCGGATTCGGAAGGTTTAATGAACCAGGCCATGGTGCCCATGTCATGGGGATGGGGATTACAATAGGGAAGAATAAAAGATAGCAATAAATATGAATGACACAAATAAATGATAACTCAATTAAATAGTTGAAGCAAAATCAATCAATTATGTTGAACCAAGCAATTAAAAGAAAATATGCAAACATAGGTGTCATACTGTCATTTACTCGCATACAACCCCGCAAGCAGACAGCAAACTCCGCAAGCACACGCTATCACTCCTCTCAACCAGTGCGAACAAATAATAGTCAAGGAATACCAATCTTGGAATACCCCCTCTTCTTAACGACAAAAGAAGAGAATAAATTTATTTATAAATACAAAATAAATATTAAATAGTCACACAATGCAAAGTTAACAAACGAAATAATAAGTCCCCAAACAAAACAGTTTGTCAAAACAATATCTCACTCTCACTCACTACCAACTCTCATCACTCCTCTCTCTCTCTCTCTCTCTCTCTCTCTCGCGCGACGTCGATTCCTCAGTTTTCAAGCTTGATATCTTTCTCTAGTGGTTTTTTTTTTCAAATTTCAGGGTGTTCGTTCTTCTTTCTTCTTAAATTCTTTCCTCCGCGATATCTCGGCGGGATTCACTGGAATAACTCTTCCAGGGGATGGAACTCGCGACAGCGTCCACCCATCACCTCTCCTTAGGTGACATCAGTCAGGGCCTCCAAGTACACCCATGTACCGCCCAGGGGTCAGCCTGTGTACTGTAAACACATGTGGCGCCCCGATTATACATCGTAACAAAATTCATAAATGAATCTTTTAGAACTCACCCATTTATAATCATTACACATGTTTGGTTGCCACAACCTAACCATCACACATATTGAAACACCACCACACTATAATCATCACTACATATGATTATGCGTTATTTTCACTTTTACAATAGAACTTATATTACCTGCAAAACCATGCAGGCTCGCCACAAATAGGCCTGTGTGCCCCACGCACACACAAAACAGACTCCAGCCTTCCTTCAAGACAATTTCAAGGAGTGAATACAAAAACAACCGTGCGAGGCCGAGACAATTTGTGTGAGTAAAACTCTAAAAAGAACACAGGCTGTTATTACCTTTGCACGGGCAATTCATTGGGCCTCTAACTTGGTTGTACACCACAAAGTAATCAAAAACAATTTATTTTAACTATTAGCCTATTTTATACCAAAAACAATGTGCATAAAAATACCATAGTACCACACACCATGACAATAGGGAACTTACAACAAAATATGCACTCCAAGCATACCCTATATTAGCACAGGAAGCAGCGTGTTTCTTTACATAGTGAACACAGTCACAATGTATTCATATTACATTTCGGGACCCCCCCCCCCCCCCCTCCCCGCTAGCAATTCAAATTTCTTTTCTTTTTTCCCTTAACATACACACCTTCCCCTGTAATTCCACACACACACACACACACACACACACACACACACACATACATACACACACACACACACACACACAACACACACACACACACACACACACACACACACACACCACACACACACACACACACACACACACACACACACACACACACACACACACGCACACACGCACACACATACATACACACACGTACATGCACAAGCACGCACATAAATACACAAATGCACGCACGCATACAAACACACATACACATATACACACACATACAAACATGTGCACACCTACTCCCAAGCATGGATACCTGAATATACACATACATGTAATGTATAGAAACATCAGATACGTACTGATATTAGAATTTTGAGAATCAATAGAAAACAGTCATTGATTGCATTCACACAAGGAAATACATACATATCAGGTTCCATATTATTATGCCGTATAAGCTTAGCAAATTAGCAATTAAGAAAACAAGTTTATTCGTGACTATCTTCATAGTTCTTTTTAATTACTCCCTTTCTGTTCTATTCCAACGTACCTCTGTTTTATGGCTTCGAATAAATACCAAGCAACAACTTTACAGTGTTTTTCACTAGCCATTAGAATAGTCATGGCAAAAGCTGATGGTCGTGCAAAGAATTTACGAGGTAAATATTTTAATCTTATATCAGAATAATGTGGACATACAAATACGAAATGTATTTCAGATTCTAAAACATTGGGACAAAAAGGGCAGCACATAATATCAGGTGAACTAGCATGGAAACGATATTTATGAGTTTTAATAGGAGACACACCAAGTCTAAAGCGTATAAGGACTTTTCTTATAGCTATGTTATTAATATCAAAAACTGCATGAGGGAGGGTGGGAACAGATTTAAAAGATGCATAGAAAGAATAGCGTTCACCTGAAACATCACTACTCCAATCCTGACGGAAGCAATCTATTAGTCTTTGCTTGAATACCCGTAGGAATACATTATTGTTAGATACACCTTGGTTTTCCCAAACGTGGCCAAACCCATACTTATACAATGTGAAACACACTTTTGAAACCCAAGTAGTTTTGTTTTTGCAATGTAAATTGTACAACATTTTATATGATTTATATGGATATCGGTTTACAGGCATTGCCAATAATTTTAGCCAAAATTTTATGCATTTAACAACATTATTTATGTAAAGCGGATGTCTTCCAGTTTCTGCATAAACTAGAGCATTAGGAGTCCTAATGCTGACGTTGAGAAATCTCTTTAGCGCAAACAAATGAACCCTTTCAATAATTGTGTGATCAGCCATGAGACCCCAAACTTCCGAAGCATAAGACAATATGGGCTGTATCTGGCAGTCAAATAACTTAAAAAACACAGAAGGTGATTGATCGCCAACAGTCCATAATAGTTTCAAAATACAAATAACTGCTTTCTTTCCCCTTAACGCCATATCTGCAAGTGCATGCGAAAAGGAAAGCCTAGTCGAAAAAATGACACCAAGGTATTTATAACAGTTAACAATTTCAATTTCTTTTTTATCATACAGCCATTTCTCTTTAGATGAAATATAGCCACCATTTCTAAATATAACAATTTTGGACTTTTCAAAGTTGACAAAAAGACTTAGTCTGTTAGCTGTGTCTCTTAAAATGTTTAGTTGTCGTTGAAGACCAGTCACAGAATATGACAGTAAGATTACATCGTCTGCAAAAAGCAGTATCAAAAGTTCTAAAATGTCATCATAAGATAATCTAATACCATGCTTACCTAAGGTTTGAATATCGTTTGCAAGTTCGTTGATCAAGAAAGAAAACAAAATAGGGCTGCATATTTCTCCTTGCTTAACACCAAGAGGACAGAAAAAAGCATCAGTTAATTCAGTACCAACTCTAACTTTGGAGAGAGAGAGAGAGAGAGAGAGAGAGAGAGAGAGAGAGAGAGAGAGAGAGAGAGAGAGAGAGAGAGAGAGAGAGAGATAAATTGAATGATGGATATTGAAGTGAATGTGGTTGTCCCTTCCCCATTTCATTTCCTCCCCATCACCCATATTAACAAATGTCCCGGACACAATGGAACAAAGCAAAGAACAATCAAAGTATAAACATTGTAAAGTATTAATTAAAAGGACATATCCCGACGGAATAGGTGCTAAATTTCTAAAGTTAGAGACTAATTCATAGGGTTTCTAACATATGAAATTTAAGTGCTTTCATAAATGTCTGTCTTGATGTACACGATTTTAAATTAAAAGATAAATTGTTCCACGCCGTACAGCCGGAGTACAATAAACTAGATTTATAAAGATTATTACGGGGTCTGGGAAAAGAAAGTTTGTGTGTATGTCTGCTTTCGTTGCTAACAAAATGTTGGGTGATTTTCTTAGGGGCTATTCCATTCACAACGCTGTACATGCATACACATTTGTTATATAACAGTCTTTCCTTAAATGGCAGGATGTTTAAAGATTTGTAATCACATTTAGTGAGTGAACTGGACTTCAACTGTATTAATTTTATGGCTCGTTTGTGTAAACGATTTAATTGTTTCAGATTTTGTTTCGCTGCTATTGTCCCAAAGAGTTGATGCATAATTTATAAGGGATAACATATGTGCATGAAAAAAGCTTTTTCGTGCGTCACGATTCAAAAATCTTTTTATTCTTGCAAGTTGTGTGTGTGTGTGCGTGCGTGTGCGTGCGTGTGCGTGCGTGTGCGTGTGCGTGCGTACGTGCGTGCGTGCGTGCGTGTGTGTGTGTGCGTTAGCAAACTGTAGGGGGAAGGAGAAACGGGGCATAACTCAAACTATTATAAATTATATCAATGGGTGCTATTGTATAGATTATTGTATTGTCTATATTTTATTATCCTAAAAAAAAGAAATCTTTAATGCATGTGTTTATTGTTGTTTTAAAGTTGACTTGTTTCTTGTTTATGTGTAGCGTACAATTATCCTTCTTGTGAGGACTTAGTAAAAAATGTGATTGATTGATTGAAACACCCGACGGTGCCGATAGGACCCAGAGACGCACTGGCCCCACCTGCCCTACCAACATCCTGAAAGCCCGTGTTGCCAAGGTGTTATGTAGGGGTAGGCACGCATGGGACATTCCATTAAGCATCGGCCCATTGGCACCTGTGGGTGTTTCTTTTCAATTGACACTGTGGTATTAAAATTCAACGTATCGCCATTTGTCAGACAGCTGACAATGGACAATATTTTTTAAAATCAGATACTCGTAAGAATTCAAAGGAATGATTATATCATTCACACCAAAACATTAACATTTAGACGAAGAAGGTTTATACCCCTGCTCAGTCGAGGGTCTTCTTAATTTGTATACTCCTATTCCTAAAAGATAAAAGATGCAAAATTTCTGTCTCTCTCTCTCTCTCTCTCTCTCTCTCTCTCTCTCTCTCTCTCTCTCTCTCTCTCTCTCTCTCTCTCTCTCTCTCTCTCTCTCTGTGTTGCCACAACTACTAACTGTTTTGTTTTTGTTGTTTTTGTCAGGCATATTGGAACATCACTGCCAGATACCGTGCAAGGAGCGAGTTCAGAAGCAGAGATATGATGGCGCGCGACGATGACATATGGTTACCTGGCAATGTGGAAGACCAAGATTTATAGAGCTGCTGCTGGTGCTGCTGTTGTTGATACAGCTGCTGCTGTTGTTGTGGTTGTTGCTCCATCCGTTGTTGTTGTTGTTGCTGTTGCGTTTGGCTTTGTTGTTGCTACTGACCATGTGGTTGCTGTTGTTGTCGCTGCTCTGTTCCTGCTGCTGAGAATGATGACGACAATCCAGTCTGCGTTTTCTAGAATGACCAATTAACCTATTGATGGAACTGAATATCTATAGTTCAAAGACACTCTATGGACAGCTGGACAATAGAGGTCTTCAGAGAAGAAGCCTCCCCGCAGCCAAGTGTTTCAGTTCTGAACACATTACACTCTTGCCTCCCATGTTTTCTTGTTGGTGTTCACATTCCTGAAAAAGCTATGTGCCCTGAAATTGAGTGAGTAACCAGTGGCGTAGGAAACAGGGGGCGGCTGCTCATCCCACCCCCCCCCCCCCCCCCCCCCCCCCCCCCGCCGGCCTCAGAGGAGGGGGGCAGACATGTCTTCCTGCCCCCCCCCCCCCCCCCCCCCCCCTCCAAATTCGAGCAAGCCAGCAAGCGAAAAGGAGAGAGAGAGAGAGAGAGAGAGAGAGAGAGAGAGAGAGAGAGAAGAGAGAGAGAGAGAGAGAGAGAGAGAATGCGAATGGTTTAATGAATCAGACCTTGGCCCATATCATGAGTTGACATTTTCCACATCAAAACATATTTCATTATTGGAGGGAGGGGGGGGGGGGAGGGGGAGGGGAGGGGGAGGGAGGGGGGGGGGGAGGGGGGAGGGGGGCGAAGGGTAAACAACATTGTTTGCAAAAACAACAGGAATGCCAACAATTTAAACAAAAACAAAAATCAAAGGATGGACAAAATATTTCACTTACAATAAATGTCCATCTATCTCTTATCTGAAACGCTTTAAAAATAATTGCCTGACAAAAAACAACAACAAAAAAACAGTTAGTAGTTGTGGCAACACAGAGAGAGAGAGGAGAGAGAGAGAGAGAGAGAGAAGAGAGAGAGAGAGAGAGAGAGAGAGAGAGAGAATTCAATTCAATTCAAACAATTCAGAACGAGAGGAGAGAGAGAGAGAGAGAGAGAGAGAGAGAGAGAGAGAGAGAGAGAATGCAATTTCAGTTCAGACAATTCAACGAGAGAGAGAGAGAGAGAGAGAGGAGAGAGAGAGAGAGAGAGAGAATTTAAAACTAAGTAGCTTGCATTATAGGGACATAGTTGCATTGTTTTCAACTTGCTTTATTAGCTTTATTACTTAATTCCAGAATGGTGAGGAATTGTGAGTTTTGTAGCTTCGTTGTTGTTGCTTTGTTTCCGTCTCCAAAATACCCTGAGAACCACTGCGAAAAATCTCCTCAAAAGTTGTAGGTAGTTTATTATCAGTGACTGATATGTTGTGAACAAGTATCATCGATTATAACTGATTTTGTTTCACAATATTTGACAGTAGCATGGTCTGCTTTGATTTCCAATAATGATATATGTCCAATTTACCAAAAAAATATTGTCTGATCTAGAGCTACCCTATAAGTAGTGAAGTACACTTCTTGCTTATAGATACGAATGATTTTAGTAATTTTGTTTTTATATGGTTTAGGCTTTTCTTAAACCCAATTAATAAAACAAATTCTTCTTATCAAATTTTGGGATAAATTGATTTGATTGACATGTGATTGATTGATTGATAATTATCACAAAATAAAGATTTGATACAATGTGATGTGACCTTTAGATGGTTCAGATACGTTTCCTTTCCTTTTCTTTTCTTTGATGTATAGGCATCATTGTTGTTATATTGTTGCATATCTTTGAAGCTGGATACTACATCAAATATGGATTTGAGAGGGGTTACAGGGGTCCCATCAGAAAAAATAATAAAATTGAAAGAAAAGAAAAAGAGGGAGAAATGTAGTCCCATGCCATAGTTTTAGTTTATTCTCTCACGAGAAGCCATTGCATCTTTTACATTCAAATTATCGCCAGCTTCTGGGAGGCAAGCCCCCCCCCCCCCCCCCCGACCCCTACCCCCCCTCACCCCGCCCCAACTGACCACTTGGAACTACCACCGACCCCCCCCCCCCCCCCCCCCTCCTCCCTCTTCCATGACTGGCTGATTTGCCCCCAAACATAGTTGTATTGTTTATGTTTTGTAGTCTCATTTCTATTCACATCATGCTTTCTTTCATTCACACATTTTTTATTGTTGATTATGATTATGATTAAAAATAACAATTATAAAGTGTTTTTGTAGCATTTACTAAGACATGTAACTTAACCTATCCATTCACCTATATGTTTTATATTTTTTGTTGTCTCCTTTCAATTCACACATGTTTTCTTTCATTCATACATTTTTTATTGTTGATTATGGTTAAATAAAATAAATTATAAAGTGTTTTGTAGCATTTACTGAGACGTGTAGCTTAACCTATCCATGCACCTTGTATTGTCTCCTTTCAATTCACATCATGTTTTCTTTCATTCTTACATTTTTATTGTTGACTATTATTATGGGTTAATAATAACAATTATAAAGTGGGTTGTTTAGCATTTACTAAGACGTGTAACTTAACCTATCCATTCACCTTGTCTGTGCGCTTTTTCTGTATTTTATATTTTTATTTTGATGTTATTGTTGTATTTCCATGGTTGCTCTTCGGTTTACGGTACTTTGAGGATTTATGTATTATAGTTGCGTCAACATTCATTCAATTGACAAAAGAACAAGCAAAGGTTTTCTTTTCCCCCGACGTTTCGGTGGTGTCTTCTTTTAGGGTTTATTTATTGAACAAGATATAGCCAGTACAATGATATCGCATTTGTTGTCCATCACTGAATTAAATTCACTAAGCAATTCAGGTAGAAACTGGGTAGCCACAGGCACACCAAAATCACTCTAAACAATACACATTGTGAAACTTATCAAACGATCATACTGATATTAAAGGAAGAATGAGGAAGCAGAGGGGTAGAGATAGAGAGAGAATTATATTTGCGTTGTAGTTATTTGACTGAATGATTCTGTCTTAGTGTTCCTAAAATCCTTTATTAGAATCCGTTTTGTTTTTTGCTTTTTATTTCTTTCAAATGCTTGATACTTGAATCTGTTTTAATATCCATATTGTGACAGTGTACACATATTAAGACATGTTATAGGAAGAATTTAATTTTGTGTGTAGGTCTAAATTTACAATCTTTCATGAGAAGAATATCACTTATCAGTTTGTGTTAATGTTGTTCTTTGTTTGTTTAGTTTATTAAGGGGTGAGTAATTCACTGTGCCATATTCTTTTACTGCTCGTTTTCGGCTTGCGTTTTGGAATACATAATGTATGCGCTATTTCTTTTTCCTATATAAAAATGCTTGCTTGGGATGTTACTTTAGTGTTTTGCAATAAACGCTTCTTATACTTCGTTCATGACTTTGAGAATGTATGCGCACCCGCACACACGTGTGTGTGTGTGTGTGTGTGTGTGTGTGTGTGTGTGTGTGTGTGTGTGTGTGTGTGTGTGTGCGTGTGTGTGTGTGTGTGTGTTGTGTGTGTGTGTGTGTGTGTGTGTGTGTGAGTCAGTGTGTGCATGCGGTATGTGTGTGTGTGTGTGTGTGTGTGTGTGTGTGTGTGTGTGTGTTCATTTAATGTGTATTACTACATGTGATATTAGATCAAAAAAGAAAACGAAAAGAAAAGCAGTATTTATATGTGTGTGAGAGTGTGCGCGTGCGCATGGGATGGGGGTGTGGGGTGGGGGTGGGGGGTACATGTGTGTGTGTGCGTGTGCGTGCGTGTGTGCGTGCGTGCGTGTGTGTGTGTGTTGTGCGCTCGCGCGCGCGCGCGCGCGTGTGTGTGCATGTGTGTGTGTGTGTGTTCATTTAATGTGTATTACTACATGTGATATTAGATCAAAAAGAAAAAGAAAACAACACCCGTGCATATGTGTGTGAGAGTGTGTGCGTGCGTATGGATGTGTGTGTGGGGGTGCATATGTGTGTGGGTGCGTGCATGTGTGTGTGTGTGTGTGTGTGCGTATATGCGCGCACGTGTGTGTGTGTGTGTCTAGGTATGTGTTCGTTGATAAGAAAGAAAGCCTAGTCATCAGTTTTATTCTCCATTCTCCACAATCGCCGGAATCTAGGCCTATGCTTCATGCGCGCGTGTGTGTGTGCGAGCACACACACATACAAACACACACGCACAGAGAGAGAGAGAGAGAGAGAGAGAGAGAGAGAGAGAGAGAGAGAGAATACGAATACGAATGTTTTTATTGAGGGTAAAACAGATAAGCTGGGTAGCTTTTTTACACTATTGCCCTCAAGCAAATAAACAATGAATGAAGAAAATGATTAACATAAACGCAAAAACAACAACAAAACCGGCAACAATAGTGACAAAAATATAGAAGTAATATAATACAACAAGGCAAAAATGGCCACACAACAGCAATTCAAGATTAAAGACCCCCACTCCACCCCACCCCACACAAAAAAAACACACCCAAAAACAACAACAAAAAACACCTCCCAGTCTCTACTCCCCCCCCCCCCCCTAGCCCCCCCCCGCCCCCCACCCACACCCACACCCACACACACCCACTCACATACCCCACCCCCACAAACCTATGCACATATACATACATGCATACACATTCTTATATTATGTACATGTACATGTATATCAGTTCACATAAATCTTAAATGTTCTCTACACCTTGTAATATCATTTGAATGTATATATAAACATAATTAAACGTGTATTGTGAACATAATTATGTATTGTAATTCGTAAGGTAAAATAAGACAAAACAGATTTATAATTGGTCCATCAAGTATTTATGATATGCCTTTCTGAAAGATGACAAGCTCGGTTTCTGTTTTATGTGGTTAGGCATGTCGTTCCACAATTTTGCTCCTGAGTGGATTAATGAGGACATGAATAGATTTGTTCTAGGTCTAGGGGTACGAATAATCGACTTCCCACGAATGTTATATACTGGGGAAAATGTTTGCAGATAATATGGTGTTAATGTATTCATAATTTTAAACATAAACACAGCTTTGTTATGCTTACATTTGAGATGAAAAGGCAGAATATATAATTTCTTATAGTCACATGAATCAAGGGAGGAGGATTTTAATAGAATAAGTTTAAGGGAACGTCTATAAATACTGTGAAGTGGTTTTAAACAATTTTCACTTGCTAAGTCCCAACATGTTGACACATAGTCCATGTCTGATTGAATATATGCATGAAAAAAGAGGGTCCGGGAATGCTGGTCTAGAAAGTGCTTAATTCGATTCAATTGCAATGTTTTTTGTGATAGTTTCTTGGACAGAAGTGAAACATGCTTTGACCACGAGAGATTATTATCAATAGTAAGGCCTAACAGCTTATAGAAATTTACTTCTTCCAATTCCTTATTTAATATATTTAACTTACATAAATTAGTCTTTATATTTAGGCGCTTTTGCCTAGTTGTAGCCAACATAAATTTGGATTTCTGCGGATGAATAGACATATGATTCAACTCCGTCCAAGAAACCAATTTATCAATATCTTGTTGTAAGGAAGCACATAAAACGTCATTATTTTTTATTGTTGTTGTGTATACTTGTGTCGTCTGCGAAAAGTTCGCAGGAAGACTTAACATGCAGCGGTAGGTCGTTAATATATATTGAAAACAATATTGGGCCTAAAACAGAGCCTTGAGGAATACCATATTTGATCGGAGACAGAGAAGACAACGATGAATCTTGAATAACTGCCTGTCTTCTGTCACTAAGGAAAGACGTTATTAGCTTTACACCTTTATTACTTAAGCCATACATAAAAAGTTTTCTGGTGAGACGTTTATGGTCTATTGTATCAAATGCTTTTAGCAAAATCGATAAAAAATTACGCCAGTAAACAAATCATTTTAGTTTATAATGTTAGAGAGAGAGAGAGAGAGAGAGAGAGTTGAGAGAGAGATAGAGGAGAGAGAGAGAGAGAGAGAGAGAGAGAGAGGAGAGAGAGAGAAGAGAGAGAGGCGCATGTGTCCTCATTCCCACTTCAAAGATTATCTATAAGCTCTCTGCTCATGTTCGTGTCGATCTTTCCTTCGTTAAAAAGGTTCTACAGGTTGACCTTGATCTTGATAATAGTCGAAAGCGCCACTTCGGATTATGTCGATGAACTTGGGGAGAAACACACGTACAATTTCAATTCAATTTAATTATAATCCTCTTTGGGGCATGGAGGATAAACAGAATATAAAACAAGTGCCCATAAGCAAAAAATAAACATTCTAAACTAAGCTGCAGTCTATTGTCAAACAACTTTTCCTGATCTTATAAATTTTGCAATTTTCAATTGGAATTTTGGCTTGGACATAAACTGACAAAAGTTAAAAAAAACTGATTTCTTATTTATATAATACTAACTCGGCAAAATATCTCGATGTTCTTCAAAATATGGACATTCAATTACAAAATTATATTCATCACCAATAACACCCATATCACATTAATTTTGTCACACAAACGGTCCTGTCGGTCAAGTCCAAGTCGTTGTCCTGTTTCAATTGGTAATTTATGATGCACATACACATAATAATAATAATACACACCATACACAACACACACACACACACACACACACACACACACACACACACCACACCCACACACACACACACACCACACCACACACACACACACACACACACACGACCCGCGCGCTATATATTATTCTAACTTGGATGACCAATTAATCACATGCTCGTCCAGACCCGCCAGATCAAAAGCAACTCTCCCCATCCCCCCCCCTTTTTCCAGCCCCCCCCAATGTCATTCCTCTCTCTCTCTCTCTCTCCTCTTTCTCTCTCAAAAACAATTACCAATGCCATCAACTTATGCCAATATTCTTGTAAATATCTTATGTATCTCCGTATATCTGTATGTAATGCTCTTTTTTCTCTCTGATTCTCCCCCAGTCTCCCAGTCTCCCCCCCCCCCCTCTCCTCCCTCTCTATCCCTCACTCTCTCTCTCTATCTTTCATATTCCCGTCTTATCTTCTTTCTTTTTTTCTTTAAAAGTGCTATTATTCTGAAAAATTTGTCATTTGTCCCTCGAATTGTTTCTTTTTTTCGTAATCAATTAAAACCACCAATTCACCACTTCATGGCTGCCTATGGCTAAGAAGAAGAAGAAGAAGTTCACCATTGCTCATCATTATTCATGTTTGCTTTTAATTCCCATTTTTAATTCTTTTTCAATTAACATAATATTAACAGACTCATAGAATGGTCAGAGAAGTGGAATCTATATTTTAACGCAGGAAAATGCAAGGTTATGCACGCTGGGTACAATAATCCAAATAAAGGATATGAAATTACTCACAGCTCATCTAAGCGTGTTTTAGATACTTATACAGAGGAGAAGGACCTAGGGGTTATATTAGATTCAAAACTGAAATTTTGATAGGCACATCACAACAGCAATAAATAAAGCCAGTAAGATGTTGGGCTTGATCAGAAGGAGTTTTAAAAATTTAAATAAAGAGGTGTTCATAAATCTTTTACAAATGTTTAATACGGCCTCATCTTGAGTATGGAACATAATTTGGAATCCCTTTCTTAAACGACAGTCCATTGCAATTGAGAGGGTACAGAGGAGAGCAACCAAACTGATAAAATCCATAAAAAATTTGGAATATGAGGACAGGCTACGTAAATTAGATTTGCCATCTTTGAAATACAGAAGACTAAGGGGAGATTTGATAAATGTTTACAAGATTTTTCAAGGCACTGACAATACTAACAAAGGCTTGTTTCACTTGTCTAACGAAATAAGAACCCGTAATAGCGAACTTAAAATCCTAACCAGGTACAGCAGAACTAACATTAGAAAAAACGTTTTTTCTAACAGAGTCACCCAATATTGGAACAACCTCCCTGCACATACTAAACTGGCCTCAGATACTAACAAATTCAAAAACCTCCTAGACAGTGATCCAAAAATTGCCCTGTTAAAGTACATCCATGATTAGTGCATCAATATGGATGCTAAAAACCGCCACAGCAATTGCCAAACAAAAGGAAGGACGCATTGAGAGGCTGCAAGGCCTGGTCGTCCTAATACCTGACCTGACCTGACCTGTTACTGACCTGTGAGTAGCCGTAGATTTTGATTTTGTTGTTGTGGGGTTCGTGTTCGATTCTGCCTCCCCCCGTCACCTCACAGTCCAGCCCTTTGTTTTCGATGGGCTTTGCAACCATGTCATAAATGTCAGCTGTAGGAAAAGAACAAGAAATGTTAAAAAGTAAGGTGTTACGCTTTTCTTTTTAAAAATTTATCGACAGTAACTATTTGCAACAGGCTCATAGGCCTGGTACACAGTACATACGCATTTTCCACGCGGAAATAATCAATAAGTAAAAGAAAGAAGGGAAAAGATATACGGATTGAGGGGGAAATAGGCACACGTCCGCTTATTATTTTTCTTCTTTCTTTTACTTATTTACTGATTGCGCATGGGTTTCCGCGCGGAACATCCGCGTGTATGTGTACATGGCCTTAGTTTTATGCATAAACCATAATAAAAGTAACCAAATCCCCTAGCCCTTGGCGGCATCACAAACAGCCAAACTAAAATGAAACACCCTTGGTCAAACTCAAATGGAGGGAACTATTTTAAAGATCAATCGTTGAATGAATGTACTTTGTTTTTCAAAGGTAAGCTCACTATTTCTGTAAGAAAGAAAACTGGAATGTCCAATGGCAGTTGTCTGTCTGTCGATGTCCATGCAGTAGGTTACGATATCGTTACACGGAAAGACCCCCCCCCCCCACCCCCCACGCAATGACGGTTCTTTATTTCCCGTAATACATGTTCCTTTGAGTAACTAAACACCACAATGATCAACTCAAACAAACAGAATAGCCATCATTATCAAATCAACAAATCAACATGTATACATTAGCAGCAATTACAAGTATATCTCCTCCAAAGAATCCACTAGTTTACCAAAAACCAGCTTCGCAAGGGGTTTATCTATGATATAAGAAAAAGGGAAAGAAAAACAACAAGTATGGACAGAGACAGTTTACACTACAGTGGCGGCAGTTGTCTGCCGTCAAACTTCAATGAGCTAAACTACGAGTTAACTGACCATGATAGGGTGCTCTGACTGATCCTCTGACGGTGAACTTTAAGATATTGTCATTCCTTTTGAAACACTAACAGACTTCTTCTTCTTCTTCTCTTCAGGGCCCACAGTCAGTATGTTGACCATTCTGGCTCCTTTGGAAAAAACAAAGACTGAAAAATGAGGGGCCGGTCTGTTCTTTACTGAGGACATGC
>CM065682.1:32633294-32665292 GCA_017654935.2 Phymorhynchus buccinoides | reverse complement strand
CGTGCTCTCGAGGGCTCGTGCGTCCTGTTGGGGCGGGCTGCCTTTCGAGCCTTGCTCGCGTTGTCGGCCTTTCACGGCATCATATGGGTCTCCCTCATTCCTCATCTCACCTCTCTCTGGTTCGCGTTCGGTATGTAGTCTAGGCAACGCTCGCTGATGGTCTTTCTCTCATCTCTCGTCGTCGTGCAGCCTCCCCCACGAGGTCGAGTCGCATAGACGTGACATCCTATGACCGACGCCGCTCTTGGACGCTCTGGCACATGCCCTTCTCACGCAGGAATTCCTACCCTTGTGCGTGTTCTCTCTCATCGCTCACTTCTTCTCCTCGGTTCAGAACCTTCTCCCTTTCCTGTCAATACTTCCCTTCATCTCTCCTTACATTCTGTCCCTCCCTTTATCGCTTCATCTTCTTCCTTGCCTCTTCTCCCTCTCTACTCTCATACGTCCTCTGAAGGTGCTTACCTTGCCGGTCTTCGAGCCGAAATGCTGCTCCTTCTACTTCTCTTCTCCGCGTTCCCGCCTCTCATCCAGATTCTCCTTCTGTTCTCATGGCTTCCTTCGCTCCCTCCGTCGCCTTTCTTGCTCTTCCTCATCTTCTCTCCTTTGTAATCTTCGCTTCTCTTTCCTCCTGCGGATCGCTCGCCTGTGCGGGCTATAGTCTCGCTAGCATTAGAAACTCAAAATCGCTTGATCTTACTTTTTCTTGTCTTTCGTCTTTCTCTCGTCTTCTTTCGCGGTCTTTGTGCACAATCTGGTTTTGTCTGCACAACTGTTTACTCTTTTTGCCTGAGGCCATACTAAACATATGTGGTTGGGAATGGGGGGTTTTTTTTGTTTTTTTTTTGTTTTTGGGTTTTTTTTGTTTTTTATTTTGTTCTTTTTTTCGTGTTTCTGTCAGGCAAATATTAGCACACATGTTGCCCCTGCCCCATCTAACACATTCTCGTCGACGCTATGGCTTCTGTCCTTGAGATACCGTGCAAGGAATCAGAGGTCGGTCCATGAAGATGAGGTATTGATGGCGTGTGTGCGTTGTGCATTGAGGGGACGTATATGGGTTTATGCCTGGTCCATGTTGTGGCGCGGAAAACCAAGAATTTATAGAGCATGCTGCTAGTGCGGTGTGCTGGCTGTTGGTGTTGGCTGACTACACACTTAGCTTCTCGCATCGGTCATGCTGCTTGTTGTTGGTGGTGTTGCCTGCTCCATCCGTTTTGTTGTTGTTTCTGTTGCGTTTGCCTTTGTGTATGCTACTGACCATGTGGTTGCTGTTGTGTGTCGCGGCTCTGTTCCTTCTGCTACTGAGCAATGATGAAGACAATCCAGTCTGCGTTTTTCTAGATGACCAAGTTAACCTAATTGAATGGAACTGCAAGAATAATCTATAGTTTCAAAGAAACTCTATGGACAGCTGGATAATAGAGGTCTTTCAGAGAAGATAAAGCCTCCCCGCACCAAGTGTTTCAGTTCTGAACACAATTACAAGGACACAAACTCGTGCCTCCCATGTTTTCTTTCTCTTGTTTTGGTGTTTCACACTTGCCTGAAAAAGGCTATGTGCCGCTGAAATTGAGTGAGTACCATTGGCGTTGGGGAGGAACATGGGGGGGGTGGGCAGAGTGGGCGGGGGGGGGGCGCTGCTACACGGTGGTCCCACTCCCCCGCACCCGCCCGCCGGCTCTAGTAGGTAGGGGGGCAAGACAATGTCTTCACTGCGCCCCCCCCCCTCTAATGTCGAGCAGCCCAATCAAGCGAAAGGAAGAGGTAGAGAGAAGAGAGAGAGAGAGGGAGAGTAGAGAGAGAGAGAGAGAGGAGATTGAGAGGAACGAGTAAGAGAGAAGCCGAGAGAGAAGGGAGAGATACCGTGAGATAGGAGAGAGAACATGCGAATGGTTAATGAATCATGCCTTGGTGCCCATATCAACATGATTTGAACAATTTTTTTATCCACATGCAAATACATATGTCAAATTAATTATTGGAGGGGAGGGGAAAGGGGGGGCGAAGGGTAAACACATTGTTACAAACAATAACAGGATGCAAACAATTTAAACACCATAAAAATCAAGGATGACAAATATTTCACTTACCAATAAATGTCGCATCTATCTCTTATCTGAAACGCTTTAAAAACTAATTGGCCTGACAAAAAAACCCAAAAAGATGCGAGTTATAGTTGTGGCAACAGAGAGAGCAGAGGGGAGGAGAATAAGAGAGAGGAGAAGAGAGAGAGAGGTGAGAAGGAGAGAGAGAGAGAGAGAGAGAGAGAGAGAGAAGGGAGGAGGGGAGATAGAGAGAGAGGAAATGGGCTAATTTCTATTCAAACAAAAAAATATCAAAACTACGAGAGGAGAGAGAGGGGTAGAAGAGAGAAGAGAGAGAGAGAGAGAGAGTAGGAGAGCGGAAGAGAAGAGAGAAGAGAGGAGAGAGAGGAGAGGAGAGAGAGAGAAGAATTTAAAACTAATAGCTTGCATTATAGGGACTATTGCGTGTTTTTCACTGCTTGATTAGCTTATTACTTAATTCCAGAATGGTGAGGAATTGTGAGTTTTGTAGCTTCGTTGTTGCTTGCTTTGTTTCCGTCTCCAAAATACCCTGAGAACCACTGCCCCCCCGAAAAATCTCCTCAAAAGTTGTAGGTAGTTTATTATACAGTGACTGATATGTTCGTGAACAAGTATCATCGATTATAACTGATTTTGTTTCACAATATTTGACAGTAGCATGGTCTGCTTTGATTTCCAATAATGATATATGTCCAATTTACCAAAAAAATATTGTCTGATCTAGAGCTACCCTATAAGTAGTGAAGTACACTTCTTGCTTATAGATACGAATGATTTTAGTAATTTTGTTTTTATATGGTTTAGGCTTTTCTTAAACCCAATTAATAAAACAAATTCTTCTTATCAAATTTTGGGATAAATTGATTTGATTGACATGTGATTGATTGATTGATAATTATCACAAAATAAAGATTTTGATACAATGTGATGGTGACCTTTAGATGGTTCAGATACGTTTCCTTTCCTTTTCTTTTCTCGTGATGTTTCTTTGATTTTTTTTTAGGCATTTTCATTGTTATATTCGTTGCATATCTTTGAAGCTGGATACTACATCAAATATGGATTTGAGAGGGGTTATGTAACTTAACCTATCCATTCACCTATATGTTTTATATTTTTTGTTGTCTCCTTTCAATTCACATAATGTTTTCTTTCATTCATACATTTTTATTGTTGATTATGATTGTGGTTAAAAAAACAATTATAAAGTGTTTTGTAGCATTTACTGAGACGTGTAGCTTAACCTATCCATGCACCTTGTATTGTCTCCTTTCAATTCACATCATGTTTTCTTTCATTCTTACATTTTTATTGTTGACTATTATTATGGGTTAATAATAACAATTATAAAGTGGGTTGTTTAGCATTTACTAAGACGTGTAACTTAACCTATCCATTCACCTTGTCTGTGCGCTTTTTCTGTATTTTATATTTTTATTTTGATGTTATTGTTGTATTTCCATGGTTGCTCTTCGGTTTACGGTACTTTGAGGATTTATGTATTATAGTTGCGTCAATATTCATTCAATTGACAAAAGAACAAGCAAAGGTTTTCTTTTCCCCCGACGTTTCGGTGGTGTCTTCTTTTAGGGTTTATTTATTGAACAAGATATAGCCAGTACAATGATATCGCATTTTTTGTCCATCACTGAATTAAATTCACTAAGCAATTCAGGTATAAACTGGGTAGCCACAGGCACACCAAAATCACTCTAAACAATAGACATTGTGAAACTTATCAAACGATCATACTGATATTAAAGGAAGAATGAGGAAGCAGAGGGGTAGAGATAGAGAGATAATTATATTTGCGTTGTAGGTATTTGACTGAATGATTATGTCTTAGTGTTCCTGAAATCCTTTATTAGAATCCGTTTTGTTTTTTGCTTTTTATTTCTTTCAAATGCTTGATACTTGAATCTGTTTTAATATCCATATTGTGACAGTGTACACATATTAAGACATGTTATAGGAAGAATTTAATTTTGTGTGTAGGTCTAAATTTACAATCTTTCATGAGAAGAATATTACTTATCAGTTTGTGTTAATGTTGTTCTTTGTTTGTTTAGTTTATTAAGGGGTGAGTAATTCACTGTGCCATATTCTTTTACTGCTCGTTTTCGGCTTGCGTTTTGGAATACATAATGTATGCGCTATTTCTTTTTCCTATATAAAAATGCTTGCTTGGGATGTTACTTTAGTGTTTTGCAATAAACGCTTCTTATACTTCGTTCATGACTTTGAGAATGTATGCGCACCCGCACACAACGTGTGTGTGTGTGTGTGTGTGTGTGTGTGTGTGTGTGTGTGTGTGTGTGTGTGTGTGTGTGTGTGTGTGTGTGTGTGTACATGTGTGTGTGTGTGTGTGTGTTGTGCGTGTGCGTGTGCGTGTGCGTGTGTGTGTGTGTGTGTGTGTGTGTGTGTGTGTGTGTTCATTTAATGTGTATTACTACATGTGATATTAGATCAAAAAGAAAACGAAAACAAAGCAGTTTATATGTGTGTGAGAGTGTGCGCGTGCGCATGGATGGGGGTGGGGGTGGGGTGGGGGGGGTACATGTGTGTGTGTGTGTGCGTGTGCGTGCGTGTGCGTGTGCAGGTGCGTGTGCGCGTGCGTGTGCGGTGTGTGTGTTCGCGGCCTCTCGCGCGCGCGTGTGTGTGTGTGTGTGTGTGTGTGTGTTCATTTTAATGTGTATTACTACATGTGATATTAGATCACAAAGAAAAAGAAAACAACACCCGTGCATATGTGTGTGAGAGTGTGTGCGTGCGTATGGATGTGTGTGTGGGGGGTGCATATGTGTGTGTGGGTGCGTGCATGTGTGTGTGTGTGTGTGTGTGTGTGTGTGTGTGTGTGTGTGTGTGTGTGTGTGTGTGTGTGTGTGTGTGCGTATGTGCGCGCACAGTGTGTGTGTGTGTGTCTAGGTATGTGTTCGTTGATAAGAAAGAAAGCCTAGTCATCAGTTTTATTCTCCATTCTCCACAATCGCCGGAATCTAGGCCTATGCTTCATGCGCGCGTGTGTGTGTGCGAGCACACACACATACAAACACACACGCACAGACAGAGAGAGAGAGAGAGAGAGAGATAGAGAGAGAGAGAGAGAGGAGAGAGAGAGAGAGAGAGAGAGAGAGAGAGAGAGAGAGAGAGAGAGAGAGAATACGAAATACGAATGTTTTTTATTGAGGGTAAAACAGATAAGCTGGGTAGCTTTTTTACACTATTGCCCTCAAGCAAATAAACAATGAATGAAGAAAAGTAATATAACACAACAAGGCAAAAATGGCCACACAACAGCAATTCAAGATTAAAGACCCCCACTCCACCCCACCCCACAAAAAACACACCCAAGAAACAACACACAAAAAACACCTCCCAGTCTCTACCCCCCCCCCCTACCCCCTCCCCCCCCCCCCCCCCCGCACTCACACCCACAAGCACCCCCCACATACCCCACCCCCACAAACCTATGCACACATACATACATGCATACACATTCTTATATTATGTACATGTACATGTATATCAGTTCACATAAAATCTTAAATGTTCTCTACACCTTGTAATATCATTTGAATGTATATATAAACATAATTAAACGTGTATTGTGAACATAATTATGTATTGTAATTCGTAAGGTAAAATAAGACTAAACAGATTTATAATTGGTCCATCAAGTATTTATGATATGCCTTTCTGAAAGATGACAAGCTCGGTTTCTGTTTTATGTGGTTAGGCATATCGTTCCACAATTTTGCTCCTGAGTGGACTAATGAGGACATGAATAGATTTGTTCTAGGTCTAGGGGTACGAATAATCGACTTCCCACGAATGTTATATACTGGGAAATATTTTTGCAGATAATATGGTGTTAATTTATTCATAATTTTAAACATAAACACAGCTTTGTTATGCTTACATTTGAGATGAAAAGGCAGAATATATAATTTCTTATAGTCACATGAATCAAGGGAGGAGGATTTTAATAGAATAAGTTTAAGGGAACGTCTATAAATACTGTGAAGTGGTTTTAAACAATTTTCACTTGCTAAGTCCCAACATGTTGACACATAGTCCATGTCTGATTGAATATATGCATGAAAAAAGAGAGTCCGGGAATGCTGGTCTAGAAAGTGCTTAATTCGATTCAATTGCAATGTTTTTTGTGATAGTTTCTTGGACAGAAGTGAAACATGCTTTGACCACGAGAGATTATTATCAATAGTAAGACCTAACAGCTTATAGAAATTTACTTCTTCCAATTCCTTATTTAATATATTTAACTTACATAAATTAGTCTTTATATTTTGGCGCTTTTGCCTAGTTGTAACCAACATAAATTTGGATTTCTGCGGATGAATAGCCATATGATTCAACTCCGTCCAAGAAACCAATTTATCAATATCTTGTAAGGAAGCACATAAAACGTCATTATTTTTTTTATTGTTGTTGTGTATACTTGTGTCGTCTGCGAAAAGTTCGCAGGAAGACTTAACATGCAGCGGTATGTCGTTAATATATATTGAAAACAATACTGGGCCTAAAACAGAGCCTTGAGGAATACCATATTTGATCGGAGACAGAGAAGACAACGATGAATCTTGAGTAACTGCCTGTCTTCTGTCACTAAGGAAAGACGTTATTAGCTTTACACCCTTATTACTTAAGCCATACATAAAAAGTTTTCTGGTGAGACGTTTATGGTCTATTGTATCAAATGCTTTAGCAAAATCGATAAAAATTACGCCAGTAAACAAATCATTATTTATGTTAGAGAGAGAGAGAGAGAGAGAGAGAGAGAGAGAAGAGAGAGAGAGAGAGAGAGAGAGAGAGAGAGAGAGAGAGAGAGAGAGAGAGAGAGAGAGAGAGAGAGAGAGAGAGAGAGAGAGAGAGAGAGAGAGAGAGAGAGAGAGAGAGAGAGAGAGAGAGAGGCGCATGTGTCCTCATTCCCACTTCAAAGATTATCTATAAGCTCTCTGCTCATGTTCGTGTCGATCTTTCCTTCGTTAAAAAGGTTCTACAGGTTGACCTTGATCTTGATAATAGTCGAAAGCGCCACTTCGGATTATGTCGATGAACTTGGGGAGAAACACACGTACAATTTCAATTCAATTTAATTATAATCCTCTTGGGGGCATGGAGGATAAACAGAATATAAAACAAGTGCCCATAAGCAAAAAATAAACATTCAAACAAACTAAGCTGCAGTCTATTGTCAAACAATTTTTCCTGATCTTATAAATTTTGCAATTTTCAATTGGAATTTTGGCTTGGACATAAACTGACAAAAGTTTTTAAAAAACTGATTTCTTATTTATATAATACCTCGGCAAAATATCTCGATGTTCTTCAAAATATGGACATTCAATTACAAAATGAAATTCCTCACCAATAACACCCATATCACATTTGTCACATAAACGGTCCTGTCGGTCAAATCCAAGTCGTCGTCCTGTTTCAATTGGTAATTTATGATACACATACACATAATAATAATAATAATAATAATAATAATAATAATAATACACACCACACACACACACACACACACACACACACACACACACACACACACACACACACACACACACACACACACACACACACACACACACGCTACCTATATTATTCTAACTAGGATGACCATTCATCACATGCTCGTCCAGATCAAAAAGCAACTCTCCCCATCCCCCCTTTTCCAGCCCCCAATGTCATTCTCCCTCCCTCTCTCTCTCTCTCTCTCTCTCTCTCTCTCTCTCTCTCTCTCTCTCTCTCTCTCTCTCTCTCTCTCTCTCTCTTTCTCTCTCTCCAAACATTACCAATGCCATCAACTTATGCCAATATTCTTGTAAATATCTTATGTATCTCCGTATATCTGTATGTAGGCCTATGTCTCTTTTTCTCTCTGAGTCTCCCCCCCCCCCTCTCTCTCTCTCTCTCTCTCTCTCTCCTCCCTCTCTTTCTTTCATATTCCCGTCTTATCTTCTTTTTTTTTATAATTAAAAGTGCTATTATTCTGAAAAATATTGTCATTTGTCCCTCGAATTGTTTCTTTTTTTCGTAATCAATTCAAACCACCAATTCATCACTTCATGGCTGCCTATGGCGAAGAAGAAGAAGAAGAAGTTCACCATTGCTCATTATTATTCATGTTTGCTTTTAATTCCCATTTTGATTTTTTTTTCAATTATTTCTTGTGCCAATTTTTGTTTCATTTAAAATCGTTTGTATGTCAATTTTTCTTTGCCTGATACATGGTGTGAGTGTGTGAGTGAGAGTGCAAGGTGCAAAGAAGCCATTGTAGCTTATCCTTTTTTTACCCTCAATAAAACATTCGTATTCGTATTCGTATTCCATTTATTTCCTGATTCGGAGCCACGCCCTGACGGAAAAGAAACCTGCGTTACTATTGTAAGCATGCGCATGCGCACTTGCGGCTTTCGACTTCCTTGTTATTTTCCGGTGCGGCGAAAAGAAAACCTCTCATGTTTATCTAAATAAAAGTGAAAGAAAAAATGTGCCTTTGATCGTGTTCATCAGCAAAGTTGAAAAAGAGAGCCACAGTGATGGAGCCAGAAATAATAGAGGACCGAAAGTGAGTACTCTAGCAATAATAGTCTTGGATGGTGATCCCAAAATTTAAATTGCTGTTGCAAAGCAAAGTGACTAGTTTCAAGTTTGGCAAAGTATTGAAATTCAATTATGATTAATGCACTGGTCAATGATTGCTCAAAAAACGTCACAGTTATGCCAATCAAATTGCAAAACAAAGTCATAAAACAAACAAACAAAAGAAAGGGCACATGAAGAGGCAGCGAGGCCTGGCTGCCCTAAAACTCAGTAAAAGCCTGACCTGACCTGACCATTTTAACCCTTTCACCGCCAGCCATTTTGCGCAACAACAAAAATCAATTAAAATTACCTGGGTAGAGAACAAAAAATCTGCAATATTGGGGATTCCTCTATGATGTGTATAATGTAAGTGTAGCAGTGTGGGGACACAAGCTTACTCGTAGCAGACGCCTATTTTTGCTATTGGAGTTATCTGCCCAAGTTAACTCCCTTGAGATTTATTTGTAATTAAAATTATTAGATTGTATTTCATCATATTCTTGTTTAATTAAAGTTTGTATTGATATAAGATGCATATGGTTGGAACCAGAAAAAATCATAGATTTTATCCCATACATTTGTATTAACTGAAATACTCGCATAGCCTGACAATTCAAGATTTTGTGAGTGGTAAAATTAACACATGGGTCAAAATATTCCAGGTCGTTTCGCATGTTTTCTATTCTTATTCAAAATTTAGTCAAATGTTTGAATTTCTAATTATACAACCTAAATCTATAATCTATCCCCTTTCATTTCATATATGGCATGCTATGGACCTTTTCCGTATAAACTTGTAGTATTGCAAAATGAATACAGTCCATTCATTGTAGCTATCCACGAACCTCCCGAGTTCTTTGTACGTTAGTCTAGGCCTATACCACGTGTGAATGCCGATTGACTGTCTTTCGAATCAAAATACTAATTTTCTAAACCAAGCAATATTATTTTGATTCGCCCTTTTGTTTTCGTTCTAATAGCTAACGAAACTAGTTTTGTATATAGATATTGGACCTTATAGATTTATAATATTTTACGATTTAAGATTTGCTTCAAACCACAAGCATGAAGCCTAGATCAATAGAAATTTGACTTGTGTTTTCTATCGAATTTCGGGACACAAATTATAAACTTTATAGATTGAATTGGGACTTGAAATTTATACAAATGAAAGTTTGTGTATTTTGCTTTTTTATTATTAGTTTGTTATTCTGATTTGTGAAGCAGTTATTTAGTTATTTTATAAAATATGGGTTGGGCTTGTTAAAAGGTAGGATCACTTTGCACCTTAATTGCAAGTATTTCTTTTTAAAGAGAAACTCCTGACTATTGATGAATGTCATATTATTCTGTGTTTTTCGTTGGTTCTCGTTCAGGATGTAGTGCTTCTCAAGTAGGTGCCCCTTCACTGCTCCGACGATGATGTGTTCGAGCAGTTTACACACGATGCTGGTAAGGGAGATTGAAAAAGTTGAATCCAGATTTACATAAAATACTTCACCCATCGTGACCCATGAAATAAATACCTTTTCTCATTCAAATTGTTTGCTGTTTGGGAAAGATTTGCCCGTGAATGTATTGTATTCAGAGGCGTATTGTGGCATGCAGGAAGAACAGATGATTCATCACTTAATTTGAATATTGAGAAGTCAGTGATATTTTTCTAATATTTATTATTATTTATTTTTATTTGCATGGGTGGTTGTTTATGTTGTGACGTGCATGACACACGCAAAAAAACGTATGTTGGCTTGTTGCACAAAGTTCTCGAGTGAGTTGTCAAACTGCCTGCAGTAGTGGCCGGAGTTAGGAATAGCAGTCAGTCTGGATGTGCACCCCCCGATAAGGAAAGACCTGTCTCCAGATACTCCAGCCAGCAATGTTACTGTTACTGAGTGTTAGCGGCTGTGAGGGGAAAGTTACTGAACCTAAGGATAGGAGATCTAGACTAGTTTACCTACACATAAGAGGTAGGGAAGGGAATTAGTGCTTTACTGTAGTCTAGTAGTGTGTTAGTGGGTTTGTAGAGCTCTTGGGGTTAGCCTAGTGGGGATGATAGACGACTGAGGCCCCTGTGAGTGTGACCAAACACCACAGTTGCGGCTACAGCTCAGTCTGCTTAGTATTTGGGTAGTTTGTGGGTTGCCAGTTTGTGTCCTTTTGACACGGCTGTGGAGTCCTGTTTGGCTGTGAGGCTGATGAGGTGTGTTGCCATCCTGAAGCTTTCCACACCGTTCTATGAAGTAAGGTCTTGCAGACCTGCCTACCCATACGATTTTTACGTATTTTTGTACACGATTTTGAGCCCGCAGTACGGTAAATGGAAAATTAATACGGCAAAAATTTGAACTTAAGGTCTTCTAAGATCGGTCAAAATCGAGTGTTTTTCGTCATTTCGCATGGCGGTTTAATGTTCTGTAATGTTCTGTTTTTGGGTCTCCTTGCAAAATATGGAATTTTATTTCGTGGAGTATCTAATAAAGAAATTGGGGGTAGGCAAGTCTGGTCTTGTGTGTTGGCTGTGTGACTGTGTGCATGAGTAAAAAATATGTGTGTGCATACAGCTGTGGTGAGTCATTGTCCAAACTTGAGTGTGTTAATCTGCAATCATTCAGTCTAGCCAGTCTGTCAATTATGCCCATAAAAATACTTCATTTATATCGTCCGCCATTTTGAAAAATACAAAGCTAAGTGGCTTGGCTTTGTGACATCCATCGATTTCTCGGCAAAGATGTAGATTTTACACCTTCCCGCTCTATTTCTTGGTTCTTTCCGTGTAGATTGAGCACTTAAATCTCACTATTTTAAATAATTGTTGACTTTTTTCTCACATGGAATAATAATGGTTCTAGTGTGAAGGGTACTTATTTCACGGGAGGTACTTTTTTCTCATAACACATGTAACGATCTTCAACAATTACCTCATATTTTTTTGCTCGGGCATGTCAGTCAATGAACATTTGCTATAGGTCAAGATGTGCCACCCCCTCTACATTTCTCGGTTAATTCCATTTTTGCCTTTCTTACCAAACATGAAGCTGTATTTTATGAACATTTTCAGCTAATTATCTTTGTTCAATAATTAATTGCAGTCATGATAAAGGCCATTATCTAATAGGACCCCCCCTCCCCCTATGTACTGCAGTACACCGCTGCATTTGTCACAATCGTGGTTCTTTGCATTTTTCCGTCTTATGGAAGTAAACATAATATAGCTGAAAAGGTGTCATAAAAATACAGCTTTTTAAAAACAAAATTTGTGTTTGGTCAGAAAGGCAAAAACTAGTAAAATGGAAATTGACCGAGTAAATGCCAGGGGGGGGTGGTGGGGGGGGTGGGGGGGGGGGGGGGGGGGGGGGGGGGGGGGGGGGGGGGGGGGGGGGGGGGGGGGGGGGGGGGGTGGGGGGGGGGGGGGGGGGGGGGGGGGGGGGGGGGGGGGGGGGGGGGGGGGAGGGGGGGTGGAGTGGGGGGGGGGGGGGGGGGGCGGGGGGGGGGGGGGGGCTGGTGGGGGTGGGGGGGGGTGGTTGGGGGGGGTGGGGGGGTGGGGGGGGGCAGGGGGGGGGCCAGTGGGGAGGGGGGGGGGGGGGGGGGGGGCGAGGGGGGGGGGGGGGGGGGGGGGGGGGGGGGGGGGGGGGGGGGGGGGGGGGGGGGGGGGGGGGGGGGGGGGTGGGGGGGGGGGGGGGGGGGGGGGTGGGGGGGGGGGGGGGTGGGGGTGGGGGGGGGGGGGGGGAGGGGGGGGCAACGGGGGGGCGACGGGGGGGGCGGGGGGGGGGGGGGGGGGGGGGGGGGGGGGGGGGGGGGGGGGGGGGGGGGGGGGGGGGGGGGGGGGGGGGGGGTGGGGGCACGGAAGGGGGGGGGGGGTGAGGGGGGGGGGGGGGGTGTGGGTGTGGGGGGGGGGGGGAGCGGGGGGGGGGAGGGGGGGGGGGGGAGGGGGGGGGGGGGGGGGGGGGGGGGGGGGGGGGGGGGGGGGGGGGGACGGGGGGGGGGGGGGGGGGGGGGAGGTCGGAGAGGGGGGGGGGGGGGGGGGGGGGGTGTCGGGGGGGGGGGGTGAGTATTAGGGGTGGAGGGGGTTTAGGGGGGGCGTTCGGGCGGGGTGGGGGGTGGGGTAGGGATAGGGTTAGGGTTTCTGGGGGGGGGGGGGGGTAGGGATACGTGGGGGGGGAGACGGAGGGAGGGGGGGTGGGGAGTGTGGGGGGAGGATGTGTCGGGGGGGGGGGGGGGGGTGTGGCGGGGTGGGGGGGGGGGGGGGGGGGGGGGAGGGGGGGGGGGGGGGGGGGGGGGGGGGGGGTGTGGGTGGGGGCGGGGGGAGGGGGGTTGGAGGTGGGGAAGGAGGGGGGGGGGGTGGGGGGGGGGGGGGGGGGGGGGGGGGGGGGGGGGGGGGAGGAACCATAAAAGTACATCTTAAACCTTTACGCGAACATTTTGTTTTTGGTCGCGTTACGTTTTTAACCTGGGAACCTACTCTCGTCGCTGTTTCGCGTAGTCCAGAGGATTCTCTATTCTCATGCCCCTCAGGCTGATCTCTCTCTGATTCTCCTCTATCCTGGTTCCGTCGCCCAAGGTCTCTCAAATCCTCATCTACGTCTAACTGCTCCTATCCTCCATCCTCTGGTACCCATCCGCATCTCCTCTGTCTCATCCTCCACTCTGTCTAGCTCTCCATCTCTGTGGTGTAGGCCGGTGGGGGGTAGTGATGTGTAGGTGCGTGTGTTGTGTGGAATGGACTCAGGAACTAACAGACAGAGTTTAAGAGGGATTTCTAACAGTCTGATACACTAGTGAAGACAAAATGAGATTGGGCTACCATTTACCAGTTTGTATTTTTTCCAATCACTAAAACAGAAATTGTTACTTACATCATTTATTTTTCTATGTGTGGATCACCTGCGAGTGCGTAAACGGTGTATCCCCTATCTGCAGAACTATTTTAATTGTTTTAACACAGCTTTTCTTTCCTAATAATTCTAAGTCTTAATTATTCAATATATTTCACGATAGTTTAAATGTGCACCACTGACGGATGACTTTTTTTGGTAAAAAACTACACGTCGAGAGACGCCAGAAGACACCCTTTACAGATATTGCACACTTCACTTTGCTCTTGTTTCCCTGGAAAATCAAACTTGCCGTCAGAAAAAAGAAAATGAATGTTGAATTCCTGTCCTGCCTTGGGCGGAGGTGCTGGAAGTCAAATTCTTTCACCCAAATAGAAGTGCGTTTTGCCTGTCTCTCTTTTCCCTAAGTAGGCCACCAAGTACAGTTCGTGTTGCACTGGGTGGAATTTTTCGCAATAAAAGGCCTTGTTGATTAATAGTTTAAATATTTTTGTAATTTTTACTACAGTTTATCTAAATGGAGTTTCGCTCACCACAAAGGGAAATAGCTCCAAATGAGGTTTTTCAAACAACTGGCATCTACAAAAAAAAAGAAAAACGCATTCAAGTTAACCACTAATGATTGACCTCGCCAACACCAGCCTCCTGCCGAAAAATGTGCCTATTCTCTCGCGTAGGGCAGCTCCTCCGCCAGTGTGTGAGGAGATCGCCGTTTGTTTAACAGGTTTATTGTTTCTTCTATATAACCAGAGCACATTGCGTGTTCCGATCGCTGAAAAAGGCTGTCTTGTCTATCTGGTGACTACTAGTTGGTGCTTTACTCGACTGTGTTTTACGTTGCAAAAACTCCCCTTTTGAAGATAAAGAAATCACAAATTCGAGTGAATTTGTACTGTCAGTACAAAACTTGGACTTAGTAGGAAATCAGGGGAATTCCGGATTGGTGTACTGAAGCAAAATCCATTAAAATTAGAATTCCCGATTTCTTAATCTAGTACATTAATCGGGTGAATTCTAAATTTGGTTAACCAAGTTTGTAGGATATCCGATTATTACCTACTGGAGATGCCAGTTTTGTACCTGTGACATATGAGCATATCAGATATCAGAGTTTTATGTTGTGTTGTGTTGCGTGAGTTCACACACACACACACATGACACCATGGCACACATAGCAAACACACTACACCACACACACATCCACACAACAGCGCACACACAGCTCATACATAACACATACACATTATACACAAACACACACACAGCACATGAGCATAGCACATCCGACCATACCCGCAAAATCTAATCTGATAGTTTGTAGTCACGAACGGGACCGATAAGCAAATAATGCATTCAACATGACAATTATTTATAGATAAATGTGTGCTCCATTCACTCTTGAAGGAGATCAACAAAGTAACTAATGCCATGAATGATGGTTCCGTTTACTCGTAACTCAGATCTTGATTGACGTGTGTAGGGGATAATAACGAATGTGGTCATTTTTTGTCAGCTTTTGATACTGTCATATTGTTGTTGGTCCAAAAATACTGTGTGGATGCTACAAGTTACAAAAGACTTAGAAGCCAGAAACAGGGAACAGGGAATTCGGAGCATACGTGTTCCATGAAAAGGAAAAGGGGACGACGATGAAGGAGCACAGTAGAGAAATAATAGGCTACAATAAAATGTGCGGCGCCAATCAGATGTTGCCGATTGGTTTGATCAACTACCAAAAAAAGGAAAAAACACTACAGACTAGGGGAAATGGTTGATCAAGAAGGAAAACATGTAACAGAAAAAAAAAAGGTAAACTGTATAGTTGCAGAGAATTGTGTAATGTAATTGAGCAAGCTTATGAAATTAAGAGCACTGCTTGCTGTTGCTGTATTTTTGTCAATTGTACAGCTGTTTGTGGCAGATTGGTTTTTGGTGCAGGGGTATTGGCACACTTTTCCTCCTCCACAGGCTTTCCCACTAGCTGTTTGTCTATTCGCCTTTATCCTCTCCACTCCTTCAGTGACTCTACGATTCTCATTCCTTATTTTTCCCTCACTCTCGGTATTGTCCTGTGTGTGGGCGAGAAGGGTCACCCAGCAAAAAAACGTGTGGGTGTTTGTTGTCATGGATGTGTAAATCCACCTACCCAAGAGAAAATAATCTGCAGTTTTTTGTTGTAGGAGCAGCACCAGCAATAGGGTAAAGTCTAGGTCTGCTCCCTCATAGTAGGGAGTTGATGATGAAGTTTATACAGTTGTATTTTAAATTTTGTTTTAAATACATTTATATTCAATTTTGACAGCTTAATTTTCCTTATAACAGGGGTCAGCGGTTGAGCTAAGTTGGCCAAGTGTCAAACAGTGACATGACGTGATATACTATATGAGAACTGTTGATTAATTAACTTAGTTACTATCATCATTTCGACTGTGAAATGATGTGACGCATGGGATATGGCCCGCTGTGGTACAGATGATATATGATGACATGTGTATTCAGACAAGACAAACATCAGGCTTTGCCAGGGAAAATTCCATGTGAGTGGTTTAGCAGTATCCCAGCTGAGGGTAGTTCATGTGTGAACATATATTCAGGACTGGTTTTTATTTTCTGTTTGTACAATTTTTGTGACAGAACCAAGTTTTCTTTCTAGAAAACAAGCACACAATTTTAAAGTGGTTAATGTTTTGCCATATGTTTTTACTGTATACTTTATTTTTACCGACTAACAAGGCGATATTTTTTTTTCATAGAACTGAAACCCCTGCGCCTTATAATGTGAGCTTGATTATTGTAGGTGTGTATTACGAACAACAATAACAATCAATTCATTTTCTCGTATGAAAACTTGGGAGGTGCATCTTATTGAATGGTCCTTGTGGTCTTGACAGGTGCACACGATTTTAGGCACGGTTCAGTTTCCCACTTAAGAAATATAGTACAATTAATTTTTTTTTTTTTTTTTCATTCTGGTACACAGACATTTGAAACAAAAGAGATGGACAGAGTTTGTGTGTGTGTGTGGTGTGTGTGTTGTGTGTGTGTTGTGGTTGTTTGTGTGCGTGCGTGCGTGTGCGCACAAATGTAAGTTTATCGACACATGTGGTCATTGTGTGTGTTTGTGGTGGTGTTGGGGGGGGGCATTATCATGCATATATGATGTTTTTGCATTTTAATTGCGCACTGTGTGTGTGTGTGTGAGCAAGAGAGAGAGAGGAGCGAGAGAGGCGAGCCAGGCCAGACCACCGTGACTAGGATAGGGCTGATACTGTTCCTGGTCCGTATTTACTACTCTTAAAATGACTTCAAAGTTCACATGCTTTGGGGAAATGTAGGACTGAGTTGCTAGAGGTACCGTAAGTCAGTTCAATGCAAGAAAAGGATATAAGGGTGATTGATATGCTAGAGTGATTATTCATATTTATACAGAGTTCAGTGATCATAATGGTATTTTGTGTGTAGACCGTCGGGGCCAGACCACGAGTTGTAAGCAAGCTCTTATAATATCTGGTCAATTAATTGTGGTCTACTGTTCGTGATTCATTGCTTACTTTACACTACATCTATAGGCCTTTCATTGATTATGAAACGAGCGGGCTTGAGTAGACATGGAGTGATTAATGACGTGAGTTGTTGGTGTGGTGTGTGAGTTGTGCGTAAACATGTGAAGTGTGATTATTGTTAGGGGTGGTTGTTTTTTTTTGTGTGTGTGTGTGTGTGTGTGCCGTTTGTGCTCTGTGATGTTAGGGTGTATTTTGTGTGTGTGTGTGGTGGTGTGGTGGTGTGTGTGTGTGTGTGTGTGTGGAGATAGATTATCAATGCATTTTTGTGTTATGAACGAGTCTTCATCTACAGAATCCAGATAGTTTTTAATGTTTATGGATATTTCAATTGATGAACTTGTCTTCATGGTGATTATGTTGTCCTTTGGCTTGGTGGTTTTATCTGTATGTGTTATGTGTTTAGGCCCGTCTTTTGTTCAGCGGCGGTTGGAGTCACGCATGCAAAGAGGAGTTATAAGCGCTCTATAAATAACCGTATTATTGATTATTTATTATGTTGCATTGGCAAACTATTTAGAATTATTCAAAACACTCATCAAATCACTCCCAACCATACGATACTTAAACAAAACATAGCATTTTAAACAACAAGGAAAAGGATAGAAGATTTATGGGTTTTTCGTTATTAAACTGATCAGGTTTAGACAATAGGGAAGCCTGGTATTGTGATCATACACTTATTTGCTATGGTATTAATTGACTATTATAACAGAAAATACTTATTCTACACTAAGCAAAACTTGCTATCAGAGGCAATATGTGGGGTGTAAGGGCAGCACAAGCAGGTTTTATGAAGTGACCCAAGGGATACGAAATTTGTGTGTGCATATACAGATTTTTACTTAGTGGTCCCTGAAGCAAAATGCATCAAATTGACAAGCCTATAATTCTAATCTCCGGTACTGATATACTGTCTTGGATACGACTTTGATAGAGTTCAATCAAGGACTTTATCGTTTCTTCTGGCAACCATTAATAAAAAGGGTAGATAGCAGGAGGAAAGCAGGGAGTATGTATTATCAAACGTGAACGTATATTATCTCGTAGATTCTTATGTGTGAGAGCTTGTTTTGGGTTGGTTAGGAGATGTTTGTGATTTTAGCCGGGGGAGTGTTTTTTCGTGGTTATAATGGCCAATTATCATCCACATGTGAGTTTAGGGCGATAGTGGACGTGGTATTGATTTGTTCAAAAGGCCAATACGGTCGGTGTATATGTGTGGTCCAATTTATATAGCTCATGAAAGTGACGCATAATTTCATGTCCTCAGTGCTTGCCCATGAGACGATAGCGTTGTTAATTGGTAAGTCTATAGTCATCGTCAGTTCGTCTCTATGGGCAAATATTGACATGAACTTTTCTTTATTTCATGAGTAATTATGTGGTGGCTTCTTTACCTCCGCCCATGCTGCTTTTTTCCCCATCTTCCCCTATGTTCCTCAAATGGATAAAAAAATTAATTATATGCTGGTTCAAAAGCTGAAAACTTATTAATAATAATGGGTGTGTGCTACACATGCAGTCTACTGTGTGACGAGGGACCCACAACCCTCCACTGGGAGCTTATTGTTAAGCATCATCTGGTTTGGCCACGACATATTGATTTATTAAGGTGATTCTTCAAAGCTTCATTAAGTGATGAGTACAGCACGATGACTAAAGCTATATTTAGCTTGCGGGATTCTTCGACAGACGTTGTGAGATTAGCAGTTCCCTCAAACTGTGTAGATAGCCTGGTTGGAGTCTGAAGCCTCATGTACTGTTTTTTTGTTAATTCTAAACCACCGCCTTGTTTTTGTGATCTATGCTACCCAACCATAGTGCGGTATGATTCAAATGTGAAACTGCTCACCAAAAAGAAGCCACAGTGTTATGTTGGATAATGGGGACGTACAATTTCATATCAAAACTATAGTTAGACTTTAGAGTCATAAGATTATCAAGGGTCGGGAGGAGTGAGGGAGCGGTTGGGGGAAGCTGTATTAATAGCCATCCAGGTTTATTTTGTTGGCGTAATGTCCAGACGGTCACAAATTGTTAATGAGAATGATTCTACAACTAGTTAAACTCAAATTACTGTAGAGGAGACTGTCCTACTTGGGTTTTGTAGCGTCTTAGCGTGTGGCTAAAATAGGCATTGTGCTTTAATGCCCCACATTTTAAGAAGTTATTAAATCTCCTTTGCCAAATCCCGTCCTGAAGGTCGGTCATTTTGAGTGCTACCCACAGTGGATAATTTTAACAACCTATTTGTCACCTAAAGGCATCAAAATGTGGGGTCTATATCCAAATTCCCTATTGGTCTTATTTTTTGGGAAGTTCATGATGTTACCTTATTATTTAGTAACCGTGCACAGAGAACCCCCAATACTGACTGCAGAATGGAATTTTATTCTCTATACCCAGGTTAAATTTAATGGGAGACATATTTGGTGGCCTGGAAATTATAGGCTGGTTCGGTGGACATATGGGTAAAGCGATAGTTTTGCAGCCATTCCTTGAAGGAATGGAAAACACGATATGCTGTTGTACTAGTAAGGCCTTTCATGCTACTTACTATGATTTAGGATAGCAGGAGACAGTGAAGAAAAGAGAATAGTTGAAAGGGCAGAAAGTTTAGAATGTGTTCTAAAGCGCTGTATGTCTAAACTAGGACTCTGGTAAATAGGGGGTTGCTGTTTAAGTGTACCGACTGCTGGGGGGTTAGCTTTTGAACAGCTTTTTTGATAATCAAATGAACCTGTTTGTGATCTCAATATCATTTTGGTCGGGAATTCTAAGGTGTATATGGAAAGGGACGTGAATATCTGTCTACAGAAAGACAAAGTTAATTCTGCCAACTACAAACAGAACAAGAGATAACTTGAGGCTTGAAACTGAAATCTGTGAACGTAGTTACTATTTATTGAGCACTCGACGGGCAGTTCGTAATACTTGATGGTTTTGTGCAAATTGCTATGCAAGTAGGATGAGTACTTGGCTACATCTGTTGCTCGTTTTTTGGTGTGGCTTTCAACAAGGCATTGTTCAAAATGTTGAAACTGGTGCAAATTATCTTTTTCTTACCTTTGGCTTGGGTGTGATGTTTGAAGTTATGGCGGCATACATTTGCTACTTTAGACACAGGAGTCTGTATCCTGCGAGCCTCCTGTTGTAGGCTGAGTCCCGTCAATTCTCCAAATAGCTGGAGTCATGTGTTTCTTCTTTTGGTTTTATGAAAATTAGTGAGTTCCTACCTATTCAGTAGAATTCCAATAAGGCTGATCTTTAACCCTGTGTCCCTTTTTCTCTGAGAATGGTAAGAAAATGCTAAAGATGTGATAGGTGTGTATGTGTCACTGTGTGTGTGTGTCTACTGTTGTGTGTTCACTGGTGTGATTCCCACTGTGTGCGTGTATGTGGTGTGTGTTATGCTGGTTGTGTGTCACTTTGTGTGTGGTCAACTATTTTTTGTGTGTGTGCGTGTCACTGTGTGTGTGTGTCACTGTGTGTTGTGTGTGTGTGTGGCAGGGGTCCAATCGTCCCACAAAACAAGGGATCTTCACGTTATAGTATAGAGGGTCCTAGAGTCAGGATATAGGGTCCCAGTGGAAGTGCGAATGCTAAAAAGGAATTGTTCGTTGTTGCTCCCTGTGACTGGACCCTGCCATTATTTTTCAGGGTCTTTAGAATTTAGTGCTTCATTAGACCCCCAAATGGTGGTCCCTGGGATCCTCTGAATGTTTGTGTGTGTCCTCAGTGTGTGGTGTGTTGTCGTGTCGTATGTGTGTAACTGTAGATGCAATTAAACCCATTATCAGTAATATCACAATGACACAAACAAAATCACCCGCTTCAAAATATTTAGTCAGATCCTAGTTCATGGCTTATGTCTGCAGGTTCATTGTGTTCTTCTTCGCCTTGTTATGCAGTCCAAACTTCATCACGCTGAAGATTCTGCTGCACTTTAGGGGGTAGTAACGAAGAGAAGAAAGATAGTTCAGCAAGATAGGGGTAGATACTAAAACTATTGAGATAGGATGAAATATTATATGGGAAAAGACATAGAGCCAAAATATAGTCATGAATTTAGTAATTATGATACTCCGTTTGCTATCTTCATGCTTGGTATAAAGAATAATAATTTTGTGGTTTGTTGTTTACTTGTTATAACGAAGTTGAGACCTGTTTACTATTTATCGATGATATTCATTCTTTTCTAACGCAAATTCTGGGACCTTACTAACTTCTTCAAAATAGGTGATAAGATTGCACTCCGTGCTGTTTTAATTCTTGATTGCTTATACTCATTTGTCAGTGGCTCTAGTTGTTTTGGGTTGGTTCTTAATTTGAATAGGTCAACTTACCATCATTTCATCACCGTGAAAGTCTGTCTACTACATATTCAGCGTGCTAGCCATACTACTCATATGCACTTGTGTAGGGGGGGTAACTAGTGTGTGCAAGTAGTAATACAACGAAAGACTAAGAAAGACAGTTACTTAAACTGAAGCATCATAACTCTTGTGTGTACTGGTCTTGTGTCTTTGCTTGTTTATACACATCTCCTCTACATGCTTCCCACTTCTACACATAGGTCTTCGATGTACCTGGTATTCTTTGCTCTTATTTAAATGGTCCAGTTGAGACATTGTTCCAGTAGCTTATAGGGTGAGAATGTGGTAGGTCAGAGTTCATTAGTAAGCTACATCGCATATACACGCTCAGCTGCAACTAATGTGTATGAATAGGCAATACGAGAGAATTTATTTTAGAGTTATTATATTTCAATTTTGTTATTAAATTTGTTGAGATGGAGTATAATTATAGGTACCTATATAGTGTAATCATCATTGATGTACGTAATATAGTATTTCTACTTGATCGAAACATTGAGTTGAATGCTAAGTCGTCGTCTGTCAATTCCGTATATCGACAAGTAAAGCACAATACTCGGTAACCATATAGTTTATTCTTTCACGATGATATTAGCTCGCACACGAGAGTATCATTATACATAAGATTCCTGACTATATCATTCGGTGCTCTTTTCAATTATTCCACATGTGATTATTGCTCGTCACTATTTTACTCATCTTATCTGTCGTTGTCGTGAAAGCGAAGACACGTTTTTACATATAACCGGTAATAAATATATAGCTACTGAAATTATGATTTTCTTTCTGTTATCACGTACTACAACACAATGATCCCGTCATAAGTTCTATGCTCAGAATCTTCTGTGTAGAGTTCTAGACATCCTGTCACTTATATGGCAGTGATGAGATGGTTTATACTTGCAACTAACTTACTCACGCCCCCTTAAGGACTAATTTATAATACTCGGCCATGAGGTGGTGCTAATTATAGTGATAAATTGGGATCTCATACTCTGTGCTATATAGCATTCGTGCACACGTAATATGAATACAGTCATCACACAGCACAAGCACACTCGCAAGAACTCTGAGTACGGACTATCACTCACATAGGAGGATCTAGGATGGCTCCGGTCTCATGTGGCTACTCCTCTGCGCTGATATGTGGGGTGTTGGCTATGAGTGTAATTACAACAAATACGACCTAATACAGGCTCAAGAGACGCGCAGTACAAATAGGCCGGCGGGGAGAAAAACGAGAATTGTTGTGGGTCAAGGGTGGAGTCAGCAAGGGATGCAAAGAACTAATTCTGTGTCTTCAAGCATAGTCGCACAGACAAGGTGTGCAGGCTGGTGCGACCCGGTCGTCTCCTGAGATTCTAGTCCTCTCTATACTATAAGTGAAGATCCCTGTGTTCAAACGATTGGGACGCCCTGCACACACCACATTTGACACACAGTGACCACATCGACCACAGTGAAACACGCAGCATAATACACGGACTACGACGATTTAGTGATTGTGTTGCTCACTATGTTATGTGTGATTGTTCAAGCGTGTGTGTTGCACGTGTGATTGTATGTCTTATCAGATCTAGTGAGCACACAGCTATACAGTATACCATCAGTCTGCTGACATTATGTATCGTAATCTGTGTGTACACACAGTGTATCGCTCCATCTACAGTTGTGGGGGGGGGAGTGTTGTGTGTTGTTAAGTGGTGTAGTAGCAGCATGCAGCTGTGATCACAGTGTACGATCTTATCGCATGTCTATCTACTACATGCATGATTAGGTTGAGGTTGTGTTGTTGGGTGGGAGTGTGTGTAATGCATTTATTTGTAAGTAGCCTTTTGTAGAAAATTGGGGAACAGATACTACATATGTCTGTGCATGTTTGTGTGTGTGCTTGCGCTTATCAGATGTATGTCTTGTAAATGCAAGAACATGGCATATATATATATACTATATGTGTGTGTGTGTGTTGCGTGTGGTACTGAGTGTGCATGAATGCATGCAGGTTGTATGTGGATGTGTATGCATGAGAGGGAGAGAGAGAGAGGAAGAGAAAATGGAAGAGAGAGTGCAGTACATTTGTGAGTAGATTTGTGTGTGAATGTGTGTTTGCTGGATTTTCAGGGCTTTTGTGAACTGCGTTCTATTTTTTTTTCCTTATGGAGAGAGAAAACACACAGAGAGGGACAAAATGACTGACAGACACACTGACCTGTTGTAATGTATTTTTTCTGTATGTCCAGCAAGAAGTGACCATCAACTTCAACAAGCTCCATGCTGATCCAAAGCAAGGGAAAACACTGGACATTGGTTAGTTGACTCATTTTCAAACCTTTTCTTGCATTTTGATTAAACAAAAAACGCAAGGCATGAATACAACAGTACTAATCATTCTTACAGACAAAAGAAAGCTTGAAGCAGAGAGTAAGCAGAGAAAAAGCCATCGATACATTTCCAATTTTGTTTTTGCAAACAATTAATTTTGACCTTGGCTGTTGATTAAAAAAAATTGTGTGGAAAAAAATGTAAATGTTGTTGAAAGTACAGTGTAATATACAAATAATGAAAGACAAAACTGAATAATGTCAAAACTTAGGTTGTTAAAACCATGATTTGACAGGTTTTTCCCTCTCTTTTTTTCCCTTGGTAATTCATTTTGTCTTTCTGGATAACCCCTCCACTCCCGCCATCAACTTAAATACAAACTAACCAAAGACCGGTTTGTTTGTTTTTCATTTTTATCTACTCACACAGAATGATTTTAAGGAAATTGTGAAAACAATCAACCTAAAGGTTTTTTATTAATACATTTGGTATTCTTTATCTTTAGTTTTACTTATTCTATGCATCTTAAACAAACTACATTTGAATAATTTCTGTTTTCTTAAAAATCAAATCGCTGGAAACAAGGAGCCTAAGTTCTCTGTTTTATGCCAGGTGGACGGTGCCCTGAAGAAATGAAGCTTTCCAAATGTTGTGCCACTTTGTAATCACATGTGTGGTTATTCAAAGGTTTGGTTGGGGGGGGGTGGTGGTTTTGTTGTGTGTGGTTTTTGGGGGTGGGTTTACATGGTATATATTTTTAACCCGCTCCTCCCTCTTTGAAACAAAAAAAAATAAACGTTATCCCCCTGTATATCTATTTTAGGGAAAAATTGTTTTTGCCCAACCCTTTTCCCCCCACAAACAAATGTTGTAAGTCTGTAAACGTAAATTCGATTTCATACTTTGGAAAAAATTTTCCTCCAGTTAACCAAGTAAAAACCATTAAACTAAACCCTGGGCCAACTGTTAACATGGGGTAACTTTTAAAATGATGGTTTTTCAGTGCCTGAAAAGAAGGTTTGGAAAAGCCACCAAAATAAGTTGGAGAACAATGAGCCCTCCAATACCGTCTGAATTGCCTTGGGCCACCCCTTTGAAGTAAGAAGGACCCAATTCCTCCTGCAATGGTTTAAAGAGGATGAGCTTTATAGTGTGGGGTTGGTGGTGTGTGTGTGTGTGTGGCGTGTGCGTGGGGCATGGTGGGTGTTGGTGTTGGGGTTGTGTTATAAAAATGTGATAAATTTATATGTTGTGTGTTGGTGTTATGTTGTGTTCTAATATTGCAGTCACTTTTGCAAAGAGTATGGTTCAATGTGTGCGTGTGTGTGTGTGTAAATATGTGTATGTGTGTGTGTGTGCATACATTTTTGTGTGGGGGTATGTTGTGTTCTAATGTTGCATGCACTTTCGCAAATAGTCTGGTTCAATGTGTGTGTGTGGTTATGTAAAAATGTTTGTATGTGTGTGTGCATACATTTTTGTGTGGGGGTATGTTGTGTTCTAAATGTTGCATGCAACTTTTGCAAAGAAGTCCCCCCCTGGGTTTAATGTGTGGTGTGTGTGTGGTTTAAATGTTCAAATATGTGTATTGTGTGTGTGGTGTGTGGTGCATACCTTTTGTGTTGTGTGGGTATGTTTGTGGTTTATAAGGTTCATGCACTTTTGCCAAAATCTGGGGTTCAATGTTTGTGTATGTGTGTAAAAATGTTGTCAATATGTTTTGTGTGTGTGTGTGTGCATGCATTTTTGTGTGTGGGTATGTTGTGTTCTAATGTTGCATAGCACTTTTGCAAAGAGTCTGTGTTCAATGTGTGTGTGTTGGTGTGTATGAAAATGTGGGGCATATGTGTATGTGTGTGTGTGCATGGGGTTGTGTGTTGTGTTGTGATGTTGTGTTATAAAGGTTTGCCATGCCCAACTTTTTGCAAAGAGTCTGAGTTTAATGTGTGTGTGTGTGTGTATGTGGGGTGTATAAAAATGTGCAAAATATGTGTTTAATGTTGGTGGTTGGTGTGTGGTGCCATGCCATTTTGTGTGTGGGTATGTTGTGTTTATAAAGGTTTGCATGCACCTTTTGTGCAAAAGTCTTGGTTCAATGTGTGTGGTGTGTGTGTGTGTAAAAATGTGTCATATGTGGTATGTTCCCCAATGTGCATGCATTTTTGTGTGTGGGTATGTTGTGTTCTAATGTTGCATGCACTTTTGCAAATAGTCTGGTTCAATGTGTGTGTGTGTGTGTGTATGAAATGTGCAAATACATGTGTGGTTGTTGTGTGCATACATTTGTGTGTGTTGGTATAAATGTGTTATAAAGTTGCAATGCACTTTTGCAAAGAGTCTGTTTTTAATGTGTGTGTGTGTGTGTGTGTGTGTGTATAAAAATGTGCAAATATGTGTATGTGTGTGTGTGGTGTGTGCATACATTTGTGTGTGTGGGTATGTTGTGTTATAAAGTTACATGCACTTTTGCAAAAAGTCTGGTTCAATGTGTGTGTGTGTGTGTGTGTGTAAAAATGTGTCAATATGTGTATGTGTGTGTGTGCTGCCATGCATTTTTGTGTGTGGGTATGTTTGTGTTTCTAATGTTTGCATGCACTTTTGCCGTAAGAGTCTGGTTCAATGTGTGTGTGTCTTTTTTCTTGTGTGTATAAGTGTGTGTGGGTGTGGGTGTAGGGTAGGCGCATGTGTGTGTTGCAAGTAGATGTATGCATTTTCTTCTCTGAGCATAAACACAAACAAAGGGACTTTTTTGGCTCTTTGGCCAAGTAGACTTTCATTGTTTAATTGATTATAATTTTTTTTAATTCAAATTAATTTTAGAAATACATGTTCTTTACAAGTCGATCATTGCCAATCTTGATGTAATTGTCAACATTTCCAATATATCGCAGTGCATCCCATTATTCCGACTATAAAATGAGAACCAGTTGGCCTTTTGTTCATTTATGCTCCATGCGCAACAGATGCAAATATGGCATGACTTGGATATGGGGTTTCTAACATGTGTTTTTACAATTCGCGTGAATGTAGCAAAAGTGGCGATTGCACACAAGGTCTTAAAACCCAGTGCCACCTATTTAATTTCCATTTGCTCATTGTTATGGCTGTAAAAGCAGAATTATTCTGCAATTAAAATGTTATATCGACAGGGAATTATAGCTATGTTAGTAATGAAAACAGCTGCATTAAATAAAAAACAAACATTTAATTGAAAATGTGCATCAAAACATTAGAGGGAAGTGGGAAAAAGTTATACATCTTAACATTAGATTTGGAAGGGAGTGGGGGAAGGGGAAGGGAAAATATTGTATTTCAGTAGTGCTAGTGGTGATTTATTATTCAAAAGTCTTTAATTAAACAATTTTAATATATCACTGGTTGTCAAGTCATTGTAAAAAAAAAAGTCTTTGAAAATCCTCTATTATGTTATTTATATAGAGATAGGCTTGCATTGATGATAACACCCACCCACCCCCGCCCCGTCCCTGACATATTTACAAATAAAAACAATTCTGTTGTTCCTAAATGTTTTTCGTGACCTAAAATTGTATTAAAAATCTGTGTGTGTGTTTGTGTGTGTGTGTATGTGCGCGCGTGTGCGCATGTATGTGTGTTGTACAGATGGTTTGTTGAAGAAGCTGGAAGAGATGGAGAAGACGGCCAAGATGTACAACAGTCTGATAGGTCACACCAAGAAACTGCTGAAGGCTGTGTTTGAACTCTCACAGTCACACAGAGGTAGAATGTGATATTTGGATGCTTACAGTTATAGAGCCTTAGTGGCAACAAATAGCTTATCAGTTATCAAATTGATTTCGTTTAAGGTTCTGTGTCGCTGTCAGTATCAGTGAATATTTGTCACAGAAAGTAGCTCACCCTACTATTTTATTTATCAACTATTTAGTCATGCAGAATGAAAAAGAAAATCTAACAAAATTTAAGTGAATAAATGAATGCAGTTTTACTATAATTTGTTTTGGTTTGTTTCATAAATTTAATTGTTTGCTCTGTGTGTGTGTGTGTGTGTGTTTTAAGCGTAGTTTAAAGTTTTGAGTTCAGTTGTCTTTTACACTTCAACCACCTGCCAAAAAAATGTCACAATTTAGGGGAGATCCGTCAGGTGAGAACCAGAATATACCAATAACTCAATAACTACTGCATTATTAGATTTTTTTTTTTTTTTTTAAAAAATTTTTAAAAAATAGGTATTTTATAGTCACAGACGCGTCTCTGTGAAAATCGGGTGGCTCCACCCTGCATGCGATTTTTGGGTTGTGACTGTGATTGATGAGGAAGGAAATTTTTGTGACCAAATTATAACTTTTTCGTTGTCAATGGGTTTAACGTGTGCCTAAGTGCGTGGGCACATGGAACCTCGGTTTATCGTATCATCCGAAAGACTCCACATTCAGACCTTTATAAAAAAAAACAAAAAAAGACGGTAAGGCCTAGAGTAAAGTGAGAGGGAAATTCCCCTGTACCCCAGGTTCGAACTCAGGTTTACTTGACACGAGGCGAACGCTTTACCACTGTGCCACTCTACACTTGTGCGCATTAGCCTTCTTTATTCCATTTACCTGGACGTCAAGTTTGAGTATCTGGTATGTGAAGGATGGAGTGGGAGAGGGAGGGAAAAAAAGAGAGGGAGAGATAAGAGAATGCAGGTATGGATGATTTATAGCATTGATAAGGCTTTGTTGTGACAGTTTACGTGGGAAGAGGGTGGAGTAACTTTACATAGCTAAAAGTCATATTCCACAAAAAGAGAGAGATCCACAGAGAGAGAGACAGATTGAATTATTGATTAATTGGTTGATTGATTGATTAATGGCTCTAAAACTGTCGCTCGACAATAAATAGAGACACTTTAGAGAGAGACGTTTTGTTTAAATGTGTATATTTCTAAATTTATATAATGAATTTTTATGATAGTATTTTGGTTGATATAATTGCGTTTCAAACGTTTTAATGTTTTTTTCCATTTTGTTTTTATTAAGACTTTACGCCCTCTTCAGCCTTTCGGCCATGTGGGGCATGGTGGGTTGTTGTTTTTTTGTTTGTTTTTTCCAGTGCTGTGGTATTTCTTTTATGTTGGTGCACCTAACATGGGTTTCTCTTTTTGAGATGATAAAGTATTCTTGAACTTGAGCTCACTGTTCAAAATCAGAAAAAAACCCATACTACTTAAGGATTTAGATTGTTTAGAATTCTATCCTTGCTATGACAGCTTTGAAACCACGTGCAAAAGAGAAAGAAGGTAGGGGGTGGGGCTGATGACTTATTGTAACTATCATGAACTGTGTTTCAGTCATACTGCCTGAAAGTGAAGGAGCTGGATGATGAGGAATACAGTTACGTCACTCTGCGGGAACCTCTGTATAGAGTGGAGACTGGAAATTATGAGTACAGGTATAGGAATTAAGTTATGTCTGTAGTTAAAAAGATTAATTTGTATCTTTCAGTATAGGGAATAACCTGCTTTCACGTTCTGCCTTGTTCTTACTCTATTTCTGTTGCAGCTTGCGAAAATTCCCAGTCTTTTGCTGTTTTCTTGTTTGTCTATGTTGATAAAGGCGCATTCGCCGAAATATCCAGTAGTTTTGTTTTGTCTCATGAATAAAATAACGTCACTTTACACTTGTCGTGTAGTTGTTTGTTTGTTGTATGTTCCAGTGACGTTGCAGTCTGTTTCAGTTTTTTGTTGCTTACATATTTTGACTGCACTTTTTGTTTGTCTCGTCTTGTCATCATGCCTTCGTCATTCTCCTCTTGGTTCTCCTTTTGCTATATTTGCTGTTTGCTGTTTTCTTGTTTGTCTGTGTTGATAAAGGCGCATTCGCCGAAATATCCAGTAGTTTTGCTTTGTCTCTTGTGAATCAAATAACGTCACTGTAGACTTGTCGTGTAGTTGTTTGTTTGCTGTACAGTCTTTTACTAATTTATGTCATATTTCTGTGTTTCTGGTGTGGGGAATTTTATTAATTTACTTCATCCAAACTCTCACACACACACACACACACACACACACATGACGACAGGATGAAAAAAAGTTTTGTTTAGCTTATTCCTTTATCGTCATTAAAGATCATTTTGACTTGACTTGACTTGACACACACACTTGGCCATCCTCATATTTATCACCAATTTAAGTTGATTATATATTGGCTGTTAAAGTAATCTGATTTAGCTAACACAGCCAAACTGTCTGACCTTTCAAAAAGAATGTTGTCCCTTTGTGTGGCGGTTTTTGGACTTGCTCTTTTCTGTCAGTCTTTCTACCGTTTTCTCTCAGCGCAGCCCAGATATAATTGGACACAATGAAGTAAACTACAAAGTGAATATTGTACAATATACAATATTCACTTTGTAGTTTACTTCATTGTGTCCAATTATATCTGGGCTGCGCTGAGAGAAAACGGTAGAAAGACTGACAGAAAAGAGCAAGTCCAAAAACCGCCACACAAAGGGACAACATTCTTTTTGAAAGGTCAGACAGTTTGGCTGTGTTAGCTAAATCAGATTACTTTAACAGCCAATATATAATCAACTTAAATTGGTGATAAATATGAGGATGGCCAAGTGTGTGTGTCAAGTCAAGTCAAGTCAAAATGATCTTTAATGACGATAAAGGAATAAGCTAAACAAAACTTTTTTTCATCCTGTCGTCATGTGTGTGTGTGTGTGTGTGTGTGTGTGAGAGTTTGGATGAAGTAAATTAATAAAATTCCCCACACCAGAAACACAGAAATATGACATAAATTAGTAAAAGACTGTACAGCAAACAAACAACTACACGACAAGTGTAAAGTGACGTTATTTTATTCACAAGAGACAAAGCAAAACTACTGGATATTTCGGCGAATGCGTCTTTATCAACACAGACAAACAAGAAAACAGCAAACAGCAAATATAGCAAAAGGAGAACCAAGAGGAGAATGACGAAGGCATGATGACAAGACGAGACAAACAAAAAGTGCAGTCAAAATATGTAAGCAACAAAAAACTGAAACAGACTGCAACGTCACTGGAACATACAACAAACAAACAACTACACGACAAGTGTAAAGTGACGTTATTTTATTCATGAGACAAAACAAAACTACTGGATATTTCGGCGAATGCGCCTTTATCAACATAGACAAACAAGAAAACAGCAAAAGACTGGGAATTTTCGCAAGCTGCAACAGAAATAGAGTAAGAACAAGGCAGAACGTGAAAGCAGGTTATTCCCTATACTGAAAGATACAAATTAATCTTTTTAACTACAGACATAACTTAATTCCTATACCTGTACTCATAATTTCCAGTCTCCACTCTATACAGAGGTTCCCGCAGAGTGACGTAACTGTATTCCTCATCATCCAGCTCCTTCACTTTCAGGCAGTATGACTGAAACACAGTTCATGATAGTTACAATAAGTCATCAGCCCCACCCCCTACCTTCTTTCTCTTTTGCACGTGGTTTCAAAGCTGTCATAGCAAGGATAGAATTCTAAACAATCTAAATCCTTAAGTAGTATGGGTTTTTTTCTGATTTTGAACAGTGAGCTCAAGTTCAAGAATACTTTATCATCTCAAAAAGAGAAACCCATGTTAGGTGCACCAACATAAAAGAAATACCACAGCACTGGAAAAAACAAACAAAAAAACAACAACCCACCATGCCCCACATGGCCGAAAGGCTGAAGAGGGCGTAAAGTCTTAATAAAAACAAAATGGAAAAAAACATTAAAACGTTTGAAACGCAATTATATCAACCAAAATACTATCATAAAAATTCATTATATAAATTTAGAAATATACACATTTAAACAAAACGTCTCTCTCTAAAGTGTCTCTATTTATTGTCGAGCGACAGTTTTAGAGCCATTAATCAATCAATCAACCAATTAATCAATAATTCAATCTGTCTCTCTCTCTGTGGATCTCTCTCTTTTTGTGGAATATGACTTTTAGCTATGTAAAGTTACTCCACCCTCTTCCCACGTAAACTGTCACAACAAAGCCTTATCAATGCTATAAATCATCCATACCTGCATTCTCTTATCTCTCCCTCTCTTTTTTTCCCTCCCTCTCCCACTCCATCCTTCACATACCAGATACTCAAACTTGACGTCCAGGTACTTCTTGATGGTGAGGCGGGTGTCGGGCACAGCCTTGTGCAGGAAGGTGTTGAGGTCGGAAATCATGGGTCTCAGGGTCTTGAGCATGTCGATGGCAAACT
>CM065682.1:32624610-32629610 GCA_017654935.2 Phymorhynchus buccinoides | reverse complement strand
GTGTCAAAATCACGGTTTTCACGTGCTTACAGCTGGTAAGAAATCTTAAGAAATCTTCCAAGCATAAAAGGGAATGTGACACGTGACGTGGGGGGGTCTTTAAAGACCCACAACGCCACGTGTGAAAATCAGAGTTTTCACGTGTTTTCCCTCTTATCGCTGGTAAGAAATTTTATTTTGGCCAGGTGTGACTTCCATGCAAATTAACCCAAATTTGAAACGAAACATCACTTTGAAGAGCAGCCTCGTTTTGAATTTGGGGGAATTAATAATAATAATAATAATAATTTAATTCATTTTAAAAAGTGACGCCTGTCCATCGCGAGGCTCCAGGCGCCATTACAAAGATAAAAACCAACAGGTTTAAGAAAGAAGAGAAAGGAGACATACAAGATTAAAACATAAAAAATAACTTTGACATCGTAAGAACAAGATATCATTAGAAAACATTAAAATTAATACATGCAGGGAACATATACCCCCAGCCCCTCCACTCTCTCTCCACCCCCTTCCCCTCCCCCCTCCCTCACCCCGCGCTGTCTCCCCCCCTAAAAAACAACAACAACAAAACACACCCTCCACTCTCTCTCGCGCCTTCTCACTCACACACACACACACGCACGCACTCACCTACACACACGCAATCACACACACACCGTTTGGGATAAGACATATCAGCAGGTTGACGGTTGATACACGTCAGATTAATCATGGTTAAAATAGGTATGGAATAAGAAGGTCTTCATGCCTGATTTAAAAGCGTTAAACGTTTGTGCATTACGAAGGGCTAAAGGTAACGAATTAAAAACAGTAGGGCCAGCAAAGGAAAAAGAACGCTTGCCATATGTCTCCAGGCGAACTCGCGGGATGGCCAAATGACCAGCGTCTGAGGAACGGAGAGATCTCGATGGTGTGTATGGCACAACTAAGTCTGAAAGATAGGAGGGAGCAAGATCGTGGAGGCATCGAAAACAGAGGGTGGCAATCTTGTATTCGATACGCGCTCGAACGGGAAGCCAGTGCAGCTCCCTCAAGAGAGGCTTTGCATGGTCGAATTTGCGTTTTCTGAGGACTATGCGTGCAGCATGATTCTGAGCTCTCTGCAGTTTGTCGAGAAGCGTGTTTGGGAGACCAAAAAACAAAGAATTGCAATAGTCCAGTCTGGACAAAACAAATGCTGACATGAGCTTTTTGGCCGCATCAATGGTAAGAAAAGGACGGATATGACCGATTCTGCGGAGCTCAAGATAGATGGTCCTGCACAGTAGCTTTATATGGTTCTCCATTGAGAGTACACGATCCAAATGTACCCCAAGATTCCTAACGGACTCGGCAAAACAGATGTCTTCACCAGACACAACAAGAGAACTGCTGTTGGAGACTGCTTTGAGCTGCCTGGACGTTCCAACTGGGATGACCTCGGTCTTCCCATCATTCATTTTCAGCTTGTTCACAGTCATCCATTGTTTGACAGATTCTATTGTCTGCTGAAGAGTGACAACAAGCTGGGGAAACTGACAGGGTTGTGCTGACTGATGCAGCTGTGCATCGTCAGCGAACATGTGATGCATAACATCAAACTGCCTGATCCACTGACTGAGAGGTTGAATGTACATTGTAAATAGCACAGGTCCTAACACGGAACCCTGAGGTACTCCATACTTCAGAGAAACAGATTTTGAAACTTGATTGAGTACAACAACAGACTGGAATCGGTCACTCAAGTAAGATGTGAACCATTTAAGAACATAACCTGACAATCCAAAAGAGACTTGTAGTCTCTTAAGCAATATGTTATGGTCAAGCGTATCAAACGCGGCCGACAGATCAAGTAGGGATAGCAAAGATATATTACCATTGTCACAAGCAGAGAGCAGATCATTGACAACACGGAGTAAAGCTGTCTCTGTGGAATGATTTGCCTTGTAGGCAGACTGGAAAGGCTCAAGCAAATCAGACTGACTCAAATGATTGAGCAGTTGACACAGAACAACCTTCTCCAAGATTTTAGAAATAAAAGGCAAATTTGACACAGGCCTGTAATTCTTCATTACGTTTGGATCGAGATTGGACTTTTTCAATAGAGGTGTCACAATAGCATTTTTGAAAGAAGAGGGTACAGTGCCAGTACTCAAGGAGTTATTGACAATGGTGGTGATAACAGGTATTAACTCATCAAGACACTGATACATGAGATCTGCTGGGATGGGGTCAAGGCTGCAGGATTTGTTTGGCGTATTAACAATAATAACCCTAACCTGCTCTTCTGTCACTGATGTAAAATCAAGCATTGGTTTTCCAGTAAAGACAGAAAAATATGGACTTCCACCTGCTTTGTCAAGTTCTGCCCTGAGCTGTACAATTTTATCAGTGAAAAAGTCACAGAACGCATCAGGTAACTGATCAGCTGGTATGTTGTTTGGTAGACTATTGTCTTTACCCTTCCCCGTAAGATGACCCACCAAATTGAACAAGGCCTTGCTAGTTGTGCATTCTTCTACCCTAGCGCTAGTGTGAACTGTCCTAACTTCACTGATCAAGTCCTTAGTGTCCTCTCTGCGTTGCTGAAACATCTGTCGATGAACCACCAGGTGTGTCTTCCTCCACTGACGCTCTGCCTGTCGACGTTGTTGCTTGGACTGCGTATGTGGGTCACACCTGGCCAGAACAAAATCAAGGGACTTAATTTTGCTGGGTCACTGGGTCTTTATGAGCAGCTTAGGATCTAAAAAAAAGAAGAAGAAAGAAGCAGACTTTGAGATTGAGGGTCGTAAGCATAAAGGAGGTGATTAACCCTTTCACCGCCAATGTAGCAGTTTTGCACCACAATGGTTTAGCACCCATGTCACTAAAGGGCATCAAATCAGGGCCTGCTATCCAAAGACCATATATTCTTAATTTTGGGAGGTAAGGATAGGCCTAATGTTATGCATGTCACAGAGGGATTCCCAATATTGCAGATACATCTTTTTTCCTCCTCCCAGTTACGTTTAATGGTATTTTTTGGTTGCAATATGGCTGGCGGCGAAAGGGTTAAACTGCGTTTTTGCAATGCTATTCGTATGTGTCTGTTTTCTCCTCGTTTCGTGGTGTATACGGCTGATGTAAATACCGCAATTTTTCCCTCTCTCTCTCTCTCTCTCTCTCTCTCTCTCTCTCTCTCTCTCTCTCTCTCTCTCTCTCTCTCTCTCTCTCTCTCTCTCTCTCTCTCTCTCTCTCTCTCTCTCTCTCTCTCTCTCTCTCTCTCTCTCTCTCTCTCTCTCTCTCTCTCTCTCTCTCTCTCTCTCTCTCTCTCTCTCTCTCTCTCTCTCTCTCTCTCTCTCTCTCTCTCTCTCTCCCCACCTCTCCCAGGCCTACGCCAAGAAGTCCGTGGAGCAGCTGCTGTGGGAGACCAGCCAGTTCTACCCGAGGACCAGGGACTACGCCGTGGCCCGCACCGTGGAGGACGCCATCGTGGGCCTGGAGATGATGGATAAGAGCTGCCATGGCACCTGCCTCAGGCTCAACGCCTACAACCACGTGCACATGCAGCTCGCCTCGGCATCGGTCAGATTCAGGACGTCTTTCACTTCTTTTTGTGTGTCTGTCTTTCTGCTTGTGTGACTGCCTCTCTGCGTTTTTGTACCTGCATTTTTCTGTTTTCTATCTCTTTGTTTTTCTCCTTCTCCGTCTCTGTCTCTGTCTTTCTCTCTATGTCTCTCTCTCTCTCTCTCTCTCTCTCTCTCTCTCTCTCTCTCTCTCTCTCTCTCTCTCTCTCTCTCTCTCTCTCTCTCTCTCTCTCTCTCTCTCTCTCTCTCTCTCTCTCTCTCTCTCTCTCTGCCTATCTCTCTGTGTCTCTCTGTCTCTCTCTCTGTCTCTCTCTCTCTCTCTCTCTCTGTCTCTCTCTCTCTATCTTTCTCTCTCTCTCTCTCTCTCTCTCTCTCTCTCTCTCTCTCTCTCTCTCTCTCTCTCTCTCTCTCTCTCTCTCTCTCTCTCTCTCTCTCTCTCTCTCTCTCTCTCTCTCTCTCTCTCTCTCTCTCTCTCAAACGTCGGCACACAGATAATAAAGTACACACATAGACACAGCCTCCGTTTCTGTCCCACTCTCTCACTCTCTCTCTTTCTTGTGCGCGCACAAAACAGGCACACACACACGCTCCTATATCCTACACACAAGCGTACATGCTTACGCATGAAGAAGCACACACTAATACACACGCACGCACGCACGCACACATACACACACACCACACAGATCTGTCAGGTAAGAAGATTATAAGCTACATAAGCTATAAACTGCCGTCATTAGCGAGCAAGACTATGACAGCGTTACGGATGAACTTTGTGAAGCACCATGACCGATCGATAGTCACCTATCCAATACAATAATTATATTATTAGTCATTATAGATGTATCAATTTTGTGGGGCGCTTTCAGAATTGACTGCCGCCCTTGCTGAAGAAGACTTTGGAAAATGTTCATGCTATGAAGCTTCGCCAAACACTGTGACCGTTTATCCAGTGACCAGACCTTAGACAACATTAACATGTTAATGTATGGGAGGATCTCAGAATGAAGTACTGCCCTTGGCAAAAACGTTTTTTGGTCATAAAATCAATGTGTGCGGTGATGAATGAAAAATGGTGTTTTACGTCCTCTCGGTCATAGACACATATGGGACATTTGTAAATACAAAGATGGTGGGAACAATACTGGAGGCAATGCCCAGAGGCACAACACCAGTAAAGTCCCGATTTTTTTAGTAATACAGATATGTGTAGCGGTAACCACGCCTCGGTTAAACCTCATAGGCTATGGTACCGCCACAGTATAATTGAATCATTAGTAATTAGTAATGTGTGCGGTGATTTCAGGATGAACTGTCTATATAATGAAGAAAACCATTGGGTCATAATGTTGTCAATGTGTGCGGTGATTCCAGGATGAACTGTCTATATAATGAAGAAAACCATTGGGTCATAATGTTGTCAATGTGTGCGGTGATTCCAGGATGAACTGT
>CM065682.1:32617110-32622110 GCA_017654935.2 Phymorhynchus buccinoides | reverse complement strand
CTCTGCCCCCCTTCTTCCAGGCCATCAACCCCTTCCAGAACGTCGTGACAGTCTCCAGGCTGTTCATGAAGAAGATCTCTAAGGGTCTTTACCCAGGTGATTATTATACGCAATCAACATAATTATGATGAAGACTATTGCGATGGCTTGGAGTTAAAACGTCCATTGACGTATTTTTGGATTTATTGCAAAAACTAATAACTTGTATCAAACACTGACTGCAGAAATATAAAGTTTTTGTTTTGCTTTTTATATTTCTGCAGTCTTTTTTATTTTATACACTTTATTAGTTTTCGTAATAAGTTCATTTTTTTAATTTGTTGTTGAGAAAATCAGAACCATTTTTTGTGTGGCCTTTATACATTTTATGACCATTGAACGAATTTATGTAAGAATATGTTTATGACCAATGAACGAATTCAATATGTAAGAATATGTTTATGACCAATGAACGAATTTAATATGTAAGAAAATGTCATTAAAGAAGCGCATTTTCCCCGCCACGAGGGACCGAAACTTGGTTCGAAACCAATTTGTGTGTTCATTCTCACATAGATAAAAATGTATGTCCACGAGGCGTATGTCACTACAGAGCAGAGACAGGGACAGACGTAACGACGTCAAAGTGGAAAAAGCCTTGTACCCAAGACCCTTGCACATTCTCCGCGTCATATAGCCTATTTATTCATTTGTCTATTTATTTATTTATCGTATTAATGTACGTATTCGTTGACACAGTGAATGACCAACAGGCTAATGAACCCTTTCACTGCCAAAGTCGCATTTTAGCACCACAGTGATTTAAAAGGCATCAAATTGGGGTATATTATCCAAAGACCATATTGCTTTTGTTTGGGGAAGTAAGGATAGACCTTGTTTTATATATGTCACAGAAGAATCCCCAATACTGCATATGGATTTTGCTCTCTACCCAGGTAAACTTAATGGAACGTTTTGGCTGAAATATGACTGGCGGTGAAAGGGTTAATTGATTGAGTGAATGAATGATCATATTCAGTCGTCGATCAGTCGTTGGTCATATTCAGTCGTTGATCAGTCGTTGATCATATTCAGTCGTCGATCAGTCGTTGATCATATTCGGTCGTTGGTCGTTGACACAGTTGTTCAAATATAAGAGGCATCAAGACAGTTGTTCTGCGTTATATTAACACATTCATGCCATTTCTTTATTTGTTGTTCTACGTTTACCCTTTTGCTTTCCCCACACCAGCGGAGTGTCAGATGCAGAAGGGCAACGTGAAGTCCACGGACGGGGCCCTGTACAAGCTGCCTCCCTTGCTGGGCCAGACCCTGCTGGCCGCGGACTGCTCCTCGGACCAGGCCTTCGCCATCCTCACCGAGCCCATCAGCAGCCCCGAGATGGTGCTCAGCTCCTCAGAGAGCTCCAGTGAGGAGGACCATTACTATCCCCATAAGATCGACCTCTTGAACAAAAAGGTAAATGGACCATCTATAGTATTCAAGAGAAATAAAATGGGGAGATGTGCAGATTGAAAACAGAAGAAATGATTCAGCCAGTCAGTAGCCCCGAAATGGTGCTCAGCTCCTCAGAGAGCTCCAGTGAGGAGGACCATTACTATCCCCGTAAGATCGACCCCTTGAACAAAAAGGTGAATCGACCATCTATAGTATTCAAGAGAAACAAAATGGGGAGATGTGCAGATTGAAAAAAGAAGAAATGATTGAGCCAGTCAGTAGCCCCGAAAAGATGCTCAGCTCCTCAGAGAGCTCCAGTGAGGAGGACCATTACTATCCCCATAAGATCGACCCCTTGAACAAAAAGGTAAATCGACCATCTATAGTATTCAAGAGGGAAAAAAAGGGGAGATGTGCAGATTGAAAAAAGAAGAAATGATTGAGCCAGTCAGTAGCCCCGAAAAGATGCTCAGCTCCTCCGAGAGCTCCAGTGAGGAGGATCATTACTATCCCCGTAAGATCGACCCCTTGAACAAAAAGGTAAATCGACCATCTATAGTATTCAAGAGGGAAAAAAAGGGGAGATGTGCAGATTGAAAAAAGAAGAAATAATTGAACCAGTCAGCAGCCCCGAAATGGTGGTCAGCTCCCCTGAGAGTTCATCCAGTGAGGAGGACCATTACGATTCTCATAAGATAGGCATCCTTCCCCATGAAGGCATGACTAGGTCTGTCTGTCTGTCTGTCTGTCTGTCTGTCTGTCTGTCTGTCTGTCTGTCTCTCTCTCTCTCAGGGCTGGGTGGAAAAAAGCATTGTATTGCTTATCTCATGTTTCCCTGGTTAAATAACATTTCGTTTTCGTGTTCGTTTCGTTTCGTTCTCTCTCTCTCTCTCTCTCTCTCTCTCTCTCTCTCTCTCTCTCTCTCTCTCTCTCTCTCTCTCTCTCTCTCTCTCTCTCTCTCTCTCTCTCTCTCTCTCTCTCTCTCTCTCTCTCTCTCTCTCTCTCTCTCTCTCTCTCTCTCTCTCTCTCTCTCTCTCTCTCTCTCTCTCTCTCTCTCTCTCTCTCTCTCTCTCTCTCTCTCTCTCTCTCTGGTTAGACGTAAGTTTATGTATGCGTTATGATTCATGTTACATGTTTTTCTTGTTCCTTTGATTTAATTGTTATATCTGACTGTTATAGTAATTGCAGTATTGTGAATCATTTGCATATTACTGTTTTATTATTATCATTATATTATTATTATCATTGGTGTTACTATTTCGTCGTTCTTTCGCTGTCGTGTTTAATATTGCTGTTTGTTTGTCTATTCATCTCTCTCTTTTGCTTGTTTATTATTTTATTTGTTTGAGGACCTGATGAAAAGAAGTGTTGTTATGCTTATTCAATTGATCCTCATTAAGCATTTCAAGTTTAAGTTTCAAGTTCAAATCTCTCTCTCTCTCTCTCTCTCTCTCTCTCTCTCTCTCTCTCTCTCTCTCTCTCTCTCTCTCTCTCTCTCTCTCTCTCTCTCTCTCTCTCTCTCTCTCTCTCTCTCTCTCTCTCTCTCTCTCTCTCTCTGAGTGTGCGTGTTGGTCTTTGCGTTAATAATTTTAACTCAAAAGAATAACTTTCGGTGGTTTATGTAAATATTGCCCAGTATAACAGTATTATGAAATGTTGGATTTTATCTTGAGTGTCAATCGGATCCTAGCATTGAAAACACGTTTAGTCCTACGCACGTTTTTGTCAGTTTCTTGCAAATGTTATAATATTATCGAATTATATATTGTTAAGACCAAACTTGCCCCAAGTATCTTTCTTTTCAAACAGGCAAGTACTGATCCAAGTAGTTGCGTTTGGGGTTAAGGAAAGACCTTACAGACACTGTATTTAGACAAACTGGAGGGTTTTTTGGGGTGTGGTGGGGTGGGGTGGAATTGGGGTTAAGCCGATAGCTGGACCTAAAAATACGGTTTGGCATTACCTTTAAAGGACTTTATAAAGGGATGGTGAGCATAGAAACTGAGCTCCATGTGAGTTGCCTCCCATCTTTTAATTTCAAAATGAAGTCCACCCCCGTGGGGATACCGGGGGGTCTTTTGTAAAAAATAGTTCCCCCACCTTCTGGAAGTTCTGTGCTTGTAACTTCCTCTAATCTGTCACTCTCTTTGACTCTGCCTTTTCCTTTTGCTTACCGTCATCTACTATAGTTCTGCCTTACCGGTCCATTCTCCTGCCTTTTTTCAAGAAACTCTTTCAAGAAGATATCCTCCAGCCAAAGTCGAACTTGCTAGGGCTAACTATTTCGTAACAGCATGACGCATCTGCGCTCATAATTGACAGGAAACTGTCTAAGCGATCGAAGAACAAAAAAAGAAGAAGTCCCATGTGGTCAACTGGTCTGGAAACAAGAAACTAACTCTGTGATGTCTTACTTTGGGAAGAATGAACAGAAAATGTGTCTGCGTTCACATCAGAAATGTTTGGACTTTTGTCGATACTGTTTTCTTACATTGCAGTTTCCAATCACTTTCCAAATAGAACATTCCCGCAAGACATTTTTGATTTAATTGCATGTATGCATATTTCCTTTTCCATGTCAGTCCATCACGATCATGGCCCAAGAGCACGTGGTGACCTTGAAGCCCACTAGCATGAGTGTGACTGTCACCGTGGATGGTGTGGACATTGACCTGACCTACAACAACCCCTTCATCCAGTACATCGATATTGAGTACAACTGGTAAGGGTACACTTCTTTCTTTTGATTTCCTTCTTTTCTTCCATCCTTCCTCACTCCCTGTCTTTCTTTCCTGTCTGAAGCCCGCTAGCATGAGTGTGACGGTCACTGTGGATGGTGTGGACATCGACCTGATCTACAACAACCCCTTCATCAAGTACATCGATATTGAGTACAACTGGTTAGCCAGTTCTTTCTGTCTTTCTTTCTCTCTTTCACGAAGCTCACTGGCCTGAATGTAACAGTCATTGTTGGTGGTGTGGATTCGGATATGTATGTGAAGATTCCAAGGGGCAGGTATATCCCTATGAAAAACATAATATAATGACGACGACGACGGGACGACGACGACGATGATGATGTTATCAGGAACCACGTTGCCTTTGTCATAGGACTGAGAGAGGACGGGATCATCGTGGTGGATTATCCGCTGGTGACTATGATGATCATGATGGTGGTGATGGTGATGAAGAGGAAAACTGATAACCATGATGATGACGACGACGATGATGAAGGTGATGATGGTGTTGTTGATGATGGTGATGACACTGATAACGATGATGATTATGATGATGACAGTGACGATTATGATGATGATGATGAGGAGGAGGGGGGCAATGATGATGAAAACGACGACGACGATGACGACGATGACAATGATGACGACGACAACGACGATGATGATTATAATGACACCGGCAATGATGATGATGTTGATGATGATGACGATGATGTTGTCAGGCATCACGTGGCCTTTGCCATCGGTCTGAGGGAGGACGGAATTGTCGTGGTGGATTATCCTCTGGTGGGACTCAGGATCCACATGGGAGTGAACCATTGCACC
>CM065682.1:32594610-32607110 GCA_017654935.2 Phymorhynchus buccinoides | reverse complement strand
GTGTTAACACGAGTGAGCCAAATATTCCTTTACTTGATTACTTTCCCCAAGGGGAAGACGGGGTAAAAAGCGCATGGGCGGGTAAGAAGCCCACCCCAATTATCTCATGAAATGAAGCAAATTTCAGTCTCATTTTGCCCATGAGACGAATGAAGCAAATTCCAGTCAAATTTGCCCATGAGACGAATGCTAGACATTAACGCTCGTCTCATGGGCAAAATGAGACTGAAATTTGCTTCATTTCATGAGATAATTGGGGTGGGCTTCTTACCCGCCCATGCGCTTTTTACCCCGTCTTCCCCTAATGTTTCTTTTCATCATATTCTCTAGAAATCCCGAATCTTGAATAGTTATTCAACCATCTAAGATCTTTTTTCGCCATTTCCGCTTTCGTTCTTCCGTTGTTTTCCCTTAATGTTATGAGGTGAATGTAGTTAATTGTGATTCCGTTTCGTGTTATTCCTTTTGATTTGTGTTATTCATGTTAATTTGTGTTCAGTGTTTTAATTCCTTTGTAAAGCGCTTATACAGTTATAGCCTTGTAAGGAATATCGGAGTTTATCATTATTATTATTATTATTATGATTATTATGATTATTATTATTGTTATTATGATTATTATGATTATTATGATTATTATGATTATTATGATTATTATTATTATTATTATTATTATTATTATTAAAAATGACTTTAAAATGGATTGTGGAGGGGAAGCATTGTATTTTGTTGCTCCTTTTGCTATGTTTTCTGTTTGCTGTCGCGAGCGAAAATGGAGTTTTACGTCCTCTCGGTCTGAACCAGACACATATGGGACATTTGTAAATACAAATATGGTGGGAACAATACTGGAGGCAATGCCCGGAGGCAGTACGAAACCAGTAAAGTCCCGATTTTTTTTATATTAATACAAGCTTAAAGGCTATGTAAGCTTCTGTTTGCTGTTTTCTTGTGTGTCTATGTTAATAAAGGCGTATTCGCCGAAGTATCCAGATGTTTTGTTGTGTCTCTTGTGAATAAATAACGTTACCTTACACTCGTTGTGTGCCTGTTTGTTCGTTGCACGTTCCAGTGACGTTGCACTTTGTTTCATCTTTAACAAAATAATAAAGTTGTGATTTTGTTGGAAATTACGTAAAATTGAAAGTTCTTTGGATAATACTCTAACACACAAAACAATATTCAAAACACAGCCAGAAAGATATCTTTTGGCTTAAATGATTTTTTATTTTTCAAATGCACATTAAACAAATATTAAACAAACATATCGGCAACAACAAGCTTAAAGCTTATACTGTGCCACTTTACTTCATATAAATTTTAGCACAAAAGGGTGTTTAAAACAATTAGAGAAAATAAGGATATACATTTTGAATCCTTCGTGAAACCAACATTCGGAAAAATGATGAATCAAAACTTTGTGATATACTTAAAGCACAGAAAAAAAGAATTAAACATATACACGAAACGAAAACAGATAACATTCAGAATATAAAAACAAAAACAAAACAAAAACATGAAGATGATGGGGAATACAAAGCTGTGAAGCATCTATCAACAGAAAGAAGTTCATGCACTGATACATTATACATACCCACATGTAATAATGTCACCAAGTAGACTACCACTACAGAGTTTTAACTTAGTAATCATAATACACAAAAAACAAGGAAATTATTACTGAAATCTTTTAGACTCAAGAATAAATCTGTGGACTGTTTCAAAAATAGCAATGTTTATTTTGTTTGGTAAATTTAAATTTCCATGCAAAAGAATTTCTGATTGGGTGTAGTCATTAGGTACAATTATAATTGTATTTAAACGAGCGATTTGAAACAACGTACAAGAGAGTAAATAGTGTTCAGCATTTTCATGGGCAACACCATAGCGGAAAAGATATCTTTTAAACTAAGACGTTGTAAAGGTAGTCAAGCTTTTGCGAAAAGAAAAATGCAATCCCTACCCTGTACATTCCACCCGACTCAATTACCCTTAAAGTAGTTGATTTTTTAAATTTATTGACAAGTAATATTTTACCCCAACGTTTATTTTCTAATTAGAAAACAAATGAAGACTTTTTTTAGCGAATAAACTTGTGTTTTCTTTTCAATCAAAAAAGAAAACAAGAGAAACACAAAACAGTCGAGTAGAGAGATAGACAGACAGGCAGGCATACAGACAGACAGACAAACAGACTGACAGATAGACAGACAATCGACACCTCATATTTACGTATAACAAAAAGAAACACATGACTTTTTTTGGCACATACAGCAATAGTTAATCACGCGACAAGCATACCATCCTGTAATTATGGTCAATTTTATGTTTTGCGTATAAGTAGGTCCAGGTGGGTATGAAGTAAGGTTTAGCATGAAGAGGAAGAATCTGAGGGAGAGGGGTGCATAGTAGGTGCTGTCGCATGAAAATAGGTAGCTCGTAAAAAATAAGTAGCTCGCTATTATGAGAGTCTGTATTTGCGACAACCACAAATTTCACTTTTTCTGTACTTTAACCATTTAACTAACCCTAACCCTAACACGAACCCTATCCCTAACCCTAGAAAAAAGTGAAATTTGTGGTTCATGCTCAATGTCGCAAATACACACTGTCATAGGTAGCGAGCTACTTATTTTTACGAGCTACCTATTTTCATGCGACAGGTGCGACTTGCGAAAGAGGGAAACACGCCCACCCTTCAATCACCTTGTAATGAGAGCTTGTGGGATTGTACCTTTTTGTGACAGTGTCAGTTCGGGTAGTTGGTAACTGGGCCAAAAAGAAGAATGCGATCGATCATACAACAAGGTGAAATCTTAGGAGTCAAGTAATATGGAGACTGGGTTGAGGTGGGGGTCCGTATTAATAGATAACGTGGAAAGAGGGGTTGCGTTCCCCTTAAGGCATTATCGTAATATGACGTCAATTTGTGGATCTCCAGTTCGATATTGGAAAAAAGATTTAGATCACCAGCGTCTGTTAAAATGTTTCTGCTTCCACTGTATCAACACTCTCCTTTGTAACTGAAACCGGTTTCTGTTTTGTTTTATTTAGCCGCAAACGGATTTCTGAAGACTATGACACATAGATACAGGCCATCGCGTACTGGGTTCGAAAAACCGTATTTTTAACTTAAAGTGAGTTCTTTTCAAATGATAAAAATATGTAAACATTCAGCTTTCTTTTACTGTCAAAAATATCTAGACGTTGTCTGTATTTAGATCAAATGAGACACAAGACAATCCGAGACGGTGATCTGTGCTCAGAAGCATATTTTTATCTCTTCCACTTCGTCAATCACTCAGACAGCCTCCTGTCATATGAGTGCAGATGCGTTATGCTGCCAAATCTAGGGTCGAGATTAGATCAGTTGAGCAAATAACATACACATGTGTGTGCATGCACGCACGCACACACTCGCACACCTACACACATACACACACACACACACACACACGCACCTACACACACACACACACACACACACACACACACACACACACACACACACACACGCACGCACGCACGCACCCCCTCACTCACACCCCACACACCCACCCACACACACACCCACACCCACACACACACACACACATTCACACACACACACACACACACACACACACACACACACACACACACACACACACAGAGACAGAGACAGACATGCGTGTACACGCATGCAGAGAGAGAGAGAGGGGGAGAGAGAGAGAGAGAGAGAGAGAGAGAGAGAGAGAGAGAGAGAGAGAGAGAGAGAGAGAGAGAGAGTCGACAGAGTTTTTTTTTTTAGATCTTTCTAAATCTAAAACAGATGCGTTCTAAATGAAAAGATCTAGAATCAAGATCTAGCCTAGCCTGAAAATGCATACCACTAGAATTAGTTAATTATCACTGTCTGCGATACAATACCCTTGACACTGGAATGGTTAAATCTTGCTATTGAAACAACACAAATAATCAACACGAGTGTAAACAGCATCTGCAATAATAGCAGGAACAAAAACAAAACAAAACCCCAAACAACAACAAATATAATGTTCTGCAAGTTATTAAACTAAAATGACCTCGGTCAATAAAACTGAAATACAGAGGCTAAAGAAGGAAATATCGATTTGAGGATACCAATCACTATAAAAGAAGTAACTTTATTTGGTGTATGTTGGTGAATTCATTCGTAATAATAAAAATGGAAAGCTGGCTGTTTGAATCTTTTACAATAGGGCTACGCATGTTTAGGAGGGGTTTGGGGGCCTATTTTCTGTAGCACACAGGTGAAAAAACGGACCCTCAAAATGAAAATACAGACGCCAAAGAAGGGGAAAGACCCCCAACCCCTTGTGTAGTCCTATTTTAAAAACATCCAAACAACCAGCTTTCGATTTTCATTATAAAAACGCTTCAGAAAATAATAGTGACTACCCCCCCCCCCCCCTCCGGGGTGAGGGTTCGCTACTATGGCAGGCCTATAAGGGTGTGTGTGTGTGTGTGTGTGTGTGTGTGTGTGTGTGTGGGTGTGTATGTGTGTGTGTGTGTGTGTGTGTGTGTGTGTGTGTGTGTGTGTGTGTTAGTTAACCCTTTCGCCGCCAGCCATTTTCAGCCAAAAATTACCATTAAACTTAACTGGGAAGAGAAAAAGAAATCTGCACTATTGGGAATTCCTCTGTGACATGTATAACATTATGCCTATCCTTACCTCCCAAAATTAAGAAAATAGGGTCTTCGGTTAACAGGTCCTGATTTTATATATTTTAGTGACATGGGTGATAAACCATTGTGGTGCCTGAATGCGACATTGGCGGTGAAAGGGTTAAAATTGGGACTTACAAAATAGAGAGAATGGCATGGAGTCAAAATTTAGATAGTCCATTGACGTATTATTGGACTTATTACAAAAACTAATAACTTGTATCAAACAATGGCTGCGGACATATAAAAAGGGGGTTATGCTTTTTATATTTCTGCAGTCTTTTTTTTATACAAGTTATTAGTTTTCGTAATAAGTTCAATAATATGTCAATAGACTATCTAAAGATAGTCCGTGTTGACTCCAAGCCATCGATATATGCTCACCCTTCAATCATGTAGGCCTAATGACAGCTTGTCAGTCGCATCAAATGATATACCTTGAAACGTGAGAGCACGGATTCAGATCGCACCCTTTGTGGGAACTGGACCACTGATTACGACAAGGTTCAAGATGGGGGCTCGTATAAATGCTGTAGAAATAGATATCTTTGAGTCAGATCTTGGCAACTCACGTGCAAGTGTGTTTAATTGTTCGTCAGCACGTTATTGTTAACCAATACACCATTATATTTATGTAGAGTTTTCTTTTTTTGTTCATTAAGAAGGTAAGCTTAGAGGTGAAAAGTTCATGTTTGGTTGTGTGTTATTAGATAGTCCGTCTGTCCGCATATAATACTATTTCTGTATTTCTGTGCCTCCATGCGTCTTCCCACCTATATCTCTTTTTTCCCTCCAAAATTGGCGACCTAAATTGGCTAACTTTATAGCTGGAGAAATATACAATTCAAAATCTTTGAACACGTTTTCATCAGTTTCAGAAAAGAAAGTTTTCAACAAGCAAATAAAATACAATTAATGTACGTAATCAACGAAATCTTTGTCGTGCAATTTTGAGCCCAAACCACCAATGTCATAAGAAAGAAAAGACAGAGAACTGCTTTTATGTGGAGTTGGGCCCTGACCTTTGTCCTAGTGTTGTGATGATTTGGCTTTCTTTTTCTTGTTTGTGGTTGGCTTCTTGTCTGGCTTTGGCTTTGTCTGTTTGTTGTGTTTGTTTCCGTTTGATGTTAGCCAGGATTGTAAGTCTGGTTACATTGCCGATAGGAACTAGTTTGTCTACTACGCGTTACTCTGGGAGAGAAAGCTGTTGCTGAGAGAAAGAGAGAGAGAGAGAGAGAGAGAGAGAGAGAGAGAGAGAGAGAGAGAGAGAGAGAGAGAGAGAGAGAGAGAGAGAGAGAGAGAGAGAGAGAGAGAGAGAGAGAGAGAGAGAGAGTCAACAACAACAAAAATGATCGCCTAAAAAAGAAAGAAAAGGGAAAAAATAAAGAAAATTGAAGGGGAAAAATAAAGGCGGAAGTGTTGGAGCATTTAAAGAAAAGCACATGTTTATCTTTTCAATCCCTTGTGACATAGCCTTTTTTGTATTGTGTGTTGCATGATGAGTGGATTAGTGAGCGAGATAGAGCAAGGCAGATGAATGATTGGGTGTGATGTGAGTTATGTTACATATTTGTTTAAATGCAAAATTGTCTTTCGTTTTTTTAATTAATAATACTGATTTTTATGTGGATGTAGTTTCTCTTATTTTACACAGTGGAAGACAATTTTTTATGTGCATTTGCATAATGGACAATAATGACGTATGGCTTTTGTCGGCCCAGACCGGCTTCTACCCAGAGTGAGTGTGCTATGGACTCAATGGGAAGATTGGAACCACGCAGTCGAACATCATCCACTTTACGGATGTGTGTTGAGAGTGTTGCTCTAATTTCCTGACCAACACTGCAGGCCTGGTTGGATACATTTGATAGGGAGCGTGGAGGACAGCCCCGTCACAGTGTCTTAATCCATAATGGGCCCCACAGCATCATCTTCATCTCAGGACTCATTATCGTCATCATCGTTCATTGAAAAAACCATGTCCCTAAAGTCTGTAGGCATAAAAGTTATTCCCTGCTCTCGTGGTGACCTCAGTTTCAATAACTGCTCTGGCCCACGCTCTGGTGCGTTTGGGTCAAGGTCATCGGGGTCGGTGGGTTCATGGGAGCCGTCGTTGGACCGACGTGGTAGCGCCCTCGAAGGAAGACCTTACTCACGCTGGCTCCACGACTAAGCAATCATTGTCGTCAGTAGGAGGCTAAGTGGGTGGTGTCCTGCGTATGTTGGATCAGAACAGGCTCTATTAAACTCCACCGAAGTGACCCGGCAGCAGTGCTGTGTCTCCTCAGATGGTAGCATCTGGACGGCCGTACATTTCAGGGTTTGCGACCGGACAATCCGGGGTGGGGTCCAGGGTAGGGACTCGGAATGAGCGGCATGAGAATAATGCCATTGGGTGACTCAGTAGAGTGAGAGGGGGGGGGGGGGGGGGGGGGCAGAAGAGAAAAGAAAGAGAAAAAAAAAAAAGGAAAAAGAAGAAAAGAAGGAGAACGGGTGAACAGAAGAAGAAAAAGAAGGAAAGATAGATAGACAGACAAATAAAGGAAATAATAATAATAAAATAAAAAAACAGAAAAAGTTCGATTGGTTGAAATGCATAGATTTATTACTCGAGGAAATTAGACAGATTTAGAAGACCACAAGCCTGAAGGTAGGCAAACGCATTTCTTCACAATTGATATCTTAATTCTGACATGACAGGAAAAAACAGCAGCATAATGAGGCCAGTGTCCATTGTGGTCGGGGTCAGTCTCAGTGCCCTGTGGCTGCTGTCTCTGCTGCGGTCAGTGGACGGTCAGCCTATGTACTATGACGAGCCCCTGGTCAAAAAGTACGCCAGGATCACCCAGCAACTGAGGCACACCCTGAACAAGAAGAAGGACGGATTCGTCACCCGAGTCAACACACTGACCACGGTACGTGTTGAACACAAGAGGAAACAAAAACAGGCACATAATAATATAGCACATACGCACGCACATACGCGAACGCACGCGCGCACACGCGCACGCACATACACACACACATACGCGCGCGCGCATTCACACACCTACACCTATGCACACACACACACATAGACACATACACACACACACACACACACACACACACACACACACACGCACACACACACACGCACGCACACGCGCGCACACACGCACACACACACACACACACACACACACACACACACACACACACACACACACACACACACACACACACACAGACATACATACAAACCACAAACCAAACGTCTGTTTGTTAACACATTTTCAGCTCTATTTCAAAGCTTTCTTCGAGTCATTTGAAAAAATAATGACTAAGAAGCAAGATTCTGGTGTTTTACCATTTTGTTTTTAAAAGCAATTGGTTTCCACTATCCTGTCAGCATGTTTTGTGAGCAGTGTAACAATTATGAAACTTTCGAGCAAACTTTGTCCTTTTTTCTGAAGAGGTTAGGTAATTTGGGAATGCTTGGTCTGCATGTAATAACACTATTTCCGAAGTCCACAATAGGTGCACCTCAAAGAAGATGATAAGAAATACATGTCCTGACAAAAAGAAAGAAACAGCAGTGATCTTCTTAAAAGGGTATCTGCTTGCTGGCCCACATTAATTTGAAATGACAATTGAAATGTTTGCAAAACTGTTGCTTTTTTGCAGTATGCTGATACACTACTACACTTTTGTATGTTCGTGTCTTGATGAATGGTGCCACATTTTAGTTTAGGGAATAGAGTTGCATGCAATACTCTTTACTGCAGATTTTGGGTGTTTGGTGTTTAATAGCACTGAACAACACGAACAGATTAACTGTGGTTATAAAAAAGGGCTTTCCGTCCCTCTGCTACTATAACGCCAGCTACGATTTCGAGCTTGAGAACTCTGCTTAACTAAAGTACTGCAAACTACATCATTGTATTTTAAGCGAGGTATTTGTGAGTTTTTCCGTTTTTGTTGGAGCTGTATTTTGTAATGTGTTTTTTTATTTCTTAAAAAATCAAATGTGATTTGTTTGTTTTGGAGGAGGTTTATGTTATTTTATTTGGAATTTCTTGTTTAATTATTATAATACATGCATTGTGCGATATTTACAGAAACACGCTGATCACACCACCCAAATCAATACCCAGAAAGTAAACGCCATGGATGTTGTTACTGCCCTAACGCAAAGGGTGGCTGATATGTACACTGGCATGGGGAAGATCTTGAGTGAGTATTTTGCAGGCGATGATGATGATGATGATGACTTCGACAGCGATGATGACCACAGCTATGATGATGACGACTACGACAATGCCGATGATGTTTATGATAATAAATAATAATAAATAATTGATAGCATTTCTATAGCGCCTTTCTATAATTATTTTACACTCAAGGCGCTTTCATTCATTGATACACCTGCAGTCACACCTGCAGTAACACAACACATTATTACCCAATCATTCACCCAGGTACAAGATCACGAAGGACAAAATTACAAACCGAATGAGCTTTGAAAGTAGTGAGTCTTGAGTTTAGCTTTGAAACTAGAGATAGTTGGTTCATGGCAGAGATCGACTGGGAGGGAATATTCAAACAGCAGGGGCACTGAAACTGAAACTGTGGTCACCAAATGATTTAAGATTTGTTTTTGGAACTTTCAGAAGTTTTGTGTTTGAGGACCTGAGTGAGCAGGAAGGAGTGTAGGTGTGAAGAGCACTGGAGAGGTAAGGCGGAAGGGTCTGTTCAAAGTGACGGAAGGATAGGACAGCCAGCTGTTACTGAAGGCGGGACTGCACAGGAAGCCAAACAACGAAGGCCAAAGAGAAATGGAACTGCAGAAATCGAAACGTGAAGAAATAAAAGCTACAGCAAGGCGCTTGCATACGTTAGCTGAAAGAAAAGGCCGAATGGATGCAAGACGTCTGAGCTCAAAGAAACAAGAGCGACAAATGCTGCTGATATGGTCATGCATAGAAAGAGTCTGGTCAATCGTTACCCCGAGGTACTGAGCTTAAGCTTGTAACTGTTCATCCATCCTAATGCATCGGTGATGCACATCTTGATGCCAGACAGAATGGAAGGGACACTCTCAGGGGCACTATTTTGTGACAACTCAGTGTTGTCAGCGTAATTGTGAAAATCACAGGCATGTGCAGCGATCACGTCAGACAATGGCTGTGAATACAGCGTGAAAAGAACAGGGCCCAACACTGAGCCCTGTGGCACTCCGTACATGAGGGGTGAACGAGCTGATGAAACTCCGTCCACAACAACAGAGAAGTGGCGGTCAGATATGCAGGATCTGAACCAGTTGAGGACAACGTCACGTATGCTAAAGGTCGCTTCTAAACGAGTCAGAAGAAAGGAATGATTAAGCATGTCGAATGCTGTGCTGAGGTCCAAAACTGCTGTCAGAGAAACAAGCCTCTGATCCGCCTTCAAAAGAAGGCCGTTCATGACACTTAGCACAACAGTCTCAACACTGTGAGTCTTCCGGTAGGCTGACTGGTGCTCCTCAAGCAGGTTGCTATGCATTAAGTGTCTCTTCAGCTGTGCCAAGACGACATTCTCTAAAACCTTGGCTATGAAAGGAAGATTTGACACTGGTCGATAGTGTTTTAGATTGTTGCAATCAAGTCCAGGATTATTAAGAATAGGGGTGACAATAGCATCTTTGAACTGTTTGGGGAAAACACCTGCGAGAGAAGCAATGCTAGTAATTTGTAAAACAAGATCAGCAATACACTGCTTTGTAATGGAGGTTAGGACAGGGTCAAGATTACAGGTCGTGGATGGTGACTTCATAATCAGTTCACATATGTCCGTCTCTGAGACAGTCAAACTTGTCATAAAGAGTGCCTTCATCAACAGAAAAGGATGGGGGATCACAATGGTGGGAGTCTAGTTCATTTGGAATGTTACTGATATTTTCAGCAAGATAATTACAAAACTGCTGAGATTGTTCTGCGGTTATAATGTCATATGGCATAGCTTTTACTTTACTTTTACCTAAGAGTTCGATTGCAACAGAAAAACAATGGTCAACCTATGGCGATATTTTTCACGCCAGAGGGCAGTCAATGCACTAGGGGCTTATCACGCGATTTTCTTACTTGGGCGTAGTGAGAGAGAGAGTGATGGTAGAACCGCTCACTGTCTCTCTCTCTCTTTCTTTATCCCCAACTAATAATATAGAGAGGATTAGCCCCACACGAGCGTCATGCCCTCTGGCGTGAGAAAAATCGCACTAAGTCTCTCATTGTCCACAAGAGGAGGAGGCAGCAACATCAATCTTATCAGTATAAAACTGCATGCAAGATTGCTGGAGACAGTCACTGGCAGCCTCCATCTCGGCAGCATACAGCTGTCTGTGAACAGTCAGGTGTGTCCTCCTCCAGCGTCGTTCAGTTTGCCGCCGCTTGCGTCGCACCTCCCTGATGTCATCAGTCATCCATGAGGCAGAGGGGCGGTCACGCACACACCTGGCGACAGAGGGGGCGTGACGATCCAGGATCTGCTGCAGGCCCTGGTTGCAGACGTCAACGAGGGACTCCACTTCAAGGTCAGGAACAACGTTGCCAGCCAGAGCACGAAAGTCTGACTGGAAGGCATCAGGGTCGATGGCTTTGAGGTACCTGGACGTCACGAGCCGCTTAGGAGGTGGTGGCCTGGATATCTTCAGACTACAGACGAGGAGGAAATGGTCAGAGAGATTGGCCATATACTGCACTGCCTCCACACCCAGGAGGCTGGAGTCACTGCGGACTGCCACCCAGTCCAATATGTGGCCCTGGCAGTGAGTGGGTACTGACACCAACTGGGAGAGGCCAAAGTCACCTAGCAGTCTTCAGGTTCTTTACTTGAGTGTCAGACAAGTTATGAAAATGAAAATTGAAGTCGCCTTGATGAATGAAACATCACCACGTGAAGAAGCGTAGGTTGACAAAAGTTCTGGGAACTCCCGAAAGAAAGCTGAGTTTGACAGCTTAGTTTTCTTGCTAGGCGGAGGTCTATATAAATAAACACACGTGGCAGTTACTTTATTTAGAGGGACACACATTTCAACCGCTTCGAAGAAAGAGAAGTTGAGGGTTTTGACAGACAGTGAGGGTGAGAGGTGTGAACGGACAACAACAGCAATACCACCCCCTCTCCCCGCAGCACGGGGGAAAGAGTGGCAGACGTAGCCGGCAGGAGTCATGCTTGCGATGTAGGCTTCATCACCCTGGGTGTACATACATGTTCATGATTATCAGACAATGATAATAACAATGATGATATGATGATTATGAAATTAAATTATCCTTTAAGCTATCCTAGTATATCATTAGCATTCTCCCTTTTAGGGAGAATACCATAGTTATTGTAAGAATTCATTTTTCTATTATTTTTCTTTTTCTATGTTACCTTTTTGGGGGGTCCGATTTGTCTGAAATTTTCCGAAAAGCTGGGGGGTATTAAAAGAAAGCGAATTTGCAATATTAAATGATTTTGCCAAAATTCGTCGAAATATTGCTCCAAAACCGCGAAATTGGCAAAATTCCAATCCTGAATATCTCGAAAACGGCTGGACCGAATGCATTCATATTGTCAGTAGTCACTAGAGAGCTAATGTACAACACTTTCTTTGTATTTCTGAACCGGAAGTACCAACCGGAAGTGCTCTGTCTGTGAACCTGCAGGTAAATTTGTGTTCACGGAAAAGCCAAAGCCGGAAGTGTCGTCACGAAAATAACTATTGGATATTATAGCCCTTATGTTGGCCCAGGTTTGCAAGGAGTTTGTTAATGATACGTTAAATAGTTTGGAAGTTATTCAATTTT
>CM065682.1:32569610-32584610 GCA_017654935.2 Phymorhynchus buccinoides | reverse complement strand
TGTCTCTGTCTGTCTCTCGTTCTTGGGCCTGCCTGCAACCTGAATGCATGTATGTCTGTCTCGGTCTCTCCGTCTGTTTCTCTTCTTGTTCTCTTTCTCTCTCTGTATACATGTGTATTGATGTATGTGTATATCATTATATGTAAGTGTCTGTCTGTTTGTATGTCTGTCTGTCTGTCTGTCTCTCTCTCTCTCTCTCTCTCTCTCTCTCTCTCTCTCTCTCTCTCTCTCTCTCTCTCTCTCTCTCTCTCTCTCTTACCCCTTCCCTCATGACATGGGCAGATGGCCTGGTAATTAAGAGAAGGAGAGAGAGAGAGAGAGAGAGGGAGTTGAGAATTGGGGAGAGAGAGAGAGAGAACGGATGTTGTTGTTGTTGTCTAGGCTCATTTCTGCCCTGTTTCTCTCTCTCTCTCTCTCTCTCTCTCTCTCTCTCTCTCTCTCTCTCTCTCTCTCTCTCTCTCTCTCTCTCTCTCTCTCTCTCTCTCTCTAAATATTTGTATTTAGCACGTGCATTTTGCTGGCCTCGTTTTCATACTGCTAAGGCAACTCAGCTGGTCCGCTTTCAAAAACCATGACTCCTTAACACAGCTTAGTTGAGGAATCAGACGTGCAAAATGAAAGTAGCAGAAAAGTGTGAAAAAGAAAATATTTCTAGTTTTCTTGACGTTCATTGTTTTTTTGCCTCTAGTCACAGTGACGAGGTATGGAAAAGTTGCATGTTTGTTGCAAAAACCTAAGTGTAACTATTTTATGTCAAGCATAATTATGGTTCATTTGATAATTATGCGAATCGTTTTCTTATTTGCTTAAAAGTAATGATATGCTAAGATACATTATTGTATCAGTTGTGTTATCAGGTATTGTTGGTCATTGTTATTGTTTGTCGTCATCCTTACCTTTTTAAATTCCATCATTTTAGTGACAGTATTGCATTGTTTTGTTTGCAGAGGTTCCTAGTTTGCATTTGCGGTTTGAGGTTTTGAAGACAGAATCCTTCACACCTTGATCTTCGCCTGGTGTGTGTGAACGCTTGATTGATCCCTTCCCCTTTCGCTCCTTCCTATCCCTCAACCACCCCCTCAACTGTCTCCTTCGTCCCAACTTAGAAGATCGAAGATTAGAACCCACAACTCCCTTACGCAGTAACCCCAAGTACCGACACTGCAACACACGCACACACACACACACACACACAAACACACACACACACACACACACACACACACACACACACACACACACACACACACACACACACACACACACACACACACACACACCTAAGTCTATTAAGAGACCACATTGCATTGTCTAATGAGCTGTTTAGGTGGATTCATAGCTCTTTGCTCTGGACACCAGGTGTCGTTTCATTTGAAGGCCATCTATTTGGAACGGAAAACCCTCTCTCACTCTTTCTCTCTGTCTCGCTATTTCTCATCCGCACGCGGGGAAACAATCGATTTGTTTTGCCTCCTATTTGACAAGGGGATGTAGTAGATACCGGCAGAGTGACCTCCTGCGGGACACCCAGAAGCGCGCAACTTGGTAATTATTCGATCGAGGAGGAGGCGGGGATGATGACGGTGGTGGTGGTACAAAGGTGGATGAAGGGGTGAGGGGTGAGGAGGGAGGTGAAATAGGGCTTGGAAAAGACAAGATAATATCAGATTACGATACCCCTAATCACGTTGTAAATGAACAGTCTAACACTTGTACCGAGCCATCAAATCCTGACAATTGGCAACGCTGGAACAACACAGATTACAGCTTTTATACAGTTACCACGATTGGGTAACGGAACAGTGACTGACCGGACAGATGTGGGGGGGGGGGGGGAGGTGTGTGAATGGGTGATGGTGGTGATGGTGTGCGGAGGGAGGAGCAGGAAAGGGGGTGAGTCTTTTGGTTTATGACGGAGAAGGTTCAAATAAAGAAGGAAAGATAAAGATATGAGTAGGGGCTGGGTTTGAGGGGAAGGGTTGGGGTTGATATAAATGAATGTTGCACGAATGATCTCGATTAGATACTAGCTTCTGACGGAGCATATAGAAGAAGACTCGTGTTTACTCTTGCTGTCTATGGCATTGTGTCTCCACAGTATTTTTTGTTAACTCGTTTTTTAAAAGGAACATTTTCATTTGTTTTGAAGGTGATAAATTATTTAAGGCATAACAATACGCATCATGTCAACTCGCGCAAAGAAAGCACTCCTGATTATATTTTCTATTGCTGCTAATTGTGTGTGTTCTGGTACAAAATTCGTTAAGAAAACAAACAAACAAACAAAACCTGACGAAACGTAAAAATGAACGGAATAAACAAATACACTGAAAACGTACAACTGATCAACCCAACTGACGAACAAAATAAATAAAATGCAACAAAGGCTATGGTTGGTATCTTCTTCTTCTTCTTCTGTGTTCCCAGGTGATATGGCCATAGTGAGTTGGATACGTATGTGTCCGGTATTCAGTTTTCACTGGTCTCCTCGCTGCATTCAGCTAACACATTCCGATTCCGGAGGAGCTCATAGCACATACTTGTTAGGGATTTTTAAAAAAGCAAATACAGACAACTTAGTAAATGAAAGTAAAATATACAAAAGGCAGAGTAAGCGAGAGTGATCGATTAGAGGAAGTTGCTAGCACAGAAGATGGAGGAACTATTTGTTTCTACTGAAACGGGGCATAGACATCAATAATAGCAACAAAGCAAAAGAAAGCAATACAAAACATGTCAAATTTCGAAAACTCTTTGCGGATTTGATAGATTTTTTTCCTTTGAAAAAAAAGAAGCTATGTAGGCCTACGATCCTCATGTAAAAAACATGAACATAATTAAAACAGATTTCAATCGTTTCAGGGACTGATGTTGAAAGTCACAGTTTAGCTCCGGTGGGACGATCAGTGTTTAATTAGTTTTTAAAAAAAAGAAGAAGTAGTTTTTCATAAATTTATATTTGCGGTCACAAGATTCCTAAGAAATAGGCTACACATAAAACTTAATTCAAATATCTTGTGTCAGTTTGAAATTGAGAGTCATTTGAAGTTTGTCGCCTGTAGTCACACAATCTTAAGATAATTCAAAACGCTTGTCACAATTGTCACAATTAATAAAACGCATGACCCTACTTCCCCCATCCAACATCTGTCGTACGCCTATAAACCAAATATGAAAAAAACGTTTTAGTATTTTTAATTATTTGCGCAATTATTCCATGACACATATCTATTAGTAAAGCAATTTTAACTAACTGAAACATTTTGAACAAATGAACCCACCCCTCTTTCAGATGAAGAAGTCGCACGTCAAACCATTGTTTCTTACTGAGGTTAACCCTTTCACCGCCAAAGTCACATTTTAGCACCACAGTGATTTAACACCCATGTCACTAAAAGGCAGCAAATCGGGGTCTATTATCCAAAGACCCTATTGTCTTAGTTTTGGGAAGTAAGGGTAGACCATATTTTATATATGCCACAGAAGAATCCCCAATACTGCAGATGGATTTTGTTCTCTACCCAGGTAAACTTAATGGAAATTTGTGGCTGAAATATGGCAGGCGGTGAAAGGGTTAATAATGGGTACAAATTCCATCGACTGCAGCACGAGCCATACACCTGCTGTTCATGGTCTCTATAAAGGGTCAACGGAATCGTTCGGGAGATAGCATTGCATCCTTGCTAAATAAACTGGAAGAACTGGCCCATGTTATCAGAGGGTTTCTGCTCGAATTCTTGGCTACATAAGGATACTATTCATTGATCCAGCGAACGATCTGTCAACGACCTGGAAACTCTGCTGCTGTATACACTTTCTAAAGGTCTCTGTACACGTGAAAATTTTTCACTCTTTCCACATGGCAACACAGTTCCATGCGAGTGATCTTGCGACTGGCTATCACTGTGTTGCCATGGGAAAAAGTGGAAAACATGTTCACGTGTACAGATACCTTAATAACGCCAGCATGGTGTGGAGAGGCGTTATCAACCAAAGGATAGAACCTGGGCCCATGTGCCTGTATGATGGAAAGCTGCGCATCTCATATTATGTGAGCATGACTGTTGTCAAACTGCCTTTGACAAAACGAAGAGGGGTCCTACGCAGAGGGTACTGCCATCAAGATGAACTCATGTGCGCATCAAAACCGTTCCCCGCCTCACCAGTCATGCTCTTGAACACGAGCGTTGACACATTTCTCTCCTGGACTTAGTGAAACGCGCACTATGCGCCAGTGATATTCACCTGTAAGCAGAACGTCGCTCAGTGGGGTAAGATCAAGATCTTCACAAAAGGTTATGATTCTGGGGTTTCAACTTCAAGGTTTTTTTTTTTTTTTTTTTTCAACTTCAAGGGTTACCAATAGCCTGGAAGCGCTCACAGAATAGCTGCATGAAGGAAAGACTCACTCCTAGCCGGATGCAAAAAAATGTTTTTGAGAAACTCCCGTCTAAACCTCTCCGAGCGCCCTGCAAAGACGGAGTGCTGACAGTTTCATTGCTTCAGCCATGGTTCTTAAGACACTCATGGTGGACCTCTCTGATCGCCCTTGTGACAGCTGTTAACAATGCTTCATTCCTACATGGGCAACTTTATTTCGTTGCAACAGTTCTTCATTATCAATGGATTTTTGTTGTTGCTGCAAATGTTGTTAGCGGTGACATTATAACGGAATATAACGGAATATAACGGAATACAACGTAAACGGGAATGAAATAAAATACAATTATATTGAATGTGTAAAAAGATGTTGTAAGAAACTGTTGACCGATTGTTTTTCTCTATACGTCATTTTGTATTCGATAAAGAAACCGAGACACCCCGACTTTTTGAGCCCACAAATGAATGATTACTATGTCCGACTACCATAGAAATTGAAATTGCAAACGAAGGTATTGAAATGGCGAAACGTTTTTGGACCTTAAAAAGGGTTTCTTCTGAAAATAGTGTTCGATGGAAACTGTTAATTTTTGGAGCACACAAACAATCTTTGAAAAACAAACGACTGTCATATTCATGTTTTGAATCTTCTTTCAAAACCCGAATAATCAAAATGATAGTTTGATTATTACATGTTATATTACCACTTTTGTGGGTTGCATTGCTTGAGACAACCTTGGGGGGAGTTCTTGCTTTCTAGTATTTCTGTTTCAAACATAAATAAGTAATCAAAGGAATCACTCAAATGTGTATTCTGTATTTTTGGACATTGGTAGAGTTCACAAACATATATATACAATTAATATGCCTTAGCAGTCATTTGATACATTAAGGTTGTTGACTATTTGCTTGCTTTTTCAAATGCACTATCATATAATGTGCAATTCAAATTGGACACGCAGTGTTTTGGTTCTTATATTGCTTGAAACGGAAGTATTTATACTATTACAAAATTCCAATAAAGCAGACATGCAATCAGACAGAACAACAAAAACTATAACATAACCCTGTCAAGGATGGGTGAGGACACGAAGGAGGAACATGTCAAGTCAAGTCAAGTCAAAATGATCTTTAATGAGGATGAAAGAATACGCTTGAACAGCTTTTTCTTTTTTTGCAAGTCAATGCAGTTGCTGCCATGACGATTTATAGGGAGAGAGAGACAGCATTATGAATGGTGATGATGATAATAATAGTGATGGTAGATGATGACGACAAGGATGAAGAGGACGATAACTAACAACGATGAGAATGATGACGACGACGATGATGATGCAGTGATGCTGCTGCTGATGATGTTGTTGCTGATGGTGATGATGACGACGAGAGTGACGACGATGAAAACAAACAGCGATGATGATGATGATAATGATGATGATGATGGAGGTGGTGGTGGTGATGATGATGATGCTGCTGCTGCTGCTGCTGCTGATGATGATGATGAAAAGCAGGAAGAGCTAGGAGCCTAATGATGAGGAGGACGAGCAGAAATAGAAGGACAACAACGATGACGACTATGATGACGACGACAAAGAAGAAGAGGACGACGAAGCGGGCAATAAGTACTGCGATAATGATGGGAGGTGTAGGGTCAGGAAGAGAACGTGGGCAACCGGGGACGGCCACGACACCAAAGACAAGGATCATAATGACAGTAATGAATGACGACACCAAAGACAAGGATCATAATGACAGTAATGAATGACGACACCAAAGACAAGGATAATGACAGTAATGAATGACGACACCAAAGACAAGGATCATAATGACAGTAATGAATGACGACACCAAAGACAAGGATCATAATGACAGTAATGAATGACGACACCAAAGACAAGGATCATAATGACAGTAATGAATGACGACACCAAAGACAAGGATCATAATGACAGTAATGAATGACGACACCAAAGACAAGGATCATAATGACAGTAATGAATGACGACACCAAAGACAAGGATCATAATGACAGTAATGAATGACGACACCAAAGACAAGGATCACAATGACAGTAATGAATGACGACACGAAAGACAAGGATCATAATGACAGTAATGAATGACGACACCAAAGACAAGGATCACAATGACAGTAATGAATGACGACACCAAAGACAAGGATCACAATGACAGTAATGAATGACGACACCAAAGACAAGGATCATAATGACAGTAATGAATGACGACACCAAAGACAAGGATCATAATGACAGTAATGAATGACGACACGAAAGACAAGGATCACAATGACAGTAATGAATGACGACACGAAAGACAAGGATCACAATGAGAGTAATGAATGACGACACCAAAGACAAGGATCATAATGACAGTAATGAATGACGACACGAAAGACAAGGATCACAGTAATGAATGACGACACCAAAGACAAGGATCATAATGACAGTAATGAATGACGACGACCACGTCGACTAATACTCAGCAAGTGTATCGCAAAAAGTCTCTTCATGAGCAATGTTTCAATCTGTTATATAACAGGAAGACAAACCTAGAATGAAGTCACTGTCCATCCTCCTCGGGGTCAGTCTCAGTGCCCTGTGGCTGCTGTCTCTGCTGCGGTCAGTGGAGGGTCAGCCTCTGTACTATGACGAGCCCCTGGTCAAAAAGTACGCCAGGATCACCCAGCAACTGAGGCACACCCTGAACAAGAAGAAGGGCGGACTCGCCACCCGAGTCAGCACACTGTCCTCGGTACAGTTTCACGTGTCATTTTCCTCGTCGTCTCTTAGCCTAACTATTTTGAATCGTTTTATTTTATCATTGGTTGTTGTATTAGGTATTAAGTATTAGGTAGGTATTAGGTACTTAACAGTCACAGAGGCGTCTCTGTCAAATTCGGGTTGCTCCCACTTGGAGAGCGCGTCGCAGCCAGAGGCGCGCCACCCACTTTTGTTTTTTTTGCATGCGATTTTTTGTGTGACTGATGAGGAAGGAAGGGGGTGGGGGGGATAAATGTTGACCAAATGACAACTTTTTCGTTGTCACTGGGATTAGCGTGTGCTAAGTGCATGGGACCTCGGTTTATCGTCTCATCCGAGGACTCCACGTTCAGACCGTACGGCCTAGTGTAAAGTGAGAGGAAAAATCCCCTGTACCCAGGTTCGAACTCGGGTTTACTTGACACAAGGCGAACGCGTTACCTCTGTGCCACACTACACTTAGTAGCCCTCAGTTTGGGCCAGTGCCAGATTGAGAGTGCCCGATCTATAGTGACTGGTGTTCTACAGTAACGACAGGAGCGATCGTCGATTTACAGCTTAGTCTTTCGTCAATGGATTGTGTCTCGTTAATGGGAAAACAACCGATCCCAGGGATCGGGTCTTTTTCGCCAGAAAAGCTCTGCCTCGCGGTGGCTCGCACAACAGGGAACAAAGAAGGGCGAACCGTCTCTCTCGCCAGCTGTGATTCAAATGCGGCGCGCGCTCAGCGCTTCCCCTCTTGTATCCTCCGGCCGTGACTTTAACTAGTTATTTTGAACTCGCTCCTCGTTCTGTAGCCCCGGTCACTATTCTGGTATCTAGCATTTGATATTTTGCTATATTCTAGTCATAGAAACCTGTCTCTGTGAAAATCGGGTTGCTCACACCTGGAGAGCGCGCCGTCGCGAGCGCAGCACCACCATTGCTTTTTTTTAAAGGACGGGAAGCTGACTTTGCAGCGGGATTTTCTCCCAACTCTTACCGACTTGTTTTTAAACAAAGCTCCTGTGACGGATTTTACGTAGGTAAAGCGCACGGGTCAGACTTGCTTTAAGTCCCCATCCGCAGGACTCGGCGTTCAGTTCGACGTTCATGTCGAACTAGAAATAAAGGACGAGGCCGGGATTCGAACCCGGGTCACCCAAGGATTGAAATTGGTAAGGGAACGTCTTAACCACTTTGTCCCCTTCCTTCCTCGACGTGGATTTAGCCTTCGGTGTCTCTCTCCAACGTCAATTATCTAAATTTATGTTTGCTGAGATTGGGAAGATGTCCCTTGAGTTGGGTCAACTCCATTACGAAAACAAAATCCAGCACAGTTTTTTTTAAGGAATGCCTACCGACTGTGGAAAATGCAATTTCGATGGGTATGTTCCTACATTGTCTATCGCCCTTCTTTATTCATTATATGGTACGTTTAGGCAAATAATCTACCCCTCGAAGATTGTCAAGCGTACATGTCGAGGGGACACAATTCCCGTTTATTTCATTCTTTCCATGTAGGCCACTCTCTCCATTTGGCAAGATGGGTTCCAAAATATGTTGGAATGTTTTTATTGGGTTATATTGCGATGCTCCACCGAAACCCAGCTCATAAAAAATGCTAAAGCATCATGTCTGAACAATGAGAAGAAAATGGCAGTGGAATGCTCAAGGACGCGCCTGCTTGCAGAAATAACATGCCTGAAAGTTGGCGAATCAAATGTTTGTAAGATTTTGAATGTTTTTGTTTTTTCAACATGCTGATTCAAATGCTTTTGTGTGTTGACGTTGTCGTTGTTGCTCCAGTGTTCGATTTGTCATAAATGTGACCCGCCACCACACAATGAATCGTGATGCCCCACGGGCCACTTTTGAGCTATTAACAAATGATTATTCGGTATTGAAAGAGCTTTCCAACAAACGAAACATTTTGTAAATCGGACTATTTGTTGCAAAGTTATGAAGATTTGAAGTCGTATATTCAAGGAATCGACAAAATTAGAAAATGCAACCGGAAAGTTTCAAATTGTGTACAGAACAACTAGATGTTTCTGATAATAAAAAACACACACTTTTAAGGCAGAAAGGTTCGTTCTTACACTTCAATACTGCTGTGTGAGGTAGATAAAGACCTATTGTTTAATAATAAGTCAAAGTCTAAAATTGATGATTTGACCCCCTTCCGCCTAAAATTGCCCCTAGGGACAACACGACTCATTTTGTGGCGGCGGGTCACACATTTGAAGCATTTCACACAAATCTTTGAGCCTGTGTCCCCATGGTAAATGAAAAAAAGATCTTATAATTAATGTGTACGTAAGTGTATTTCTTTTGTTTTAGAATGCATGGAATAACACTCTATTGCATTCTGTTATACACTCCTGTTTACTGCTATTTGTTTCACTGCTTTATCATATCATATCATATAAGTTTAGGCTCTGTAGGCTTTTGAAGCCTTTTGCCCTCTAGATATTTTTCATATGTAGTATAAATGCATATGTATTTTCTTTTTGCTCGTGAATTACTTTGGCTTTGGTGTATTGATTTTTAAAATTTATTTCTCCAAGTTTGTGGAGTACATAATAGTATTACATTTTTGGTCAATAAAATGTTTGAACATATTTAGTGATGATGCATTTACAGTTTCATTATAAAGATTGTTCCATGCAGTTATTACTATGTTAGTAAAAACGTTTTGAGCTGAACGACTGATATTTAGTTTTTTTGTTAGTTTGAAATTATGCCCTCGTGTTCTTTTCTCATCAGTTAGAGTTAGTAAAGTGTTAGTTGTGTTAGAATAATAAAACGTGTTAAGAATGTTATACACCTCAATCAGATCGCCTCTAAGACGTCTGTATTCCAAACTAGGTATTCCCAGATACTTTAGTCTGTCTTCATAGTCCATATTTCTGGTTCCAATAATTGATTGAGTTCTTTAGCCGAATAAGTATCGAAATACTGGTATTGCTGCTTAATACATGGGACAGCCTTTAGTGCTGCGCTTGGATGTCTATAAATGAAATTGAATTGAGTTGTAATTGAATTGAATTGTCCGTTTTTGCGGAGGTTTGATGACACTTAATCAGTGCTGTTGTTTGTTTAGCATCATGTGATTTGTGCAGAAACACTCGACGATCTCCACGCAAATCAACCAGCAGCGTGTGAGTGCCATGGACGGTCTTACTTCTCTCACGCAAAGGGTAGCCGAAATCTACACTGGAATGGGTAAAATTCTTAGTGAGTATTTGCCAACTACTCTTACTACTATTTCTTTTTACGACTGTGCATGCTACTACTGCTTTAACAATAACAATAATATAAATCAGCTGACAATTACGTGTTTTTTTCTTTTGGTATTTGGTATATTCTAGTCACAGAGACTTAGCTTATCTCTGTGAAATTCGGGCTGCTCTCCCCCCGAGAGCGCGTCGCCGCAAGCGCAGCGCCTACACTTTTTGTTGTTTTTTGTGTGGGGAGGCAGGGAGAGGATTGGGTGGGGGCAGACTTGGGAAACCTAGCTATCAATTTGGTCATACCAGGCAGGGGGGCTTCTCCCTGCTCTTACCGATTTGTTACTGCCATGGGATTTTTACGTGCGTAAAGCGCACGGGTCAGACTAGCTTTAAGTCCCCATGCGAAGGACTCGACGTTCAGTTCGATTTTCCTGTCGAACTACAAAAGAAAAAGCGTGGCCGGGATGCAAACCCGGGTCACTCACGCGGCAGTCACGCATTGAAATCGGCAGGCGAACGCCTTAGCCACTCTGCCACCCTCCTTCCTTGGGACATCATCTTACAGTTTCATGTGAGTTTATTTTGAAGATGACGATGATAATTCTTCGTTAATGGGTAAGCAATGTAAGGCCGAAAGGGGCACACAGCGTTGGAAACGTTTAGCTGTGAACATCAGTTCAGCAGCAGACATTTGGAACTGTTTCAGTGGTCCGAGATGCACTTATGGGCAGTGATGTTTTTATGACTAGTGTCTAATCAAATCGGATTGAAAATCATATCTGTTTGGATCTTATCTGGTTCTGGATTTGGAAGGGCCATTTGGTGGTATGCCACTAGCTAACGTGGGAAGAGCGCTTAAGAATGCCATTTGTGATATTTAAGTGAGCCGTGGAGGCAGATAAGTTATTATTTTATTTATATAGCGCTTCACCTTTAAGCTCTAAGCGCTTTACAATTGCACTAAAATGATTCATATTAAAAACAACGCCTTACATACACCACCCCCTACACTTACACATACACACACACACACGCGCGCACGCACACACACACACACACACACACACACACACACACACACACACACACACACACACACACACACACACACACACACACACACACACACACACACACACACACACACACACACACACACACATATATATATATATATATATATATATATATATATATATAATGTGACGTATCGTTGATACATCACTCAGCTGACCGCCGAGAACCAAGTTTGACATTAATACATTTACGAAGAGTAATCTGACATTAACGAAATACATTGTATTCTTCTTTTCTCTCCAACAGCTCCTGCGATGGCGGCTTCTGTACCGAACCCCTACACCAGCAAATACCTCCCGCTGTACAGCAACACCCTCCTGGACCACGGGTTCGGCTTCACCGAGGCTACCGGGAAGATGACCGTTCCTATCTCTGGGATCTATGAGCTGGATGAGAAGCTGCAGACCTCCGACTACTACGGGTCCTACAGCAAGGTTACCATCTCGCGGAAGGACGGCAGCATCCGATACACTATCTTGCTCTGGCATGGTGAGAATGAGTTCCGGCTTACTGCCGGTTGTTTTGTAGTGTTTGACGTTGGCCTGAATTTGGTGCCAAGGAACAACATGGGAGCTGTACAATTGACAGTAAGGGTTACGGTGGTGGAACACTGCAGAACCATAATGCTATCCTTATGGCCTGATCTTGGATATCATTCTGTGGGTAATGTGGCAATTTACAGCATTCTAATTTGCATTGACTCTAAATCTATGAAAGCGTGCGAAACGGAAACGGAAACATTAGGAGAGACTTGATTTTGTATATCAAATTTATGTCACATTCTATTATGGTATCATGGCTAAACGAATTATTGTAGAAGTTTGCTGGACTCCATCACATTGCGATATTTATTGGAAAGAAATAGCCGATAAATTAGTAAAAGAAGGTGCTCTTAGAAAACATTCGAATAGTACATGATAACTGGAAAAAACCTGAAATACATTCTAAATTAGAAACTAGTATGAACAACGAAATACTTCCTACGATTACTAAGGTGTTACTATGTCAAAGATATTTGTGCAGTTTAATCTACGAAAATCGTCTAATTTCATGGACGACCAATTTTAATTTAATGTATTTTAGTGTAGAGTTTGAAAACAAGGATGTCAAACAATAAGCTTAACTAAACGATGACAAGACTGAAGCACTTAGAGTGCTTCCCCCATCTGTTGACTCTAGCTCTCTGCCCTCCACCATTGCCCTTGGAGATTCCAACATCCATTTTTCTGAACATATTCGCAACCTTGGCGCTTTCTTGGATGAAGACCTTTCCATGCAACATCATATCACTAAGATCTGCCAGGCTGCATACATCGAACTCAGGCGAATCAGCTCTAAACGCCCCTTTCTCACGACCGAGGCAACCAAAACGCTAGTCAGTTCATACATTTTGTCTCGATTAGATTACTGCAACTCCCTTCTACTTGGTTGCCCACAGGCGCTTCTCAAACCCTTACAACAACTTCAAAACTCTGCTGCTAGAATGGTCTTCAAAGCCAAGCGTCTTCAACACACATCACCTCTACTTAAAGAGTTACATTGGCTACCCGTTCAACAAAGAATAAATCACACAGATGCCTGTCTCTGCTATCAGATCATATCGGGAACAGCACCGCAATTCCCCTCTGCGCTTCTTGAAATTTACGTTCCATCTCGATCTCTCCGCTCAGCAAATGACAATAGGATTTGTCGAATACAAAAATGTAAACGTGATAGGCACGGTGGTAGAGCTTTTACATCATCAGCAGTCAAACTGAAATTCATTGCCTTCTGCTGTCAGACATAGTCAATCTTTAGCATCGTTCAAAACAAACCTGAAAACCCATCTGTTCCGGCAGTCTTTCCAATAACACCCCCATCTCCATGTGCACGTGTGCGTGTGTATGTGTATGTGTGTGTGTGTGTGTGTGTGTGTGTGTGTGTGTGTGTGTGTGTGTGTGTGTGTGTGTGTGTGTGTGTGTGTGTGCGTGCGTATGCGTGTGTGTGTGCGCACACCCGCATGCGTGCGTGTGTGTGTACGTGTGTGTGTGTGTGTGTGTGTGTGTGTGTGTGTGTGTGTGTGTGATTGTGCGATGTATGTCTGTGTGTGTATGTCCGTATGTGTGTTGTATGTATGTGTGTATGTAATTTGTGTATGTTTGTATGTGTATGTGTGCATGTGTATGTGTATGTAATTTGTGAGCGTGTGCGCGAATGTGAGTGTGCGTGCGCCCACGGCCGCGCTTCCAAGCAGGTGTGTGTATGTGAGTGTGTTGTGTGTGTGTCATGTGTGGGTATATCTGCTTGCATGTATATGAGTGTATGAGTGCGCAGGAGAAATTGTGTTCGGCTAAGGGGGGGGGGGGGGGGGGGGGAGGAGAGTGTGTGTGAGTATGTGTCTGTGAGTGTGAAGTACACGTGAGTGCTTTGTGTATGTGAGTGCGCGCGTGTTTGTACAAGTGTATGTTGAGTAAGTTTGTGTGCGTTTCAGTGATAATGTGTTTTCTGTGTGTTTGATGAAATGTGTGTGGGTATGTGTGTGTATGTCTGTGTGCAAGAACGTGTTCACTCTCGTGCGTGCACGTACGTACGTGCGTGTGTGTCTGTTTTGCGTGTGTGTCTGTTGTGCGTGTGTGTGCGTGTGTGAGTGTTTCAATGCTGATTGTAAAGCGCTTTGTGCTCGATAAAAAGCGCTATATAATATATATTATATTATTATTATTATTATTATTATTATTATTATTATTATTATATATGCACACACACACACACACACACACACACACACACACACACACACACACACACACACACACACACACACACACACACACACACACACACGGGAATTTTCCCCTCACATAAATTCATCGATTTCGTTTTATTATTTTAAGTTTAATAATATCACCATTGTTATGAACAGGCTTTATAAATTAAATCAGCAAATCAATCAATTAATCAAATCAATGGAGTTTGGTGACTTTACCCTGCATTGTTAGTCCTAAAGTCCTGTTGGCCAGGGAGAGTGGATATGTACCCTAGGCAAGGCATCTCCACTTTAAACATTTTTTTCTTCTTACCCAGCTTCTCCAAAATAGCGGTTTCATTCTCTGCAATCTGGAAATCATAGTAGGCGCCGACAGACTCACACGCATTGTTGTTTCAGATGGACTGTCTGACTGACTGACTGGTTGACTGGTTGACTGGCTGACTGATTGGCTGACTGAATGAGTGAGAGGCTAACTGGCTGACTGACTGGCGGGCTGGCTGAACGGCTGACGTTTTGACTGATTGCCGGATTGGCTGACTGACGTTTTGACTGAATGGCTGGCTAACTGACTGACAGATGGACTCACTCGCTAACTGGTTCAATAACTGACTGACTGATTAGCTAACGGGCTGAATAACTGGTTGACTGTCTGACTGACTACCTGGCTGGCTCAATTGCCGTCTGTTGTTGTTATTGGCCGATTCCTGGGGTCCGAGGATCAGTGGGGGATTGGTCCCTGGCGGACTGAGTTGACGCTTCACCTGGTCTTTGAAACGCTTTCGTGGGGCACCCCTGTCACG
>CM065682.1:32552110-32557110 GCA_017654935.2 Phymorhynchus buccinoides | reverse complement strand
GGCAATGCCTATTATTCAATCTACAATCTCTCCTTGGCTAAAACAATTACACTTTGACTACAATCGTGAGAGAGAGAGAGAGAGAGAGAGAGAGAGAGAGAGAGAGAGAGAGAGAGAGAGAGAGAGAGAGAGAGAGAGAGAGAGAGAGAGAGAGAGAGAGAGAGAGAGAGAGAGAGAGAGAGAGAGAGAGAGAGAGAGAGAGAGAGAGAGAGAGAGAGAGAGAGAGAGAGAGAGAGAGAGAGAGAGAGAGAGAGATGGGGCCATTTAATGCACAAAGGAATCACACGCACATGCGTGTGCGTATCATTATACAAAAAATAAAAGTCATGGACAATATCCATTAACACACTCATACACCCACCATTACCATTACATAAATCGTGTAAAATATAAGCCTACACTCACATTCCCATCATCTTACTCATTTGTCCTTCGCTGTTCACACCAGGTCTTTTATGCACATGCTCGTACATACACACACACACACACACACACACACACACACACACACACACACACACACACACACACACACACACACACACACACACACACTGGACTGGACTGGAACCAATTTATTGTCAGATTAACTATAAAAGCTGTACTGACATTAAAAACAAAGTAAAACAAAAAACGATGACATTCAATAGATAATATAGAAATTATGCATACATTGACATTTAAAAAACCCAAAACAAAACTAAAAACATCTCCCTCTCTCTCTTTCTCTCTCTCTCTCTCTCTCTCTCTCTCTCTCTCTCTCTCTCTCTCTCTCTCTCTCTCTCTCTCTCACACACACACACACACACACACACACACACATACACACGCGTACACACACACACACACCACACACACACACACACACACACACACATACATACATACACACACACCACGCCTTCCAAACTTCCCTCCCGAAATACATTGCGAAAATGGTCTATTTAAGGCTTTAAAGGGGTACTCTGACGGATGCGTTTTTGCACGAAACACGTCGAGATCACCAGGAAATCACCCTTTACAGAGATTGCAACACTCACTTTGCTGATTTCCTAGAAATCAAACCGTCAAATCGGCGATTCCTCCTTGGCGGAGGTGCTGGAAGTCAAATTATTTCAGTGAAAGAGAAAACATGTGCCTTCTCTTTTCTAATGGCCGCCTGAGTTATACCAAATCGTTTGCACGAAATTTCCAAAATACAAGCCTTTTTTTTTTACAGTTTATATCAAAAGGTGTTTTGCTCACAACAAAGGAAATAGCTGCACTACAAAAAACAAAAAAGCTTCAACCACGCTCTCAGTGGCCTCCACCCACCCTGTTCAAAATGTCTTCTCTCTCCGGCAAGTCCGCCAAGGAGGAATCGCTGTTTTGACGGTTTGATTTCTAGGAAACTCGAGCAAAGTGAGTGTTCCGTTCCTCGAAAAGGCTGTCTTTCTGGTGACCTCGACGTGTTTCTTAAAAAAAACTCATCCGTCAGGGTGTCCCTTTAGCAACAGCAAACAGCGTACCCAGTTGCTATTATTCTTAATGATAGTTTTGGTGCCTGCCCATCGTCTACTAGGGAAGGAAGGAAGGAGTGGCTACCCTCTGGTCATCTTATAAGCTGGGGTCGTGAGAAAATGACCCTTCAAAGACAGGGACTGTGGCCACAAGAAAGGCGTGAGTGTATTAACAAAACAACCGGTCTGTCTTCATTGGGTGTGTTCTACTTCTTTTGTGTTCCCAGTCCATAAGGCCATAATGGGTAATAAAGCACGCATGTGTCCGGATTTCAAGTTCCCGGTCTCCATATTAACTCCTATGGCGAAAGAAACAAAACTAAACAAAAACCCTCTTCCAGCGCCATGTGTTCATCATTTTTGACGTTCTTGGTTGTCCATTGCATATCGACCGACAAGCGGAAAGTAACTTTTTTGTTTGTGGCTCAAGCCACAAACCTATAACTCACTTTGTCGGTCTGTCTGTCGGTCTGTCTGTCGGTCGGTCCAAAATTGTCGCACATATTGACAAAATTGTCGAACATATTGACACAATTGTCGCACATATTGTAAAAGTGAAAAAAATAGTTGGGCATAAAGTAACATTTCAGTTGTCCTGGAAGTTCAGTTTAACGTCGCGTATCGGCTTTCGCCATGTACGACGGGCTGAACAAACCAACCAGGTTATAAACAAAAATTTATGCTCCCGAATCACTGTCTTAGCCAAAAGGCCGAGAAGCGATCAGAATCAACTCGCGAATATCTACAGTCCTTAGGTATGGAAAGCATTGTATACTGAACAGAGCACATGAATCTTCATTTTAAAGCGTACAAAATAATACACATACGTAATACAGACACTGCAACAGACACGACGAGTATGCGGTGCTTCTTTCGATGAGTATAAGTAGGATAACTAGTTTTAAATGTTTTCCAAAAGATATAAAAAGTTACGATATGGTGCAGAGATAACATTCTGGTTTACAGATTAAAATTATTGAAGAGCCAGACTCAGTGTATGTAATGATTGCAGTGGCAAAAATAGACCGCACTTCAAATCGAGGCTGCTCTTTAAAATGATGTTTCGTTTTCAATTGTCGCACGCCACAAACGATTGCGAATCCGCGCTTGTTTTTTTGGAGTGCGCACGCATTGCTTTAACAGCAGAAACTGTAACAAAGGCTCTAGAAAAACAGATCAACGCATGACAGGGTGCTTGTCAGTGAATGTCTTTGCATTTGGTGGGAGTGCATAGTGAAGTCTTGGGAATGTATTCGCCCATGGGGCTAGAAGAGCTAAGTCCAGTCTCACTCTTTCGACCATGAGGATATTAGGGCAGCTGCGCTCGGGATCGTTCCCGAATACCAACAACCCCCAAGGCTGCAGCACAAAGAGCTACCACAATCTTTCTGACTCCGAAATCCAATGCAATGACATTAAAACAACAACAACAACAACAACTGTATAACGTTGTACAAGCATAGTATAGTAGATGATAGATAATATGTGACCCAGCACCACGGATGGGACATTAAGTGTCAAACTGACCATTCTGAGAAAAATATACACTAGAAAACGTCAGATACTTCTCTTTCTAACGAGACAAGAATCATTCTTGTATCTTTTTCCGTCCCAGAGTTATGGGCATTTAAATCTAGTAGGGTGAGCTTCGGCCGTTTTGATAAAACACATTCTAAAGTCTAGCCTAGCTGAAGAAAATGCATTGACCTGCTCATTTTAAAATGCTTATAAGACCATTTAGAGACCATATTAAAGATTATCCTTACAAATATGAAAGATAAGATGTTAGAGAACACAAAAATACCAATAACTCAAAATTGACAAAAAAAATGATTTTTTACTTTGCAAGCCTGTTACGAGAAACTAGCCCAGCGACTTAATGTCCCTTTCGTGGTGCTGGGTCACATATCACTAACATGTTCAAAAGATGTTCTAGGAAATAACATGATGTTACCTATAGTACAGTATTAGTAACAGTATGGTTTGTATGACTGTAACTTTAATGCTCTTAGTGTTAATGTAATATCATGTCGCAAGGAGAGTGATATGCCCTTATAAATTGTCAGGATTACCTTTTGCTAACTTGTTGTTGTTGTTTTGCATTTTTGTATGGAGTATGAGATGAATCAATGCTTAGTATCTGTATTATTATGCCTTGGCATGAGGCTGTGTCAGACCAGTTGACATAAGCTAGAACGCCAAGGCTACATCAAAATGTTGTTATGCTCTGAATGGTTGTGCGGGGATTGTCTTAAGCCATGACAAGCTCCCAGCATAACATCATCAGTCTAAAATCCCCCGAAGACGGGGTGTGGCTGCTCACATGGCGGGGTAATCAAAAACGGTCACACACGTAATGTTCTCATCCCTAGCTGATGTATTTGTACCTTAGTGTTCAAAAGCTTCTCGCTGTTGGGATAATCCCTGGAGTCTTTTAGCCAGGGTAAGCCAACCAACCAACCATCTGTATCTTCTAAAAGGAAAGCGGATATTAGATTAGAAATAGACGGACAGCGTTGTGCTTAATTACAGGAAAACCCCCACACCAAATAAAAGAACCACCAAGAAGTATAAAGAACCAAAGATGAAGACGCGAATGGCTTTCCTCCTCTTGGTGATGGCGTGGACAATGGCCGTCATTATGACGTCACCAGTGCAGGGACAGGATGTGACGTATGACGAGGCTCTCCTGAAGAAGTACGCCCGTGTCACGCAACAGTTGCGATACCACCTTCGCTCCATCTCCACGGAACTCACAACCAGAGAAACAGATGCTTTGAATGTAAGCTGAATGTGAAATGGAAAATGGGATTTTGTTTCCTTAAGCAAAGGAACGGGATTCCGGGGTTGACGTAGGGCTGTTCTGCTGTTGGTAGGGCAGGTAAGTAATGTTGTTGATGCTTTTATTTGTCCATGTATCGAGAATGAGCGATAGCGTAGTGTTTGTTTGGTAACAATAGCGCGTGACCAACCAAAATGTGGATATCGAGAGAAGGACAAAGAATTAATACCAAGTGTTAGATTTTGAAGATAGTTTTCATTGGCAACAACCACTTTTGAGAAACCAAAATGGCGGCACTGACATCATAAACACATTCCCGATTGTTAGTAAATTTAATTCGCCTAGCTGTCTGCCTCTTTTGATGAGGTCTTCTGGTAGCTCGATGGAAGATACATCTCCTCACTTATTACACCTCCCCTTGATAAAAAAAAAAAAGAAGGTATAGGGTCTAGTCTATTTTTTATTTGTATGACCTTGTTTATTTCAATGTTGTCACCAGAGGATCAGTGCGCTTGAGAGCGAGCGCCACACACAACTGCTGGCCGCACAGAACCTGCTGATTCCAGTATGGGAAAGACTGGACAATCTGCAGACCGCAATGGGAACCAACCCTGGTATAGCTCAAAACATTATTGTGTACTTCGGTGGGTGAAAACCAGAAGGTACTACGGCAAACTGAATACAGAAGGCTGGTAGTACCCCCTGGATTTGACCTTTCG
>CM065682.1:32529610-32537110 GCA_017654935.2 Phymorhynchus buccinoides | reverse complement strand
TTGAAGCTTTGATTCCAGCACTGACAATACAAACGCAGTACATTCCAATGAAAATGTCACAACAGCAAACTGTCATTTCAAATACTAATAACAATATCATTGTTGAAACATAGAGCATTTACATTTACATGGGCGATACATGCTTGCGGTAAAAACGCAGTAAGTCACGTGTCAAAATCACGGTTTTCACGTGTGTTCCCTCTAATAGCTGGTAAGAAATTTTATTTTGACCAAGTGTGGCTCCCATACAATTTCCTCATGCATGAAAGGAAACATCACTCTAAAAGACACACTGACGCACCACGATTAAGTCCTTTTGTGTGTTTTTGCTGCGTAGCTGTGACCCATATACAAATGCCCCCAACTTGAAATAGAGGCTGCTCTTTAAAATTATGTTTCGTTTTCAATTTGGGGGCCTTTGTACGGGAGTCAAACCAGGTCAAAAACAAGATTTCTTACCAGCCATAAGAGGGAAAACACGTGAAAATCGTGATTTTGACACATGATCTGGTGGGTCTTAAATGAACAGCCTCGATCGTATATGAGGAAAGTCTGTACGTGGGCCACTCCGACCCAGAAAACCCCCCAAGGAATTTAATCATGCTGGCTCAGTGTGTCTTTTAAGACCCAGTACGTCACGTGTCAAAATCACGGTTTTCACGTGTTTTCCCTCTTATAGCTGGTCAGAAATCTTATTTTGACCAAGTGTTTCTCCCATACAAATTTGCCTTTTGCACGAAAACGAGACATCACTTTAAAGAGCAGCCTCGATCGTATACGAGGAAAGTCTGAATGTGGGCCACACCGACCCAGAAAAAAACCAAGGGACTTAATCCAGCCGGCTCGGGACTGATCCGCGGGAAATAACCGTAGTAACTCTGCATGCCCGCCTGTGCGTAAAGTGTATCACCACCAACGGCATTCTGTACGCCCATGGGCACGATACAACTAGTAATTCTCTTAAACTATATGCGTTGACATGGTGTCACCCTCCGCAAAGACAACATCTACTTGACTGATTGATTGAATTAAAGTCTGTTCGGTGTGGAGTGGCACAGTGGTAGCGCGTTCGCCTCGTGTCAAGTAAACCCGAGTTCGAACCTGGGTACAGAGGATTTTCCCTCTCATTTTGCACCAGGCCTTACGGTCTGAATGTGGAGTCTTCCGGATGAGACGATAAACCGAGGTCGCGTGTGCCCATGCACTTAGTACACGTTAAACCCAGTGGCAACGAAAAAGTTGCCATTTGGTCAAAATCCCCCCCCCCCCTTTTCCTTCCTCATCAGTCACACACAAAAAATCGCATGCAAAAAATATAAAAATGGGTGGCGCGCCTCTGGCTGCGACGCGCTCTCCAGGTGGGAGCAACCCGAATTTCACAGAGATGCCTCTGTGACTATAAAGTACCTAATACCTATAATACCTAATAATACAATGGTGCTATTAGACTTAAGACAAACAACTATGTTGGATTAGATTTTAAACTGTTTAACGGTGGCCTAAAGTTTGAATCGCCCGCAGAGATAAGTCTTTTCTTTTAGTTTATTTCAAAATTGGGGTATTTTTTATAATTCACCCTCAATTACCAATTAAGTATAGGGGAAGACGGGGTAAAAAGCGCATGGGCGGGTAAGAAGACCACCCCAATTATCTCATGAAATAAAGAAAATTTCAGTCAAATTTGCCCATGAGACGAATGTAGACATTAACGCTCGTCTCATGGGCAAAATGAGACTGAAATTTGCTTCATTTCATGAGATAATTGGGGTGGGCTTCTTACCCGCCCATGCGCTTTTTACCCCGTCTTCCCCTATGTTCAGATGAAACGATTTAAAGGATGTCATATATATGATGCATGCATTTAGCGCAGGTTGAAGCACCCCACAGCAGCAAAATCCATTTGACTGGATGGCGCCGCAATTGCTGCGACGCGCTCTCCTCATGGATGGCTGCCGAAATTCCACGGGGAATGAGACAAGATGGTGCGTGTACAGAGCACGAAACGACACGTTACAGGAGGGACAGCATACTTTCATATCGCACAAACAAAATCATTACATAATATTGTTTTGGCGGTCGTAGCACGAATGAGTGACTTAGCTGAATCCTTTCACCGCCAGGTGGCGCGACACTCAAGTGGTCCAAACCTAGTAGTAATATGTGTTGGGGAGAGAGAGAGACTGAGGGAGAGAGAGAGAGAGAGAGAGAGAGAGAGAGAGAGAGAGAGAGAGAGAGAGAGAGAGAGAGAGAGAGAGAGAGTGAGAGAGAGAGAGAGAGAGAGAGAGAGAGAGAGAGAGAGAGAGAGAGAGAGAGAGAGAGAGAGAGAGAGAGAGAGAGAGAGAGAGAGAGAGAGAGAACTCGAACTCGAACATTTTTATGAATAGGCCTCACTGCCCGTATCATGTGGGAGGGTGGGGAGGGGGATTACATAAGGCATAATAACATTATTATCAAAACATTCCATAATTGGAAATGCAAACACAAACAACCAAGGAAATAATGAATAGACAAACAAACCAACACACCAAATACATGGATGACTAAACACAGAAATAAGTAAATAATTAGTTAAACAAATAAATAAATAGAATACCCACCATCTTAGAGAGAGAGAGAGAGAGAGAGAGAGAGAGAGAGAGAGAGAGAGAGAGAGAGAGAGAGAGAGAGAGAGAGAGAGAGAGAGAGAGAGAGAGAGAGACAGAGACAGAGACAGAGAGACAGAGAGAGAGAGAGAGGGAAGGAGTCCCTCCCTCTCCCCAACAAAGATTACCATACTACCAGGTTTGGACCACTTGAGTGTCACGCCACCTGACGGTGAAAGGATTCAGCTAAGTCGACCATTCAATGCTTTCTCAGAGTCAAACAGGGACACGTGCTATTTCAATAAAAACGTGGCTCAGAACAATGAACAGAAACAGGCATATATTTTTTTTGCTAAACTAAGATACTTCCTCTACGTCTCAACGTTTCCGAAGGTGGCAATGTTGTACTTTAGACAACCTCTCATGTTTACGACCCTCAGTCTCAAAGTCTCCTTCTTTCAAGTTTATGAAAATAGTCCAAGGCTGATCCTATCCCTATCCCTGTTCCAAGAATGGCAGAATGATGCTTCTCAGTGAAAATGTTCAATGCGAAAAGTTGAGGGGGAGGGGGGGGAGGGGGTGTATAAAGTACAAGAGAGCCCCGAAATTTGAGGGGGAAGGGGTGTATAAAGTACAAGAGAGCCCCGAAATGTGAGGGGGAGGGGGTGTATAAATAAAGTACAAGAGAGACCCGAAATTTGAGGGGGAAGGGGTGTATAAAGTACAAGAGAGACCCGAAATTTGAGGGGGAGGGGGTGTATAAAGTACAAGAGAGCCCCGAAATTTGAGGGGGAAGGGGTGTATAAAGTACAAGAGAGCCCCGAAATTTGAGGGGGAAGGGGTGTATAAAGTACAAGAGAGCCCCGAAATTTGAGGGGGAGGGGGTGTATAAAGTACAAGAGAGACCCGAAATTTGAGGGGGAAGGGGTGTATAAAGTACAAGAGAGACCCGAAATTTGAGGGGGAGGGGGTGTATAAAGTACAAGAGAGCCCCGAAATTTGAGGGGGAAGGGGTGTATAAAGTACCCCGAAATTTGAGGGGGAAGGGGTGTATAAAGTACAAGAGAGCCCCGAAATTTGAGGGGGAAGGGGTGTATAAAGTACAAGAGAGCCCCGAAATTTGAGGGGGAAGGGGTGCATAAAGTACAAGAGAGCCCCGAAATTTGAGTACAAGGGGGAGGGGGAAGGGGTGTATAAAGTACAAGAGAGCCCCGAAATTTGAGGGGGAAGGGGTGTATAAAGTACAAGAGAGCCCCGAAATTTGAGGGGGAAGGGGTGTATAAAGTACAAGAGAGCCCCGAAATTTGAGGGGGAAGGGGTGTATAAAGTACAAGAGAGACCCGAAATTTGAGGGGGAAGGGGTGTATAAAGTACAAGATAGACCCGATATTTGAGGGGGAAGGGGTGTATAAAGTACAAGATAGCCCCGAAATTTGAGGGGGAAGGGGTGTATAAAGTACAAGAGAGCCCCGAAATTTGAGGGGGAGGGGGTGTATAAAGTACAAGAGAGCCCCGAAATTTAGGAAACACCTCGACAATAAAGCTGCGTACACACAACTAAGCAGGGGAAGACGGGGTAAAAAGCGCATGGGCGGGGTAAGAAGCCCACCCCAATTATCTCATGAAATAAAGAAAATTTCAGTCAAATTTGCCCATGAGACGAATGCTAGACATTAACGCTCGTCTCCTGGGCAAAATGAGACTGAAATTTGCTTCATTTCATGAGATAATTGGGGTGGGCTTCTTACCCGCCCATGCGCTTTTTACCCCGTCTTCCCCCATTTACAAATGCCTTAAATAAGTAAAAGAAAGAAGGGAAAAAAAGAATAAGCGCACGCGTTTATGCACGGAAACACGTCCGTATATTATTTGTTTCCTTCTTTCTTTTACTTATTTACTGCATTTTCGTACGGGGATACTTAGTTGTGTGTACACAGCCTTAGACATAACTCATAAGAAACATAGATGCAGTAATCAATGCGTCATTCAGATGACCTTTATCAACGCATGATGCAAACAATATCACCAACAACAGTAAATGAAGCAATACTGTCATTCTTATATATCGATCGCATTATATTTACAAGTAGGGGAAGACGGGGTAAAAAGCGCATGGGCGGGTAAGAAGCCCACCCCAATTATCTCATGAAATAAAGAAAATTTCAGTCAAATTTGCCCATGAGACGAATGCTAGACATTAACGCTCGTCTCATGGGCAAAATGAGACTGAAATTTGCTTCATTTCATGAGATAATTGGGGTGGGCTTCTTACCCGCCCATGCGCTTTTTACCCCGTCTTCCCCTAATGACACGTTAAGTAGAACGAAAAACGCAACAAACACAACGATACTGAAAAATGAACAGACAACCACTCCGAATGAACTTAACAATCACACAAAAAACCCTCAAAGCATCACAGAAAGGCATAACGTCACCGTGTCAAATCAATGGCGAAGGGCGAAGTTCCCCCTATTAACCATGTAGAGCATAAGAAGAATGAGACTGTTAAAGGGGCACCCTGACGGATGCGTTTTTGTAAGAAACACGTCGAGATCACTAGGAAAACACCCTTTACAGAGATTGCAACACTCACTTTGCTCTGGTTTCCTAGAAATCAAACCGTCAAATCGGCGGAGGTGCTGGAAGTCAAATTATTTCACCCCAACAAAAGCCGTGTGCCGTCTCTTTTCTAATGGTCGTCAAATCGTTTGCACGAAATACAAGACTTTTTTTTTTTTTTTTGGGTGGAAATTGTGTAGCTTAACTGAAGGAGTTTCGCTCACAACAAAGGAAATAGCTCCAATGTTTTGTTTTTTTACTGCACTACAAAAACAACAAAAAACCGCTTCAGCCACAATGAGAGTCCTCCACCCACCCCATCCAAAATGGCTACTCTCTCTGGCATCTCCGCCAAGAAGGACTCGCCGTTTTGACGGTTATATGTATAGGAAACCAGAGCAAAGTGAGTGTTCTGATGCTTCAAAAGGCTGTCTTTCTGGTGATCTCGACGTGTTTCTTGCAAAATCTCATCCGCCAGGGTCCACCTTTAAGGACGCACAAAGCAATCAGTTAGCATTAGCATGTGACACACACACACAAAAACAACCACACACACAGACCCCTCCCCCCCCCCCCCAACACTTAGGCCACAACACACAAGCTCACACACACACACACACACACACACACACATACATTACATAATCTCTCATGAACACGGACCTACGCGCAAACCCAAGTGTCAAAACAGAACTACGTAACATTAGCTGCACAGAGCGCTGTACTTTGAAAAAACAATAAATCTGCCACATCTTATGCATGATACAGATGCGGTCAATACACGCACAGACACCCCGACGGGGGCGCGCGCACACATACACACAAACACACACACAAGAGCACAAACACAGATACACGTATGCGTACACACTCATCAACCAGCAAAAACACACCAACATGAACACAAAAAAGTCATATAAGCTTACTTTGGCAAAATGGTAGATATACACAGTCAACATGAAACCGATGTACAAGAACCTTATTATTCCCTCGTACAATTCATCGATACAACAAACACTTCAAAAGAGATAAACGTAGTAAACGTAGCAATACAGTATAATGAACAATATCGCTACTAAACACGACAACAGAAATACACATAAACGAGCTACATGTTGGATCAAATAATCTCGATAAAAGTCATTTGGTTTAAACGATTTAAAAAACAATTGAGAATCGCATAGTAAAGCAGCAACATAAACAAATGAGAACGAGCACAACAAGCTGAAAGCTTATACAAGGCGCTCAAACACAAGTGGATTATACAATATTGGCTGCCACAAGTAATAAGAGACTGGAACAGAACATGATAATGAAAAGCAAGCAACAACAAAAACAACAGTAACATATAAACTGAAATTGACATTGAAGTTGATGGGGGCAAGAGGCATTTCAAAAAAAATCATTTGCAAAAACAAACAACCAAGCATCCGAGTAAACAACCAACCAACCAATAAAATAAAAAAATCCAAAACAAATCATAACAGCAATAAGAAAGGAATCTTAAGATAAAATGAAATTGATAATTATGTCCAGGCTCCCTCAGATGGACATTGCAACTTACAAAAAGAAACGTCAAAAACAACTCCTCCGAAATGGGAATGCGTCGTCGGTGAATGCAGCGGGGACACCAGTGGAATGATTATATCAACGTCTGGGAATAACATGCACTCCGTAAAAGTAAGATGCTTTTTCCCCCTATGATTTAGGAAAACACTTGGCTTCGGTGGAAAGCAATGTGTCCGTGTGATTCCCTAAATAATCAGAGTTCGCATTCACAACAACCTCATCAGTTTTAGTGCAGAAAAGTATGTAGCACGCACACACGCACGCACAAACGCACACACACACAAGCGCACGCACATACACGCACACACACACTGAGCTTCAGCTTTTTTTAAAGTGGGCAGATACAACCTTGCTCTTTAATCATTGTAGATTTCCTCCTACGTATAATAACATTATGAACTGAGTAAATATCGTTGACATAGTTCCTCGGTCGAAAGCCATGTGTTATCACAAAACGAATACAGATGTCCGATAGTACCTTCTGTCAACAGACAAAAACTATTATTTGTTTAACACTGGCGTGATGGCCAGCTCAATAATTGGTCCCCTTTTCTCAGACATTGTTCGTGAAACAGATAAACAATAACATTCAATTTCATAAAAGAAGATGAAAAATTGACTGCAGTAGGCCCTACCATTTGGAGATCAACGTAAAAATGGTGGGTGCAGAAAACAAGGTACTTGTGAAAGGGAAACCTCCAACGTTTCGTGCCTTAGTCACTTAGTCATGAAGTGAAGACAGCAAACGTTGGAGTTTTCCCTTCCACAGGTACCTTGATTTCTTTACCCA
>CM065682.1:32522110-32524610 GCA_017654935.2 Phymorhynchus buccinoides | reverse complement strand
GTAGGGGAGCGCTGGGGAGAGCGGCCCCTGCAGAAGAGGTTGACGCACATGTTGGTGTTGAAGCACGCGTAGACGATGGGGTTGGCGGCGCTGTTGAGCGGCGCCATGCTCTGGATGAAGGTGCTGAGAGCCACCGTGTCCTGAGTCTGGCGGGTGAAGCCGTAGACGTCCAGCAGATCGAAGACGAAGTACGGGCTCCAGCACACGACGAACACTGCACGGAGAAAACAACAGGATGTTAAATCACATAGAAACTGGATGAAGGTGCTGAGAGCCAGTGTCCTGGGTCTGGCGGGTGAAGCCGTAGACGTCCAGCAGATCGAAGACGAAGTACGGGCTCCAGCACACGACGAACACTGCACGGAGAAAACAACAGGATGTTAAATCACATAGAAACTGGATGAAGGTGCTGAGAGCCAGTGTCCTGGGTCTGGCGGGTGAAGCCGTAGACGTCCAGCAGATCGAAGACGAAGTACGGGCTCCAGCACACGACGAACACTGCACGGAGAAAACAACAGGATGTTAAATCACATAGAAACTGGATGAAGGTGCTGAGAGCCAGTGTCCTGGGTCTGGCGGGTGAAGCCGTAGACGTCCAGCAGATCGAAGACGAAGTACGGGCTCCAGCACACGACGAACACTGCACGGAGAAAACAACAGGATGTTAAATCACATAGAAACTGGATGAAGGTGCTGAGAGCCAGTGTCCTGGGTCTGGCGGGTGAAGCCGTAGACGTCCAGCAGATCGAAGACGAAGTACGGGCTCCAGCACACGACGAACACTGCACGGAGAAAACAACAGGATGTTAAATCGCATATAAACACTGGGGGGCAGTGGGTGGATGCCTCGTGCCTCCATACTGGGGAGCTGGACGAAAGGGTTAATCTAACACGAATTTTAGATGACGTAGGCCTAAAATGAATGCGAAACGTATGTTCCGAGGGTTATTTGACAGAAAGTACAACCATTCGCATCGGGTGACATTATTATTAGATAGTATGTACTTTATAGTCACAGAGGCGTTTCTGATAAGTTCGGGTTGCTCCCGCCTGGAGAGCGCGTCGCAGCCAGGGGCGCACCACCCATAGTTGTTTTTGGGCATGCGATTTTTCGGTGACTGATGAAGAAGGAAATAAAAGGGGGTGGGTAAATTTTGACGAAATGATAATTTTTTTGTTGCCACTGGGATTAACGTGTGCTAAGTGTATGGGCTCACATGACCTCGTTTTATCGTCTCACCCGAAAGACTCCGCGTTCAGACCTTAAGGCATAGTGCAAAGTGAGAAGAAAAATCCCCTGTGCCCAGGTTCGAACTCGGGTTTACTTCTTTTTTCGTTAATTATGTGAACATTCTTTTATTGATCTTATCGAAACTGGTAGAATGGGGAAAACTCACCAGAGTTTGGGTTTGGTGATCAAGGTAGAAAGCAAAAGCAATCAGTAAAAATATAATTATGTTACTTTATGTCACATGCTCGCATGTGTCAAAACTCTCTCTCTCTCTCACTCTCTCTCTCTCACTCACTCTCTCTCTCTCTCGCTTTCTCTCTCACTCTCTCTCTCTCTCTCTCTCTCTCTCTCCCTCTCTCTCTCTCTCTCACCCCCTCTCTCTCTCTCCCTCTCTCTCTCTCTCTCTGTCTCTCTCTCTCTCTGTCTCTCTCTCTCTCTCTCTCTCTCTCTCTCTCTCTCTCTCTCTCTCTCTCTCTCTCTCTCTCTCTCTCTCTCTCTCTCTCTCTCTCTGTCTCTCTCTCTCTCTCTCTCTCTCTCTCCTCTCTCTCTCTCTCTCTCTCTTGTTTTGCTTTGACTTTTATGTTCATTTAATCTTTCAAAAAGCAATTTCAATGTTTCAGGAATCGACATTCACTCAAATTCAATAGAATCGTTTGCAGAATGATGCATTTTGGAATACAAAATGTCAAACAAATGCAACATCAGAACAACAAATGGTGAACAAACATTGCTTTAAAAATATCAATCGATGATTGTTTCTAGTATTATAATGGAATGATGTCCCACTGTCACTGATAATCTATTAGCGAGCTGCATTATTTATGTTGGACCATAGGCACATATGCCTACGTATGCTTATGTGTACTACTTAGAATAACGTATGTATCAACACGAAATGATATAAACCGATGTACATGAAGTTCTTATTGGGAATACTTGACACAAGGCGAACGCGTTACCTCTGTGCCACTCTACACTCTACTCCAGAAGGTAATATCACAACAAGAAGGAACAAGGTTGCTACTTACCTTCTGCCTTTCACCCGAGAAGAATGCGATGGCTTGGAGTCAAAACGGACTAGACTATCTTTATATAGTCCATTGACGTATTATTGAACTTATTACGAAAACTAATAACTTGTAAAAAAAAAAAGACTGTAGAAATATAAAAAGGATAATCCCAATTCTATATTATTTGTAGTCGTTTTTAATACAAGTTCTTAGTTTTTGCAAAAAGTTCAATAATACGTCGATGGACTATCTAAAGATA
>CM065682.1:32509610-32512110 GCA_017654935.2 Phymorhynchus buccinoides | reverse complement strand
AAAAACACATTCTCACTGAAACGCACACAAACATACTCAAACATACAGTTGTACAAACACGCGCACACGTACGCACACGCACGCACACGCACACGCACGCACGCACACACGCACACACACACACACACACACACACACACACACACACACACACACACACACACACACAGACAGACACAGACACATACACATACACACGGGCTTGCGCGCACACGCGCACTCACATACACAAAAACACTCACGTGTACTCACACTCACAGACACATGCTCGCATACACCCCCCCCCCCCCCCCCCCCCCCCCCCCCCCCCCGGCCTCTAGCCGAACACAATCTCTCCTGCGCACGCATACACTATATACACATGCAAGCAGATATACCCACACAGAACACACACACACAAAACTCACACACACACACACCTGTTTGGAAGCGCAAGCTTTCCAGTTCTCAGCGAACATTTTCATCGCGAATATTTGAGGAGGGGTGTGTGAGGGGTGTGTGTGTGTGTGGGGGGGGGGGGGGGGGTAAAGCACAGGATAGCTCTATCTGTAACAGAGCGGTGTTAACAACAGGCTGACGGCTTGACAAGTGAGACGAGCACTGTCGACAAACCTCGAGTTAATCCCGTCTACTTTTACCCCACGGTACGTATTCCCCAGACAGAGGAGAAAGAAAACACAGTTTACGTCACCCCCCGTGTGCCTGGTGACTAAATTTGGAGCTCCAATTTCGCTCGAGACGTTTTTCTTCCATTTCCCCGTCTCGTTATATTTGTCCATTAGAAATCGTGGAAGAATGCAATCGCTTGGCAACATGGATCAAGACACTGTAGTTTCTTTTCTCTGTCTGTCTGTGGTGTTGTGTGTCCTCACAACATGCAAAGTGGTACCTTAACCTCCTCCACTACCTTAACCTCCTCCAATATTTCCATTTATGCGCCAGCTCGCACTTTACGTTCTGTTTCTGATCCTCTTTCTCTCCAGATCCCTAGGTATAAGCTTTCAACTGTTGGTCGGCGCTCTTTTGCTGTCTCAGGACCGACATCTTGGAACAAACTTCCTCTTTCCCTCCGTCAGCGACCGACCCTCTCTGCTTTCAAATCTAACCTCAAAACCCACCTGTTCCCCCGTCATTGAGGCCCCGCTCTCTTTCTCTTCTCTATCTTGCCTTTAGGTCTGTTTCTGCTGTATTCCACTTATGTTATACTACGTGTGTGTTCGCTTTGTATTGCATTTTTGTTTGAATGCGTTATGAATGCTAACGTGTGTGCGCGCTTTGATTTGATTTATATCAAGATTCAGCGCCGTATAAATACTGTATGTTGCTGTTGTTGTTTCAGTTGCCACACACTAGAACTCGCGAACAACTCTGGACGAAACTAGAAATAATCGTGAACAACTCTGGACGAAACTAGAAATAATCGTGAACAACTCTGGACGAAACTAGAAATAATCGTGAACAACTCTGGAAGAAACTAGAAATAATCGTGAACAATTCTGGAAGGAACTAGAAATAATCGTGAACAACTCTGGAAGGAACTAGAAATAATCGTGAACAATTTTGACGAAACCAAAAATAACCGTGAACAACTCTGGAAGAAACTAGAAATAATCGTGAACAACTCTGGAAGAAACTAGAAATAATCGTGAACAACTCTGGAAGGATATGAAAGTTGAAAATGGTGACTGCCACAGGTCTAGTCGCAAGGATGATGAAACAAGATGAGAAAGAAGTTCTGACCTGCTGTAGGAGAAGGAAGGATAGATTAATGGTGGTCTAAGGACGGTGGCTACCATTTCAGTTCATCAAAACACCAGAACTCAGTGCGTTTGACCAGACCACCAGAAAGCAGATGAGGCAACTGCTGTTTTGGAAAGCTGGGCTGATACATGTCATTAGAGGATGTGCCTTGCCCAGGGTACATCCCTGGTTCATTTTGGCCATGGGGACAGATAGCGTTGGAGATTGAGGGTTGAAGATCGCAGCACTAAAAGCCAGGGCAATGCCTCTTAGTTCGAGGTGATAAATATTCACGACACACAAAAAAAGCTCGAAATTGATTTTCCATCGTTGTAACAATCCAACCACCGTACACATTTCACTCTCACTTTACTGTTGGCCCGAACTTTACACTAGTGTCACCTTATGATATTTGGGTAAAGGGTACTTTGGAATATCATCTTCATACCCAACCCACATCCTGAATCCTTTGACATTGGAACTGTTGACGGATGGTCTTCATCCTTCCGGACAGACGAACATCATCACTATGGAATATTAATACCTCTATATACCACAATGGATTTATTTCTTCTTGATTGGACGTCACCACCACCACCCATCCTCTCCCCGGTGGGCGATTATTATTAAGTTTTGAACAAATAGTTCTTCGCCTTCTGGATGTTCTGTATTAGCAACTTCCTCCAATCTGTCACTCTCCTTGACTCCGCATTTTCCTGTTTGTACTAACGGTCATACATTAAGTTTTGTCATTCGTGGT
>CM065682.1:32502110-32507110 GCA_017654935.2 Phymorhynchus buccinoides | reverse complement strand
GCCCGCTACTACAGGCTACTAACTGTCAATCAGTGATGCAAGCCATTTGAAGGGTCAGGAGTGATTTTAAAAAAACTTGTAGTAAACAGTTGTATAAACCCATTTTAATAATAATAATAATAATAATAATAATAATAATAATGTTACACCCGTGCGTGAGGGGAAATAATCAACATAAACAATCAAAGTGTATAACTATGCAAGCGCATGAGAATGTTCGTGTCTCTCTCTCTCTCCAAATTATCCACACCTCACAACACAGACGAACAATCAACAACAGTCCACAAAAGCAGGTAGAATTCAATCCTGGTCAACTATTAAATCAAAAGAAAGTTTCACATTCAATTACCATTCATCTTCAGTTCACTCTCCACACTAAATATAAAATTCCTTCGGGTGTTTCGCCTTTTCTTAATATTCCTAGAAAAGGGAAACTATTTCAATAACACATTTTCTTAATTAATCCTCAAATTGTCTCCCATTTCAGTTTTCCAAACCCATCTCCATTTACAAGTACACAAGTAGTAGGTTCCTTCGTAGTTATCCAAAACTAACTCATTTCATCTACTACTCAATCCCACAAACCAAACTGGCAGTAAATAGCGCAGGTGCTCCCAGTGCACTCCTGCCGTTATCTCTTTAACCAGGCCCGCCGGTGCAGAACGAAGTCGCGTCTGCCCGCGTGCATCCCGGTGTTGCCGACTCTGTCACTTTGCTCCAGACCGCCGCACGGAAAGGAAAGTCAGCGCGTCAAAGGAGATGGGGCCCATGCCACTCCACTCTCCTAGCCAGCCACAGAAGCTGAAATGATCGATACCAACCATATACAAGCTATCCAAAATATGTACGTGTTAACAGCCCACGAGACTTACCAACCAAATAGTCTCCTGTTAACAAAGAACAAACCACCATCAAAATGGAACAAACTGATTATTACCAAACAACAACGCACTCAACACAACACCTTGGAACCTGCAAACTATCATTGACTTCTTCCAACATTCACAAAGAGTAATACCTTTGACACACCACCTTGAAGTCTATCACAACCAAGTAACGAACTCACCAAACGAAGCCAAAAATTAGAATTCCATACAAGGAATGCAACAACTGTATTCATAGAAATAACAAGAGAGTAAACCCATAGGTACGAACCTGCATCAACAGCAGCTTACAAAAAACATAAGTGAGTTGCCCCCGGTCCACATCCCAAAGCTAACAGCTGAGGACCAAAAAAAACCCGATGTGTCCAGTTCAAGACAAACATGGCAACTGAACTCAACTGAACGAAAACCGTCAATACACATCTGCGCGTCACGTGATACGCATACTGCGCTGAGGTTCCAAACCAGAAATATGGCATCACAAAAAACGCCCAAAACACTGCGTAACAAATAATAATAATAATAATAATAATAATAATAATAATAATAATAATAGTACATTTAGATAGTGCTTTACTTCAAATGAGCCCAAAGCGATTTACAATCGAATATTCATCAACAAGTGTTTAAGAATAACACAAACCAGCAACAATGCATATACAAAGCAACTGCTCCCCCCCCCCCCACACACACACACACACACACACACACACACACACACACACACACACACACACACACACACACACACACACACACACACACACACACACACACACACACACACACACACACACACACACACACACAGACTCGACACTGACTCATTATTCATCTTTCCTTCAGTAAGCCATCGCAACTGAGTTGCACGGACTGACCACATACAGCAACATACATACACACACACATACAAACGTTAGAGATACACATACAAGTACACTCACACACAACGTACGCAAGTACACACACACACACACACACACACACACACACACACACACACACACACACACACACACACACACACACACACACACACACACACACACACACACACACACACACACACACACACATAGAGACACACATATGCACACACATACACATACACATGCGTACATACATAACACACAAAACCAAAACACACACACAAACACACATGTACGCACACCTGCATGCTCACACACACACACAACACATGCACACACACACACACACACACACACACACACACACACACACACACACACACACACACACACACACACACACACACACACACACACACACACACACACACACACACACACACACACACACACACACACACACACACACACACACACACACACACACACACACACACACACACACACACACACACACACACACACACACACACACACACACACACACACACACACACACACACACACACACACACACACACACACACACACACACACACACACACACACACACACACACACACACACACACACACACACACACACACACACACACACACACACACACACACACACACACACACACACACACACACACACACACACACACACACACACACACACACACACACACACACACACACACCACACACACACACACACACACACACACACACACACACACACACACACACACACACACACACACACACACACACACACACACACACACACACACACACCACACACACACACACACACACACACACACACACACACACACACACACACACACACACACACACACACACACACACACACACACACACACACACAGCCACACACACACACACACACACACACACACACACACACACACACACACACACACACACACACACACACACACACACACACACACACACACACACACACACACACACACACACACACACACACGCACACACACACACACACACACACACACACACACACACACACACACACACACACACACACACACACACACACACACACACACACACACACACACACACACACACACACACACACACACACACACACACACACACACACACACACACACACACACACACACACACACACACACACACACACACACACACACACACACACACACACACACACACACACACACACACACCTCCTATTCAATCTTCCAGTTACCGAAAATTACACGAATCTTTTTCACCCCGGCGAGAATCTTTTTCACCCCGGGGGTGGGGGGGGGGGGGGGGGGTGTGTATTTGTAAAGTGGAAGGGAAAAAAGACTTATCAAAATGGACCCAAGTTAGGGAAACTTATTATCTGACAATAACTGGCTTTATTATGTCCATCATCTATTACCTCCTGACAGTGCCGCTGTCATTTGTCATTGACTCAAGCGTTCAAAAACGTCTGTGAGACAACAAATGATGTCAATAAACTCCTTCCTAAAGCAAGTACAGAAACGTCAGCCACAACATCGTTGAGGAAAAATAAAAGGTTACAAGGGTTCGGTGAGAATAAAGTCAATAATTTTCGTCGCATATTCTTATCTTTTTGTCTTGAATGCCAGTTCTAAGTTTACATCTGCAGAGGACAGAACAGCCTTAGTATTTCATGCTTTCTAATGGGTTGCTTGGTGTCTTTGGATGTTAATTTTATGAACAGAAAGAAATTGATTCTATAGTTAACATTTAAAATGGGTTGGTTTGTGTCTTCAAATATCAACAGAAATAAAATTTGTCTATAGGAAAAAGTTATATGTATATAGAGATTTATATCAAATTTGTGGACAGCTACTGTATTCATTAAAAAAACCCACATCTTATTGAGTTCAACCAAATTAGGTACTAGGTACTTCATGGTCACAGAGGCGTCTCTGTGAAATTCGGGTTGCTCCCACATGGAGAGCGTGTCGCAGCCAGAGGCGCGCCACCCAATTGTTTTGTTTTTGCATGCGATCTTTGTGATGAAGAAGGAAGGGATGGTGGTAAATGTTGACCACGTGACGACTTTTTCGTTGCCACTGGTTTAATGTGTGCTAAGTGCATGGGCACACGGGACCTCGGTTTATCGTCTCATCCGAAAGACTCCACGTTCAGACCGCAAGGTCTACTGCAGATAGAGATAAAGAAAATCCCCTGTACCCAGGTTCGAACTCGGGATTACTTGACACGAGGCGAACGCGATACCTCTGCGCCACTCTACACCCTCTTCATTCATCATTCCAATAGAATACAATTCTAGTATTGCGTTTTATAAATTATGTTCCCTTTCATTACTGTAAGTAAAGGGAATGAATCCGAGTACGTCAGTATCTGGTATTTTGTATACTTCTAAGCACAGAGACCCGTCTCGACTTGGGAAACCTAGCAAGCCATCAATTTGATAGGCAGGCAGCAGGGGTTTCTCCCTCCTCTTTTCAACTTAACTAACTGCCGTGGTTTTTGTTTACGTGTGCAGAGCGCACGGGCCATCCTTGCTTCAAGCCCCCATAAAAAGGACTCGACGTTCAGTTTCATTTTCCCGTCGAAGTGGAAAGAAAGGGTTACTCGCGCATTGCATTGGCAGGCAAACGTCTTAACCCCGTAGCCACCTTCCTTTCCAATAAATAAATACAATGTTGGCATGGATTTGACCAAGTTGCATATCTTTGTTTATCCTGTTTGTTTCATACATTGTATATGCGTTTAACCCTTTCAACGCCAGCCATTTTTCAGCCAAAACTTTCCATTAAACTTCTAACCTGGGTAGAGAAAAGATTTCATCTGCAATGTTTGGGATTCCTCTATGACATCCATAAAATAGGGCCTATCCTCACCTCCCAAAATGAAGAACATAAGGTCACTGGATACCAGACCCTCATTTGATGCCTTTTAGTGACATAGGTGTTCAATCATTGTGGTGCCAAGAGGCGACAGTGGCGATGAAAGGGTTTTAAATTAATAGGCTTTTAAACAAATTAAAATCGAAGTAAATCTCTAGGCGGATGCCTGTACAATGTACTGTATTGATGAAATATAACTTGATTTGTTTTGGTGTATGTGTGTGTATGAGTGTGTGTGAGTTTTTTTTAAAAAGTTTTTTTTACTTAAGTGCATAGTTTTTACGGATCTATCAA
>CM065682.1:32479610-32494610 GCA_017654935.2 Phymorhynchus buccinoides | reverse complement strand
ATCCCGAGTCACCTTTTATAGCATGAGATCTGACGATCGCCTATGATTACGTCCCTTTGCGCCGCCCAAAGAACAGCAATAAAGAACTAAAAGAAACGAAAGTTCAGGACAAACTCTAGGGAAACGCTAAGAACAATAACTGGAAATTGCCCCCCACACCACCACCCTTTTCCCTAGATGCAAGAAGCCTTCTTTTATCTGTCTTGTCTGTGCCAAGGAAACTTTTCTTACTGTCATCTACTATTCATGTTCTGCCTTATTGGCCCCTGCTTCCCCCCCCCCCCCCCCATATCTTCCAAATAATTTTCTCCTCTACTTTGAGCTCCTCCGAAATTGGAAAGTGTTGGCGGACTGCAGCGGGGAGACCAGTGAAAGCTGAGAACCGGACACATACATACTTAACCCATTATGGCCCTGGAACGTGGAAGAAGAAGAAGAAGAATGTGTTTTGTCAGAGCATTGGAGGGGCTGTGTCAATCACACTGTCACTGTGTAGGTGTGACATGCTCTTTGTGAATAAAGTCCGTTGGGGCTTGAAGTATTCGAAAAGAGTGACCTGCAGTGTAGTCTCTCTATTTTGTCTGTCAATCTCTCTCTCTCTCTCTCTCTCTCTCTCTCTCTCTCTCTCTCTCTCTCTCTCTCTCTCTCTCTCTCTCTCTCTCTCTCTTCTCTCTCTCTCTCTCTCTCTCTCTCTCTCTCTCTCTCTCTAAACTGCTTGTTAAATGTGTTTGGATTGATGTTGCTTTCACCTCCTATTTGTCATCAATTATTTGTTTCACTATGTGTATTTTTGTAATGTTTTTTTTACATGTATGCATAAACAATGTATGTGTGTATGAGAGTCAGAGAGAGAGAGAGAGAGAGAGAGAGAGGGGGAGGGAGAGAGAGAGAGAGAGAGAGAGAGAGAGAGAGAGAGAGAGAGAGAGAGAGAGAGAGAGAGAGAGAGAGAGAGAGAGAGAGAGAGAGAGAGAGAGAGAGAGAGAGAGAGAGAGAGAGAGAGAGAGAGAGAGAGAGAGAGAGAGAGAGAGAGAGAGAGAGAGAGAGAGAGAGAGAGAGAGAGAGAGAGAGAGAGAGAGAGAGAGAGAGAGAGAGAGAGAGAGAGAGAGAGAGAGAGAGAGAGAGAGAGAGAGAGAGAGAGAGAGAGAGAGAGAGAGAGAGAGAGAGAGAGAGAGAGAAGAGAGAGTAGAGAGAGAGAGAGAGAGAGAGAGAGAGAGAGAGAGAGAGAGAGAGAGAGAGAGAGAGAGAGAGAGAGAGAGAGAGAGAGAGAGAGAGAGAGAGAGAGAGAGAGAGAGAGAGAGAGAGAGAGAGAGAGAGAGAGAGAGGCTGTATTTGTTTGCCCTGTTCTAAAATGTATGCTTCTTTTATACGTGCTTCAACATATCTCTGTGCGTATGTGCATGCATGATTGCGTGCGGGTGAGTGCGTGTATGGTTACACGAATGTATGCCCGCACGAATATTAACAATTATGCATGTGCGTATGTAAGTTTTATAAATCCATATTTCAGCCTATCTTTATCATATCACTTACTTTGCTACCTTTATGTTCGATCAAATCTGTATGTGCAATATTTCGCCTTGCCACGTTTGTATTCTATGTTCGTATATGTACCAAGGACAGATTGGAAGACTAGGCGTTGCCTAAAATCTGTATCCTTGAAAAATAAAGATAAAGTTCTCTCTCTCTCTCTCTCTCTCTCTCTCTCTCTCTCTCTCTCTTCTCTCTCTCTCTCTCTCTCTCTCTCTCTCTCTCTCTCTCTCTCTCTCTCTCTCTCTCTCTCTCTCTCTCTCTCTCCTCTCTCTCTCTCTCTCTCTCTCTCTCTCTCTCTCTCTCTCTCTCTCTCTCTCTCTCTGTGATGAAAACAGAAATGCTCGTGTTGTGCTACCATCGTAAGAAGTTGTCTGCAACAGACACATGATGAAATTCCGTACACCTGGGGTATTTCTCATCAATACAGATAGTGGAACGATCCTGGAAGTCCCGATGCTTTTGAATAACCATATGTATAATATGTACATCAACAAGTACATGCAATAAACCTGACTTACATCTCTGCCCAACATCTCTGCCCAGTCAGTTTCCAATGCCCTCTCTCTTCCTCCAACCCCCTCTCCCCACCCCCTCCACCCAAATGAGGTTTTCGCCTTCGATAGAGAGAGAGAGATCATTAGCGGTCACACTGTCAGTGCGTAATTCTCTGGGCTAGAATATGTACTATTGGGGACTAAAAGAACAATGACCTGGATGGAATTCTCTCTCTCTCTCTCTCTCTCTCTCTCTCTCTCTCTCTCTCTCTCTCTCTCTCTCTCTCTCTCTCTCTCTCTCTCTCTCTCTCTCTCTCTCTCTCTCTGCCTAAATCTCTGTCTCTCTGTCTCTCTTGCTTTACCCTTCATCATCCTATCTTGATATGTGCTGGCTACATGAAAGAGACGAAACGAAACGACATTTTGTTTTTAATCAGGGTTATGAGATAAGCATGCAATGTGCCTTTTTACACTCAGCCCTAGTGTGGGTGTGTGTAGAAAGAAATGATGACGTCCAAAGTTTTCGTCTTACGGTAGAGTTAAACATTGGACATATTCGCACTTACCACATTGGAACATAGTCCATCTCAGTATTTTGTTTTTGTTTTTGCTTTATTTTTTAATACAGAATGTGTACCTTCTGTACATCTGGGCCTGCGTTCACATTGTGACAGTATGATACGTATCATCGTGCTAACTTAGAAGTCCTTCTAAAGTCCTATCAAACCCTACTACTTTAGAAGAACTTCTAAGATAGCATGATGATACGTCTCCTCCTATCTCAATGTGAATACAGTTCCTGCTTAACATATTTTAATATCTTCAGAAGGTGACAACAATGCTTGACTTCTAAAAACAGAACTATAACAATGGATATCCTTCCACCAAATTAATAATTTGTGCGATATCACGCATACACACACACACACACACACACACACACACACACACACACACACACACACACACACACACACACACACACATACACATACACACACACACACACACACACACACACATACATACAGAGAGAGAGAGAGAGAGAGAGAGAGAGAGAGAGAGAGAGAGAGAGAGAGAGAGAGAGAGAGAGAGAGAGAGAGAGAGAGAGAGAGAGAGAGAGAGAGAGAGAGAGAGAGAGAGACAGACAGACAGACAGAGAGACAGAGAGACAGAGAGACAGAGAGAGACAGAGAGACAAAGAGATAGACAAAGAGAGAGACTGTATGTTGAATAGTGAACACAAGGATAATGACAGCACAAAAGCAGCATTCAATGGCCTTATAGACGGAAACGAAATCAATAGGCAACAGAGATAAACAAACAAAGAAATATAATACTATAAATAAATAAGATAACAAACTTCTTCTTCTTCTGCGTTCCCGGGCTGCATTCAGCTGACACATTCCGATTTCGGAGGAGCTCAAAGGAGAAAACTATACGGAAGAGTTTCTTGGAAAAAAAGGCAGGAGAATGGGCCAATAAGTCAGAAAGATAGTAGATGACACAAAGCAGAAAAAAGGCAGAGTCAAAGAGAGAGACAGATTAGAGGAAGCTGCAAGCACAGAACTTCCAGAAGGTGGGGGAATTATTTGTTCGGAAGACATCCCCCGTATCCCCATGGGGGATAACAAACAACTCAATACATCAGTGCAGTTAATCAATGTTAACTCATTCGCATCGCAATTATGTTGAATTATTAAAAAAACCCACTCACAAATCACTCCAGCCATACACCAAAACAAAAAACCAGACATAAACAAAAAGAGAAATGAAAGAAGATTACATGATTTTACTTCAGGTTTAGACATAGGGATGTGGTAGATCAGACTCTTTTATATATAGACTGCATAGAAAAACTATCTACAGCAATTAGTTACTCCACTTCAAACCACCACAAATGCACAGTAAGAGGCAAAAGTGTGGTCTAAGGGAGTGAAGCGAGTTTAGAAGTGACCAATGTGTGGTGTGTACACATATTTACTTCCCTTAAAACAAATTCATCAAATTGACAGCTTTATATTAATTCCGGTCATAATATGGGTGGAACGACTTGAATGAGTTAATAAATCAATACAAGTGCAAAGATTCAATTAACCTAAATAGACCCAAAAGCTCAACTCACCAGAGTTGGTAAACCCCAGAGGCTTGATAATGGCGTGCAGTCGGTCCAGACTGAGGGCCACCAGAGCGTAGGTGGAGGCGTAGGTGACTACGCCCTGCGCGTAGCGTATGGTCTTGCAGCCGAAGTTGCCGGCGTGCCAGTCAATGGTGCTCTTCCAGATGATGTCCGTCAACACGTTCACCAGACCGGCAGAGAGATCTGGAATCAACAGAAAGCATAGAATGCAGTGTGAGGAAAAAGCTTTAGCAAGGTTACAATTCTTCTTCTTCTTCTTCTTCTTCTTCTTCTTCTTCTTCTTCTGCGTTCCAAGGCCATATGGCCATGATGGGTAAGGTACGTATGTGTCCGGTTTTCAGTTTTCACCGGTCTCCCCGCTGCGCACAGCCAACAACATTCCGATTTCAGAGGAGCTCAAGGGAGAACAATTATTTGGAAGATTGCTTTGATAAAAGGCAGGAGAATGGGCCAATAAGTCAGAAATTAGTAGTTGATAGAAAGCAACGGGAAAAGGCAGAGTCAATTTGAGTGGTAGATTCGAGGAAGTTACAAGCACAGTACTTCCAGAAGGTGGGGGAACTATTCTTACGAAAGACCCCCCGGGTATCCCCACAGGGACAACGCTATAATAAACTACAATGTCTGCGAGTGTGTTTGTCAGGCATGCTCAAAAGCACCGAGAGAAAGCATGGAACACTGTGTGGAAAACAGAGCTTTAAGGTCTCAATGCACGTTACTATATTCCACTCGTTTTCCCATGGGCAACACAGCAATGTGCAAGTAATCTAAAGGCCTATGTACACGTTAACAATTATCACAACGTATCTCTATTTCCTCATGGCAACACAGTGTTTGGCAACAACTCGCTGTGTTTTGGCGTGGGGAAATAGTGATATATTGCGAATTTTGTTCACGTGTAGAAATATACATATACCTTTATGACTTGCATGTCACGGTGTTGCTATGGGGAAAGAGTGAAAAATGTTAACGTGTTGGTGTTGTTCTCTAAATTGGTTATGTACAGGACACTGGAACAAGAACTGAATTTCATTTTCTTGTACATTTTTTGCACACAGGACCAACAGCATTTTCTGGCGTTAGTAAGAATCGATGTCTATGTACGTGTATTTGGGACACGCCCATTCTAAGCTGTGCCAGACTATTTCCAAAAGATTCTACATATAATACAACAAGGGTTTAATTTTGCCACAGAGAGAGAGAGAGAGAGAGAGAGAGAGAGAGAGAGAGAGAGAGAGAGAGAGAGAGAGAGAGAGAGAGAGAGAGAGAGAGAGAGAGAGAGAGGGAGGGAGGGAGAGAGAGAGAGAGAGAGAGAGAGAGAGAGAGAGAGAGAGAGAGAGAGAGAGAGAGAGAGAGAGAGAGAGAGAGAGAGAGAGAGAGAGAGAGGGATGGGGTATATTATTAAAGCATCGTTTGGAATCGAAATGTATTCGTCAGTGTGATTATGGCCCTCACAAATACAGTAGTCAGTACGACCGGCCCCCTATTCCCCGAATGGAACGCTACATTAATCTGTTTCTCTAAGGATAACAAAGACATGTTCAAAAAAAAAGAAGAATGAAATTATACACAATCGTTAGCAGCGACTAACAAATAAGTCTCAGAAATGACGCAACTCAAGATAGACATTCTGAGCTAGAGACGACTGCGCAATTGAATGCACGGGTAACCTCTTTTTTAAGAACACGAAACAACGAAACCATTAAAAGGATAATGGTGGTTGTCATCTGGAAGAAGAACATTCTAGAGAAATATTTTCGGTGACGACTTTGGTCAAATTAGTATCTAATGTCCCCTCCCCTCCTCCCCCGCACAAACCCTCGACACCCCCCCCCCCCCCTCTGACCCCCAACCCCACTCCCTTTCTCTACTTTGTTAATCTCATTTTCTAATTCACTTAGCAATTCATCGCCCATGGCCTCGTGTTTTAAGGAGCATTGCTTGATGGTCGTGTTTCGCTCACAAGGAGAGATTTGCTTGTGTTATTTCGCTTAGGGGTTGGCTTAACAGTTATGCTTCTGTTATTTCGCTAAGGAGTCGATGAACAGCTATGCTTCCCAGCTTGACATTTCAAATACTAATGTTGCCTGTAAGCTGCCAGCTGTAAGCTGTAAGAGAGTAGTGTTAAGAGTAGTGCTAACAAAGCTATGGGTTTCAGAATAGACAACATGTACATTTGAAGCTTAACACCCTGCAAGCTTGCTAGAGGCTTATGTGTATCTTCGTTGCAACATGAAGTTTTATGTTATTAATTAAGCTGTGTGCTTCTAGCGGAGTTTTAGCTTAGTTATCACTAGAGCCTTCCCTTATTAAGCTTCGAAGCATTCACTTTCTCTGGTGCTTCTCGTTTGTAGCAGCAGCAGCAGAAGCATTAAAGGGATTGTGTTTTGTTTTTCAAGAGAAGAATTTTTTTTAAAGAACTAGAGTTGGTTTAAATACAGAGAGAGAGAGAGAGAGAGAGAGAGAGAGAGAGAGAGAGAGAGAGAGAAGGGGAGGGGGGTCATTTCCCCCTACCTGGTCTTAACAGCAACTTTTGTTGATGTCTTTTTTCTGGGAGTGTGTGAGAGAAATAAAATTGATACTACACAGAATATTACACTGGCCTTTATAATTATAGTGATGCTCTCTTAGACATAATTATTCATATAACCTGGCGTAGATCCCCCCGTTGTCGTCATATTATAGGAATTGGGATAATCCAGCATCCAACAAAGGGACGAAATGCGTGATGGAATGTTTAATGTTTGCACTTATTTGAACATTTCCCCCTTTTATTCCTCATATGGCCTTTCAAATTGGCTGCGTAACTGATTGATGCCTTGGTTTGCATTAACGATACACTGATGCACCACGATTAAGTCCCTTGTTTTTGTCTGGGTAGCTGTGACCCACATACACATGTTCCCAACTTCAAATTGAGGCTGCCTTTAAAATGATGTTTCGGTTTGAATTTGGGGGCATTTGCATGGGAGTGAGAGATCTGGTCAAAACGAGATTTATTTCCAGCTATAAGAGGAAAAACACGTGAAACCCGAGATTTTGACACGTGATGTGGTGGATCTTTGAAGAAAACAAAACAACGTTATAAAACGGATGCAGTCTAATCCTGTCTGTGCGCATGCTTCCAATCTGTGTAATTTGTGCAATGTTTTCTTTCATTGCTATTCATAACAAGAACAACTAGCGTTTGCTCTACTATGCGCATTCTAATAATTAACACAAGCAACTGTTTGTATTAATACAAACAAACATTTTTTTTTCTTAAAGACTGTTGGCATTAATACAAACAGACCATTAAAGCTAATATTTGTGTAATTCTGTGTAATTACCGTCCTTAATGTGATGGCGAGGTGGTTTTAAAAATCCTAACGTCTTCCAAAAGAAATATCAGAAAATGCCAACATGCCTATATCCACAAAAAAACTAAAACAATATCCACATTAACAACAACAACAACATACAGTATTTATACGGCGCTGAATCTTGATAGAAATCAAAGCAAAGCGCACACACACGTTAGCATTCATAACGGATTCAAACAAAAAATGCAATACAAAGCGAACACACACGTTTGACATAAATGGTATATAGCAGAAACAGACCTAAAGGCAAGAGAAAGAAGAGAAAGAGAGTGGAGCCTCAATGACGGGGGAACAGGTGGGTTTTGAGGTCAGATTTGAAGGCTGAGAGGGTCGGTCGCTGACGGAGGGAAAGCGGAAGTTTGTTCCAAGATGTCCGTCCTGAGACAGCAAAAGAGCGCCGACCAACTGTTGAAAGCTTATACCTAGAGATCTAGAGAGAAAGCGGGTCAGAAACTGAACGTAAAGTGCGAGCTGGCGTATAGATGAAAATATTGTCGCAGAGGTAAGATGGAGCAGCTTTATGGATAGATTTATAGCAAAGGGTGTTTAATCTATACTCAATTCTGTCTGCGACAGGAAACCAGTGCAAAGAACGGAGAAGAGGGCTAACGTGATCGAACTTTTTCTTCCTAAGGACAAGACGAGCAGCTGTGTTTTGAATACGCTGGAGAAAAGATAGAGAAGAGACTGATAGGCCATTATCAATGCTAATTAGGAGTATCAGTGCTAATAAACTAAAAACAACACCAACAACAAGAAACACCAAAGCCTTCTTCTTAGTTTGGTTGAATGATGTTTACTTCCTCCTGACCTGCAACACGGGCACATACGGGGCATTAAAATTGGCTATGAGTGGGGTGGGTGGGGGATGGGTTCCTTCTTAGTTCGTACCCCTTCACCCTTACACTCGTCAACCTCTGTCTGTGCTTCTCTCCTCCCCGCTCTCTGTATATATATATATATTTGTATCATATAGTACTGTATTACAACACTATGGCCTGATGAAAAGTGAACCATTCACTTGAAGAGTTGCCACAATGGGCGTTTTTTTGTTTTTGTGTGTGCTTAGTCCAATAGTACTGTATTATATGATGTTGTTGAAGCCCAACTACATTGATATTCAATAACAAAAGGGTATGTTGAGCAAATTACCGACATTTATCTTTCCTATGGCCTTTTTAAAATCACCCAATTTCCTCCAGACTAAAGGGAAGTAATTATACGAAGGGATGTAATTCAACAGTATGGTTCAATATGAAAAATGTTCGAAGGCTTTCAGGTTATCTCTCATTCCTTGTTACGTCTCCCTCTTTAATGTCTGCTTCTTGATTCGGCCTATTTGCGTGTTCACTGTGTATACCATTCTTCTTTTTTTCTTCATGAAAACAAAGTCACACATAAACACAAAACGAAACAAAACAAAAACAGAATTGGGCTGTCCCTGTCTGTCTGTCGCTCGCTATATCTGTCTGTATTAGTGATTCTGTCTGTCTGTTTGTTTGTCTGTCTTTGTTCCCCCCCCTCTCTCTCTCTCTCTCTCTCTCTCTCTCTCTCTCTCTCTCTCTCTCTCTCTCTCTCTCTCTCTCTCTCTCTCTCTCTCTCTCTCTCTCTCTCTCTCTCTCTCTCTCTCTCTCTCTCTCTCTCTCTAAATGGTGTAGGGATGCCTTTATTAAATTTAGAACGAGAACTCTAGGCTTGTATTCTAACAAATTGTGGTTCACTCGTGATTTGTTTATTAATTCTGTTTGTCCTTATAATGTTCTGATGGTTTTGAGGATGAATTGCACTTTTTATTTTCTTGTAAGGAATATAATAAGTTACGCAAAACATGTCTTATATTCACTAAATTCAATTTGCAGAGGTATAATTTTTGTAATTTACTTGCCTCAGAGAATGAAAATGTCATAAAGTGTTATGCTTTGTTTTTAGCTAAAGCTACAAAGCTTAGAAAAAAGAAATTGGATTGTTGCATATAACTTTGTGCTGCATTACCCGACCTATCCTATTGGTATCTTACGTATTATTGTTGGTTGGTCAGTCTAACAGTTATGCTTTTGTGTACATTTATTTTTCTCTAGTGTAATCTTTCTATGTATGTAAGATGTTTTATTTTATGTTTCTTAAAAACAAATCTTATGAACTGATTTAGTCGCCAGTTAGGCTTATATTATTCTTTAGTTCATGGTTTGTGCTTCCTTGGCATCGGAGCATTGTTTGCTAATGTCAATAAAATTCATTTTTCAATTTCAATTTCAATTTCTCTCTCTCTCTCTCACTCCAGGAAGAAATATTTTAAAGATTTAGCAGGCTCTAACAATGATTCGAAATCTTTATGGAAGGCAATCAACTGTATCACAAACAAACACGTTTCTCAGAGACAATCCACTTCCAAAAACATATCCACTGATGAACTTAACGAACACTTTGTCAATGTAGCAAACACTGTAAATGACAAATCGACACAAAATGACTTAAAGGAACTAAAGGAATTTTGCAAAGAAAAACAGATTAACACACCATTGACCATACCACCCATGGCGGTATTTGATGTTTATAACAGTTTAATTAAAATCAAACAGTCCAAATCAAAAGGCTTAGACGAAATTGACAGTAAAATAATAAAACTCAGTGCACCATACATCACAGATACTTTAACCTACATATTCAATATTTGTATTGACAAAAACTACTTCCCCGAGCACTTCAAAACTAGCAAAATAATTCCTCTTTATAAATCAGGTGAACCAAATGACCCCTCCAACTACAGACCCATTTCAATTTTCTCTGTTCTCTCAAAACCACTAGAGCAGCACATCAACAGTCACATCTCATCACACATTAAAAAAATTGACCTCTACACCCAAATCAATCGGGCTTTAGAGAAAATCATTCGTGTCATGCAGCTCTTGTAAATCTGGTCGACCAATGGCTTTCCAATATTAATAATGATGAATACACAGCAGCCGTCTTCGTTGATTTTGCCAAGGCTTTTGACACGATAAACCATGCTCTACTTCTTCGTAAACTATCAGTGTATAATTTTTCAACCAATGATATTGCACTCCTGTCATCATTCCTTAGCTCCCGTCAACAATGTGTTTCTATTGATAATAAAATTTCAGACTTTTGTTATTCAAACAGTGGTGTTCCACAAGGTTCTATCCTTGGTCCTATCCTTTTTTCGTTATATGTAAACGATTTGCCCATTTTCCTTTCATCCCTTAGTGATCTTTTTGCAGATGATACCACAATCCATTCATCTGATTGTAGCTTAAACACCCTGTATGTAAACTTACAAGAAAACATTGATAAACTCACAACCTGGACACATTTTAACCATATGTCACTAAATACTGGAAAAAACAAAACATATGCTGATAACTACCAGACAGAAACGTCAAAACCTACATGCGCCTACTCCAAAATTATATGCCTATAATAAAGAAATCGAAGAAATAAAATCCCACAAAGTCTTAGGATTAACCATTGATAACAATTTATCCTGGCAGGACCATATCACTCATTTAAGCAAAAACATCGCCAAAAAAGTCTTCCAATTATCCAAAATAAAACACTTTCTAAATCAGGAAGCCAGGAAACTCTTCTTCAGTGCACACATTCAATCACTAGTTGACTATGCTTCGACACTCTGGGACTGTGCCAGTGACAAGACTTTGAAACCCCTTGTCCGCTCTTATAATCGCGGCTTTAAACTAGTTCTATTGAAATCAAGTTCCTTAACATCAGAAGATTTTAAGAATCATAATATTTTACCTGTTAAGTATCGGCTAAAATTTAATAAAGGAAGACTTATGCACAAAATAATGAACGGAATGGCACCATCTAGATTAAGAAATAAATTCACGTTAAATGATAAAAGACATGTGCACAAGATTTCTCTCAATAGACCCCGCATGGAGTTATTCAAATCCAGTCTACATTATTCCGGAGGTTCCTTATGGAACTCTTTACCTACTAATTTAAAAGAAATATCACGTTATTCATCTTTTCGAAGACATCTTAAGAATTATATTTTGACATTTGATTTGTAAAATGTTTGAACATTAATGTAGCAAATGCCCATACACATGTTTGATTGTTTGTATCTCTCTCTCTCTGTCTGTCTGTCTCTATCTCTCTGTCTATCTCTCTATTTATCTCTCCCTCTCTCTCTCTCTCTCTCTCTCTCTCTCTCTCTCTCTCTCTCTCTCTCTCTCTCTCTCTCTCTCTCTCTCTCTCTCTCTCTCTCTCTCTCTCTCTCTCTCCCTCCCTGTCTCTCTCTCTCTCTCTCTCTCTCTCTCTCTCTCTCTCTCTCTCTCTTTCTCTCTCTCTCTCTCTCTCTCTCTCTCTCTCTCTCTCTCTCTCTCTCTCTCTCTCTCTCTCCCTCTCTCTCTCTCCCTCCCTCTCTCTCTCCCTCCCTCTCTCCCTCCCTCTCTCCCTCCCTCTCTCCCTCAACATTTTCACTTTTTACATGATATTCATGGTTGTTGTTTATTATATTCTTTCATTGGATGTTGTTGTTGTTTTTAATTGTTGTTTATTTCGATATTTTCGTTTACCACAGGGCTGGGTGTAAAAAAGTATGCATACTTATCTCATTACCCTGTATAAATAAAATTTCGTTCGTTCGTTCGTTCTCTCTCTCTCTCTTTCGGGCCAAAGAGAGTGAAATGGTAGTCACCATTGATCAGACTGATCCTAAAGAATTTAGCATTAGACTGATGCTACATAGCTAGCTCTACCTCCTACTGAACTTTGCTGACAATAAGTGCATCAGTCGCATAAAACAAAGACAGACAGAGAGAGACAGACAAAGAGAGAGAAAACTTGAAACTTGAAAACCATGAAACTTTGAAAACTTTAACTTTATTGTTCAAGGATAAAGATTGTAGGCAACGCCTAGTTTTCCAATCTGTCCTTGATACACATAAAAAAATGGAACTTGTACAAACATGGCAAGGCATAATATTACACATACAGATTTGAACAGAGAGAGAGAGAGAGAGAGAGAGAGAGAGAGAGAGAGAGAGAGAGAGAGAGAGAGAGAGAGAGAGAGAGAGAGAGAGAGAGAGAGAGAGAGAGAGAGAGAGAAGAGAGAGAGAGAGAGAGAGAGAGAGAGAGAGAGAGAGAGAGAGAGAGAGAGAGAGAGAGAGAGAGAGAGAGAGAGAGAGAGAGAGAGAGAGAGAGAGAGAGAGAGAGAGAGAGAGAGAGAGAGAGAGAGAGAGAGAGAGAGAGAGAGAGAGAACTTGAAACTTGAAAAATATGAAACTTGAAAACTTTAACTTTATTTTTCAAGGATAAAGATTTTAGGCAACGCCTAGTCTTCCAATCTGTCCTTGATACACATACGAACATAGAACTTGTACAAACATGGCAAGGCATAATATTACGCATACAGATTTGAACATATAGGTAGCAAAGCAGGTGCTATTATGATAACAGATAGGTTGAAATATGGATTTATAAACTTGCATACGCACATGCATCATTGTTAGAGAGAGAGAGAGAGAGAGAGAGAGAGAGAGAGAGAGAGAGAGAGAGAGAGAGAGAGAGAGAGAGAGAGAGAGAGAGAGAGAGAGAGAGAGAGAGAGAGAGAGAGAGAGAGAGAGAGAGAGAGAGAGAGAGAGAGAGAGAGAGAGAGAGAGAGAGAGAGAGAGATGAATATATTATTTTAAAGATCCTAACTTTTTTTTTACACCCCAGCCAAGTAATACCCAGAGCTTTTTATTGTTTAAGAGAACGAGATGAATCTGATATATGGCCATAGCTAACGTGTATAAATCGCGTTATAAGTAGACAGATAGTGAAACTATATGGTCATTAGATTAGTCGAATACCGAGTTAGGCAAATTTATCTTCGAAGGAAGCTTATTCCATGTCTTTTTGCGTGCTTTACTTGTTTTCAATCTTTATTTACTATGTATGTTTCTTTCACTATAACTTCCTTTACTATTCTTTCTTTTTTCTTTGTTGTGTTCCTTTTTCTTCTGTCATTCGGTTGTCTTATAGTATTTTGTTTTTTCCTCCTGTCTCTTTTCTTTCTTTCATTCTCTTCTTAGTTTTCTTTCTTTCTTTCATCTGTCTTTTCATATTTAAAAAAAAGTTATAGTGATAGGTTCCAAATGTGTGACTGTCTTCCTGTTTATCTTTGTCTGTCCGTTCCTATCTATATCTTGTTTTCATTCATTCATTGATTCATTCATTTATTCATATTCATTCATTCATATTCATTCATTCATTCATTCATTCATTCATTCATTCATTCATTAATTCATTCATTCATGCATTTATTTATTCATATTCATTCATTCATTCATTCATTTATTCATATTCATTAATTAATTAATTCATTCATTCATTCGTTCGTTCATTCATCCTCCCCTCTCCTTCTCCCTCTGTGTTCAACATTATTAATATATTGTTATCGGTCTGGTTGTGGTTGAGTATATAGAAGGTGTAGCCCAGCATATGTTTGTATGCATATGCATGCGTGTGTATGTGGGGGGTGATGGTGGTGGTTAGTGCATGCGCGGATGGGTGAGCGTGGGTGCATGCGTGTTCCTATTATTATGTTTCCACATGTGATAAGAGCTGACATTTTTAAAGATGGTGTTGAAAAAGATATTAACATCGCAAATGTGTGCTCTCTAAGGGGTGTTGGTGAATCTTTGATGGAATAGAGTCAGTCATTCATTCAGTCACTACATTTATCTTCGTTTAAAAAAAAAATCTGTTTTATGTTTCAATGCAAACTTGAAGTCGAAAACAAAAACTGCACTCTCCAAGTTCAATCATTGTTACTTTATTGAAGCTACATTATGCCTTCCTTTTTAAAACATATTCTTTAACTTAACCACATTCAGACACACGCGACATCTTCCATTCAAAGAAGAAGAGGAATAATAATAATAAGAAGACGAAGTAAGGTAGGGTTGCTTTAGGGACACGTTGTAAATCTCTTCGTTGGAGAATTATGCTACCCCGTACCCGCCCCCTCCTTTCGTTTTTATAAATACACTGTATCATGAGCTACTTCTCCGAGGGCTTTTAGGTAAACAATTCTTCTTCTTAACGAATTTATTTTATATATTTGTAATTTTCTTTTCAATTAAGCCAAGGGAATCGGCGAATGTTAATTATAAGGATAACCGTTACAACATTTTGGAGATAAAAACATGTTTGAATTGAGAACGTTGCCTTACGGCAATACATTAGACAACATTGTTGAGAAGGAACGTTTTGTCCACAGCAAACCCGCACCGTTTGGATGTCTCTTTAGCTGCTAGCATGAATTAGCTTCAGGGGCTAACCGCAGGTCACTGTGCCTCTTGAGTTCCAATGAATGTATGGCTTGACCAACACATTAACCCTGATGGCCCTGAGAGGGGGAGAGAGAGAGAGAGAGAGAGAGAGAGAGAGAGAGAGAGAGAGAGAGAGAGAGAGAGAGAGAGAGAGAGAGAGAGAGAGAGAGAGA
>CM065682.1:32459610-32474610 GCA_017654935.2 Phymorhynchus buccinoides | reverse complement strand
CACACACACACACACACACACACACACACACACACACACACACACACACACACACACACACACACACACACACACACACACACACACACGTGTGTCTGTCTGTCTGTCCGTTTCTCTTGCATTTTATAACAGGCTAGTCTCTCATAACAGACTTGCAAAGTCAAAAATCTTATTTGTTGAGAATGTTTGAGTTATGGGTATATTTGTGTTATCCAATTTCTTATCTTTCACATTTATAAAGGACAATCTTTATTATGATCCATAAATGGTCTTATAAGTGCTTTGAAACGAGTAGGTCAATGTATTTTCTTCACCTAGGCTAGAATTTAGACTGTGTTTTATCAAAATGGCCGACACTCACCCTACGAGCTTTAAATGCTCATAACTCTGGAACGGAGAAAGATGCAATAATGGTTCTTGTATCATTAGAATGAGAATCGTCTGAAGGTTTCAAATGTATACTTTTCTGAAAATGGTCAGTTTGACGCTTAATGTTCCTTTCGTTGTGTCTGGTCACATAGATTGTCACCCATGATTTCAATAACCTAGGTCTACATTTTAACACACAACTTCTGTATATATGGGTTTCATACACACATTTCCATCCATGTATAACCGACATTTTCATGCAGAAGTTTACGTTTTCATAAATACGTTGCCATATAATGATTTCCATACTTACAATGTTCATACACAGTTATCGCACATACCTTAAATACCGCACACACCTCAGTTTACCTTAAATTCATAAATACATTGTCAAACATTCTTTTTTAATTGATCGCTCCTTTAAAAGCGCAGCGCAGATGCGTCATGCTGCCGTTACACGTCTAACTATTTCTAGTTTGGCCCAGCTTCTTCAGCTGGTTGCCTTCCACAGCTAATGAGCTCGTTCTGCCCAATCGTGGGTTTGAAATCATTAGTTTTTTAATTTTCCTACAGAGGTTGTCAAACATGATTCCTAGCAAATCTTTAGTTTGGACACCCCCTCATGTTTACGCCTCCCGATCTCAAAGTCTGGTTATTTTAGTTTCATGATAATAACCTTAGGCTGACCCTAACTCGATCCTTTTCCAGAGAATGGCAGAATGTTCCCTCTCAGCTAAAACATTCAATGCTGTAATTAATTTTGATGGAGGTGTCTAGCCTAAAACTTGCCGATTATCTTACTTAAATGTTTGTCATATATACACGCTTGTCATACATAATGTAGTCATACACGACATTCACACACGCTTGTCATACATAATGTAGTCATACACGACTTTCACACACGCTTGTCATGCATAATGAAGTCATACACGACTTTCACACACGCTTGTCATACATAATGTAGCCATACAGTACTCTCACACACGCTTGTCATGCATAATGAAGTCATACACTTCTCTCACACACGCTTGCCATACATAATGTAGTCATACACGACATTCACACACGCTTGCCATACATAATGTAGTCATACACGACATTCACACACGCTTGCCATACATAATGTAGTCATACACGACATTCACACACGCTTGTCATGCATAATTTAGTCAAACACTTCTCTCACACACGCTTGTCATACAGAATGTAGTCATACACGACATTCACACACGCTTGTCATACATAATGTAGTCATACACGACTTTCACACACGCTTGTCATGCATAATGTAGTCATACACGACTTTCACACACGCTTGTCATACATAATGTAGTCTTTCACACACGCTTGTCATACACAATGTAGTCATACACTACTCTCACACACGCTTATAATGTAGTCATACACGACTTTCACACACGCTTGTCATACACAATGTAGTCATACACGACTTTCACACACGCTTATAATGTAGTCATGCACGACGTTCACACACGCTTGTCATACACAATGTAGTCATACACGACTTTCACACACGCTTATAATGTAGTCATGCACGACGTTCACACACGCTTGTCATACATAATGTAGTCATGCACGACGTTCACACATGCATAATTGTGCCGTGCACGACCTTCACCATGCGGCATTCCCAGCCCTGAAACACTGACCTGCAATGGCCAGGTTAATCATGAAGATGTTCATGCGCGAGCGGCGATTGGGGGACATTGCTATGGCCATGATGACCAGCGTGTTGCCGATGACGATCATGGCGAACAGGATGCAGAGAAAGGTCAGCTGCTCCTTCTGCAACCAACCGACACAATAGACACAGCGTGGTCAGCGTTATTTAGAGAGCGTAATCAGGGAGTGCATTTGTCTTCAATGCGTTTAATTTATTGATGTCTCTCTCTTGGTCTGTCCGTAAATCTCTCTCTCTCTCTCTCTCTCTCTCTCTCTCTCTCTCTCTCTCTCTCTCTCTCTCTCTCTCTCTCTCTCTCTCTCTCAACAAGAAAACATGGACTATTATTGACATTCGGACACACCGAATCGCAGCAGTAGACAATGTCATGTTCTGGAGATGTAGTAGAACAAAAAAGATTTACGTCCTCGTGGTTTGAGGGCAAGATGAAAAAACCCACTTTGTCAGCTAGCTTATTCTTTAACCCGCAATGCATATCATTTGGACTTGACTTGATTTGACTTTTGCTCTAGGTCGACCCGTGGCGAATCTTTGCCATCGTTCAAACATTAGCTTGACATCAAGCCCCCCCCCCCCCCCCCCCTTCTTCTTCTTCTTCTTCTTCTTCTTCTTCTTATCAATCGGCCAACTTCAATGGGTTGAAGACGACTGCCGATATAATGAAAAGAAGAAAAAGAAATCGAAGGTCGCCACGCAGCGCCGAGACACAGACATAGATCGTAGATGAATGAAATAATGTCGGCTCCCTATCCCCATCATGTTGCAAAAACAACATCCATACAAGGCTTTTACAAATAAAGCATTCCTCAGCTTATGTGAAGATGGATTGTTATGTAGACAACTTGTCTACAGATAATTATTCTGTAGAATGAAAGTGTATACATGATGTTCTTTCTTTATACAAGATCCCACGAAATACTGCATTAACTTCAAGGACAGTTTTTTTCCCCGTTTAGCAACAACAACAACAAAAAGTTAAACATTAGATATTTATTAAAGCACATGCATTTTAAAAGAAAGCTTATCAATATTTGTTAATTGTAATGCTTGCATTTACGGTGAAAAATATAATCAATGTTAGTCTTTCGTTTCAATGATGTTTCCTAAAAGCAAACTTCACCAAAGCAATATATATATATACCTTATAAGGTGGGTCTGATTTGAGTCAATATATATAAACACACTCATGAAAGAAAGAAAGGCAAACACAAATCTTCAGGTTTATCCCCCAAGAAAGAGAGATAATGAGAAAGAGATATAGAAAGAAAGAGAGAGTATGTGTATATGTGTGTCTGTCTAAGAGAGGGAAGGGATAGACACAGAGAGGAAGTAAGATAGAGAGACAGACAGATAGACAGACAAACAGGCAAAGAGTCTGACTAAGAGAGAGAGAGAGAGAGAGAGAAAGAGAGAGAGAGAGAGAGAGAGAGAGAGAGAGAGAGAGAGAGAGAGAGAGAGAGAGAGAGAGAGAGAGAGAGAGAGAGAGAGAGAGAGAGAGACACAGAGAGAGAGAGAGAGATCGCAACAAAGACGGGAAAACAAGTTGTCTTGTAAATTGTTTGTTCGTGATAACAGTGTTCTTTTGAGCAACAGTAATGATGTGGACTTTTTCTAGTAATAGTGTATCCGCAGTTTCTAAGGTAATTGTCACTGTCTATCTAGAAATGATGCTATATTAAAAGCAATTGTGGGCTGGCACCATGGTCCCAGACAGATAAACACAGGTCTGCTCGCCACTATTATTCTGCTTTAACGAGGATATAAATTGTACACAGGAACACGCTGGTACAGAACAAAAAATATCCGCCAAGAGAGGCACATCTTTTTTGCTTAGAAGCACACATGATGTTCCACACAAAGAATTTCAGAACACGCTGGTACAGTCTACAGAACAAAAAATATCCGCCAAGAGAGGCACAGCCTTTTCACCTTATGCTAAACTCACTAGAAGCAAACATGATGCACCACACACATACTTTCAGAACACGCTGGTACAGAACAAAAATATCCGCCAAGAGAGGCACAGCCTTTTCACCTTATGCTAAACTCACTAGAAGCAAACATGATGCACCACACACATACTTTCAGAACACGCTGGTACATAACAAAAATATCCGCCAAGAGAGGCACAGCCTTTTCACCTTATGTTAAACTTACTAGAAGCAAACTTGATGCGCCACACAAAGAAGTCCAGTCAAGGAGCCACCAAGACTCCTTTGTCTAAATATCGAAAAGAGTTTCCACTGTATACAATGTCAACCCATTCCGCCTAAACAAAACATTAGCACGACTCGCCTAATCAGCCTAAGCATGGGTTATCGCGAAACAGCAAACAGAAGCCGAAATGGGTGTATAATGTTCACATTTCAATGCGAACCCTAACCCTAACCCTAACCCTATTCAAACTACATTTACAAGCTGGAGGTTCTGTATGCTCTTACTTGTAGTCTGCCGAGTTGAATAAACGATACTAAAGATACCTTATTTCTTGCAACTATTTTTTGGACAATTTAGGCGAAGTGTCAATATGACCGAGACTCGATAATTAGGCGAGATGTGATTAGGTGAGATGTGGTTTGGCGAAGTGTAATTAGGCGAAGTGTGATGCACCGCTTTGCAAACCACCCGATTGATTCTGTGATTGGGCCTGGTCACGTGACCAGTGTCAAGTTTGTAAAGAAACAAAAACAAAAAAACAACAACACTTGTCATGATGGGAAATCATGAGTAAAGAGCATTGGATTGAAAAAGACAAATAGGGGTTTGGGACAGATGTATCATAAAGCATGCATCTACACGTGTTATTCTAGACACACGGACATCTGTTGACACAATGATAATAATAATAATAATAATAGTGAATCATTTATATAGCGCATTCCTCCACCAATGTGGAGCTCTATGCGCTTAACAACAACAAAAATTAAGAAGCAACAAATTCAACAACAACACGAAATAATCGCTCACGCACATGCAAATAGGCATACACATACACACCCCACCCACACATACACGCACGTACCTGGCACATACACACATACACACACACACACACACACACACACACACACACACACACACACACACACACACACACACACACACACACACACACACACACACACACACACACACACACACACCGAAAAGGAAAAGGAGCGCTCACCAAACATTTTTGTTCGTGTACTAGGAACACAGAGAATTTTGGAATCTGAAGATGACCGCAATTGCCTTGATGGAGTATAGACAGAAAGCATGTCAGAAATGTAGCTAGGGGCATTTCCAGAGAAATAAGAATGACATAGAGTGGAAATTTTGTAGTCAATACGTGCTTTGATGGAAAGCCAATGAAGGGATATCAGGAGTGGTTGAACATGATTATACTTAGAGACCTTGAGGACAAGTCTTGCAGCAGAGTTCTGGACTTTTTGAAGCTTGTCAATGAGGTGTTGGGGGCAGCCATACAAGAGTGAATTACAATAATCTAGTTTAGAGAGAACAAAAGCGCAGACTAGTATTTTAGTAGTATCTATAGACAGGAGATGGCGAATCGTACCAATGCGACGCAGCTCACAGTATGCTGACCGACAGATAGTTTGAACTTGTGAGTCAACACTCATATCTTGAGAGATGTGGAAGCCAAGATTTCTAGCAGAAGGAGAAAAAGGTATTTGAGTGTCACAGACAGAGATGGAATCAGGCTTTGGGTACGAAAGTTTTCTAGATGGAGAGTGGATGAACAAGGCCTCCGTTTTGTCGTCATTCAGCTTCAGTTTGTTTTGTAGCATCCATGATTTGATGTTGCGAATGCAGAATTCAAGTGAAGATATAGAAGGAAGAATGGTAGATGGGGATACAGGCTTGTGGAGTTGTGTATCATCAGCAAAAGACTGAGAATCAACTGAATGAGAAGTGATCAACTCGGACAGGGGTTTAGTGTACATGATGAAGAGGACTGGTCCAAGTACTGAGCCTTGAGGAACCCCACATGTGAGGCCAACCATTGCAGAAGATGAGTCATTGATGGAGACAGACTGAGTTCGACCAGAAAGGTAAGACGAGAACCATGACAGAGCAGTGCTTGATATTCCATAGGTGATTTGAAGCCTCTTAAGGAGTATATGGTGGTCAATAGTATCAAAAGCAGCTGAAAGATCCAAAAGAGTTAATATAGATGCGTCACCAGATTCAAGAGCTAAGAGAATGTCATTAGTTACTTTCAACAGTGCCGTTTCAGTGCTGTGAAATGGCCTGTACGCTGATTGTGAACGACTGATGAGTTGATGTTCATTGAGATAGCCTAGGAGTTGATGAAGAACTAATTTCTCAATGATTTTTTATATGAAAGAGAGGTTGGATATAGGCCTATAGTTCTTGAGAGTGTTTGGGTCAAGGGATGATTTCTTTAGAAGTGGTTTGACAATGGCAGTTTTGAACACAGATGGAAAGGAGCCAGATGTTAGAGAGTTGTTGACAATATGGGTGAGAGTAGGGAGTAGTTCATCAAGATACTCTATGAAAAGTGGCGTCGGTATAGGGTCAAGAGGACAGGAAGTGGGTTTTGCTTTTAGAATGATCTTCTTCAATTCAAAGTCAGTAACTGGCTGAAATTCCAAGAACGTGGATGTTGTTCCTATTTGGTCTAACAGGGTGGTAGGCCTAGGTGTGGAAGAAGCCTGATCAAGTTCGTTTCTGATCAGCTGGATTTTCTGAACAAAGTAGTCGTTAAAGACATCAGGAAGGTCACTGACAGGGTGGGTGGTAGGGAGAGGGGTGCTTTTTTCACGCCCCAGTAGTTTGCTGCAGATAGAAAATAGCCGACTAGAGGTGATGGCACTGATTAACGTTTTGTTCATCGATGTGTTTTGTTCATGAAGCATGCATATACACGTGTTAGGTACCTGATCACACACTGATGGTACTAATACACTTTTTGTATTTTGTTTCGATTTGTTGATAAAGCGTGGACACACTTGCGCTAGACCTAAATGACACATACGCGATGCAAATTAATTTGTGTCTCTTGTTTAGATGTGTGCATAAAGACTGCAGTAGCACGTGCTGGGCACGTGCTTGAATACTAGCACAACAAAACACGTGACTCGAGACGACAACGAATTTCAGAACCATAACTGCGACAATCTATGGGTGATAAAATGCTGAAAAGACAATCGACACACAAACACACATTATTATTTTATTATTTTTAAATAGACATGATGCAATCTCTCTCTCTCTCTCTCTCTCTCTCTCTCTCTCTCTCTCTCTCTCTCTCTCTCTCTCTCTCTCTCTCTCTCTCTCTCTCTCTCTCTCTCCCCCCTCTCTCTCTCTCTCTTGATCTGTCTCTCTCTCTCTCTCTCTCTCTCTCTCTCTCACTCTCTCTCTCTCTCTCTCTCTCTCTCTCTCTCTCTCTCTCTCTCTCTCTCTCTCTCTCTCTCTCTCTCTCTCGTTCTCTCTCTCTCTCTCTCTCTCGTGGACATTTGCCACGAACATAGATCAATATTCACGTGGACAATCTCCTTACCCCCATTTCAGATCGGCTAATATATTGCATACCTCCACTTCTAGGATACAGAAAACTTATCAACAGCACGATAATCAAATCACTATTTAATATGTAAAAAAGAGCAGGCAATATATTAGCAAAGTTCCATGAAGTAAGCTTAGAGAGCATACCAAGCAAGAGCAAGACAGGCGCGACACATTGGAATAGTGTGACTAGTATCACCTCTGGGAGAGAAATTTGATTCGTCGAATAGGATATAGTTCAACACAGTTTTGCAAATTAATTCATGTTTGTGAGTACAATATAACATTATCCTGTTAAAAAAAAAAGAATCAAATGAAGAAAATATAGATACAATTACTTAAACAACCCTTCAGCCCTTACAAAGTAAACAAAACAAGCAAAAAACAAACAAAAACCCAACAAAACAGATACTGACATTTTTAAAATGCTAATAATATTTCAGAAAAAATATGGGTGTTCAATAATTAAGCTACTCTGGCAACGCACCAGCATTAAGTAACAGGTCACATGATTTTACAAAGTGGTAATTGCTAGATTTAATGTTACCCCCCAAAAAACCCAAAAAAACCCAAAAACCAAATCACGAATATCTCATTTAAGGATCCTTTTCCACCATTAAGACATTTGCTTTCTAGCGATTTTGCTAATTAATAAAACAAAACGTCTAGCAAAGATAAAATCAATTGAAGCGCCAGGGCTTAACAACAATGCATTCCTTTAAGATGACAGTTGCGTGTGGGTTTGTATGCTTATTTGTGTCAAACACAGTTATAGTACTGATCAGTATATTTTTTATAGTGACTTGCTAAGGTTGTGACCAACAAAGTACAACTACAAAGTGTCATGTATGCTCATGAAACACTTGATCGAGGTATGTGTGTGTGTGTGTGTGTGTGTGTGCGTGTGTGCGTGTGCGTGTGCGTGTGCGCGTGTGTGCGTGTGCGTGTGTATATATATATATATATATGTGTGTGTGTGTGTGTGTGTGTGTGTGTGTGTGTGTGTGTGTGTGTGTGTGGTGGATTGTATGTATGTGTGTAGACTTATGTTTTGAAAACCCTCCAGCTCTAGATTACCCAGCTCTCCGTTGACGTTCTTTGCAATCACGATGGCACGCACATAAACACATGTTCTCACACATCTTCTTATGTCGACAGATAGGAACTCCAGTTCCAATGTAGGACAAACTGGCACCAACACAGCCACATTTAATGCTCACATTAAACCTTCACAACTGGCTGCAATTTAATCGCATGATAAACATGCCATGGGTAGCACAAGTGTAGCTTTGCAACGTTAAAGATAATCAGTTGAAAGGCTGCTCCCTCCAACTCTCTCTCTCTCTCTCTCTCTCTCTCTCGTCTCTCTCTCTCTCTCTCTCTCTCTCTCTCTCTCTCTCTCTCTCTCTCTCTCTCTCTCTCTCTCTCTCTCTCTCTCACACACACTCACACACACACACACACACACACACACACACACACACACACACACACACACACACACACACACACACACACACACACACACACAACACACACTCTCTCTCTCTCTCTCTCTGTGTGATTGTTATGGGCCAGATGCCTAAACATTACACCATTTTGACTTTGACTTCGACTCTCTCTCTCTCTCTCTCTCTCTCTCTCTCTCCTCTCTCTCTCTCTCTCTCTCTCTCTCTCTCTCTCTCTCTCTCTCTCTCTCTCTCTCTCTCTCTCTCTCTCTCTCTCTCTCTCTCTCTCTCTCTCTCTCTCTCTCTCTCTCTCTCTGTGTGAAAGCTATTGTCAATAAAAACCAATACAATAGTTGAGTTGACTGGAGTTTGAGTTGGGTCTCCCTCTCCCTGTATATCACTACATTACTCGACCTGTCCCTCGCTTTCCTTTTTGTTTCTTTTCTTTATTTGTTTATTTTTTCTTCTGAATCCTCTCATAATGTTCTATCTGTCGTGCTTGTCACCCGTTATCAGAAACGCTGTAATCTATTACACACACGCATTTTCTTTTATTAACATACACGGGCTTTGAAGCTATATAATGATAAGAAAACCGGACTTGCTACTCACAAGTCACAAGGTGGTGTTGTTTTCCCCGCAGTTACTAACACTAAGGTTGGCTTCAAATTTAAAAGGACGCAAACAATTTTAAATCTATGTACATTTTTTGTTTTCCAAACTGATTGCTGGGCGTGTTGTGATAATAACCGTGCAATATGAATACTATGACTTTGCTTCCATGTGAAGAGAAAGGGCGAGATATAAAATACGTTGAGACACACAGAAACGTAAGCGAATGCAAGCAAAAACAATAAATATGTTCAATTTCAAACTACAGTATTCCATTTTTTATTTCAGCCTCGTCGACATTAAATAAGTGGTTTTTTTGCATATCGTAGAAAGAAAGAGCGTCATTCATACACAAACGTTAAGTTTGGAAAATGAATTACAATGTAATTCGTGAAAACAAAACAAAACAAAAAACCCCCACAAAAAATGATACAGAAAACACCAAAATAAATTGTTGTCTTTTCTTTTTACTACAGCGTTTAGCTACAGCATGTGGGTATGGCTGAAAACGAAAACGAAAACGACATTTTATTTTACCAGGGAAACATGAGATAAGCAATACAATGCTTTTTTCCACCCAGCCCTGAGGCAAATAGAACATTCAATAACAAATTTAACTAACGCGTGCACAAAAGTGAAAAGGCAAATGGGTTACACAAAAAAGAAAGAAACGCTTGGGGTAATGACAGGTGAGGGGGGGGGGGGGATAAGGAGGGGGAATAAGGCGGATGGGAGGGTATACTGAAGCATGTCACAACACACGTCACACATGAGTAATCATAATATTAAAACATAGAAGAGGAAGAAGAAACAGAAAACAAAATTACATTTGATCTTTTAGATTTAAAACCTCGCTGAGACGAGAGCCATATAACAAATAAACCGTGGCGTCAACGGGTGTTACAAAAAGTCCTAAAAAAATCAATCAAACAAGCAAACAAACAAACGAAAACAAATTAACGGTAGAAAGAGCAGCAACCAAAAGTTTCGTTTCAAAATTCTTACAACACAAATAAACTCAACGAATCGTCCATTATCTCTTTTGTTTCTTCTTAGAAAAATGCTACCGACACGGGTAGTGATGTTCGCGATGTTGATGACGGCGGGTGCCTTCCTGGCCACAGTCCAAGGCAGCGGTCATCTCCACAGGCGCTCTGACGACCTCAACCCTCTGGTCAATGTAGTGGACAGACTGGCCACGGAGGTCACGGAACTGAAGGCACGCCTGGGTAAGTGAATGGCTTAGGTACAGAAAATTAAATGAGCTGTTTAGGTGGCGTTAGGGAATGGCTTAGTTTACAGAAATGAGCTGTTTAGGTGGCGTTAGTGAATGGTTTAGTTTACAGAAATGAGCTGTTTAGGTGGCGTTAGTGAATGGTTTAGTTTACATAAATGAGCTGTTTAGGTGGCGTTAGTGAATGGTTTAGTTTACATAAATGAGCTGCTTAGGTGGCGTTAGTGAATGGCTTAGTTTACATAAATGAGCTGCTTAGGTGGCGTTAGTGAATGGTTTAGTTTACATAAATTAGCTGCTTAGGTGGCGTTAGTGAATAGTTTAGATTACATAACTGAGCTGCTTAGGTGGCGTTAGTGAATGGCTTAGTTTACAGAAATGAGCTGTTTAGGTGGCGTTAGTGAATGGTTTAGTTTACAGAAATGAGCTGTTTAGGTGGCGTTAGTGAATGGTTTAGTTTACAGAAATGAGCTGTTTAGGTGGCGTTAGTGAATGGTTTAGTTTACATAAATGAGCTGCTTAGGTGGCGTTAGTGAATGGCTTAGTTTACATAAATGAGCTGTTTAGGTGGCGTTAGTGAATGGTTTAGTTTACATAAATGAGCTGTTTAGGTGGCGTTAGTGAATGGTTTAGTTTACATAAATGAGCTGTTTAGGTGGCGTTAGTGAATGGCTTAGTTTACATAAATGAGCTGTTTAGGTGGCGTTAGTGAATTTTTTTTTAGCTTGAACTGCTCTCACGGTCGCATGCACTGAGCCACTAGTCACTGCACAATGGAGCTCCACAAATCTACATTAAAGCTAAACGTTTTCTTCTTCTTTTTGTTCTTGCTTTCTGAAAGAGAGAGAGGGAGAGAATGTTTAAATTCTTCCTCTTATCATTTGAGATCGTTGCTGAGATATGTGAATAATACCATAAATCTGTGGCACAGGGGTACTTTACACACACACACCTTGTTTACGATCATTAATTTGAAAATCTGCTTCTTTCAGTTTTATGAAAATGCTTCCAGGCTGATCCTAACCCTACTTCTTTCATTAAGAATGGCAGACTATTGCGTCTCAGCAGAAAGCATAAATGTCACAGAGCGATTACTTCGCAGCCTAATAACCTTGCAAAAAATGAAGCCAACTTTCTCACTTCCCACCTGCAGGAAGGTGAAAAGGTGGAAGGTGGGAAGTGCTAAGCATGGCAACAGAGTGAGTTCATAATGATCCCCACGTGTAATGTAGGCGAAAGAGTGGGAGTACAAAACCCGGCTTCAGTCAGCTGCAGAGTGCGATCTCTTTGTATATTCAGGCTTGTTGGTCTCAGTGACAAATTTTCAATGCAGAAATTTGAGGGGGTCGGGGTAAAGTACAAGACATCCTTTAAGTTGTAGTTCTTTGGTTCTGATCGTTCTGGACAGATGCCATGGACCACAACGTGGCATTCTCTGCCCAGTTCTCCTCAGCTCACCCACCGACCGTGCATTCCTCCAACCCCTTCAAGTTCGACCAGGTCACACTCAACCTCGGCAACGCCTACGACGCCCAGTTCAGCTCTTTCACCGCCCCGGTCTCCGGAGTCTACCTCTTCACGGTTCAGATCTTCAACTACGGTCCTCAGAGACCCGTGGTGGACATCAGGATCAACGGGACCCCGGCTCACCGCATGGCTTTGGATACCAGCACATTGGCCAATTCTAACAACGCCGAGGATAGCGATAGTATGACCGTGCTTCTCCGTCTGACCCAAGGGGACAGGGTGTGGGTTGAGTCCATCATCGACAACGTCACTTTCTGGGGTTCCATCCACACTTTCTTTTCAGGGGCCCTTCTCTTCGCTGCCTGAAGGGAAGTGGGTGGCGCTGTATACGCGGCGGCGACGTGACGTGAGCGCTCTCCGTGTGAGGTGCCTAACGCTGTGTTTTCTGTGGGGAGATGGAGATGTTTTGTGAATGCTGTTGACGTGGACAGAGACATTAACCACTGTAATTAGCAATTGATTCTCTTCATATCTTTTGTATTCCACATCCTCTTCATGTCTCTTTCATATTCTGAATGCGATTTTTTCCCTTTTTGTTCATACATTTTTTTTTTTTTTTTTCTGTGTTTTGTGTATATCACAAACTTTGGATTTTTTTTTCTTATGTTTTTGTTGGTTTCCTTATGTGTGTTTCACAAAGGATTTGAAATGTTCCTGTCTTTATTTCCTCTGATAATGGTTGAATCAGATGTTTAGTTTTGTACTTAGGCTACCAGCCGCTATTCAAAAATGCATGGTTAGTACGTTGGCACAGTATAAGCTTCAAGCTTTTTGCTGCCGTTATTTTTGCTTACAACACAATACAATACAACGCAACGCAATGCAATACAATACGTTACGACACAAACAAATAATACAAGACACTGAGAAGAAGTAGATCAACACGTAAAGAAAGGAGAAGAAGAGCAAACAATATCCCATTCTGAGCTGCTAGAGTCTGGGAAAAATACATTATTCAAACAAAATGGAAACTATATGCACAATTAGCACATTCAGCATCAATGTGTTCTTTTCACTTTTGCGTCTTGATTTTCCTACTTTTAATTGTAAATGCTCCTAGGTCTGTCTTAAGCGGCTATAGTGTGATTGATTATGTTTGGTTGGTTGCATAGGAAAGGCAGCCTACATCGTCTGGGGTAGTTCAATGGAGCAAAACATACAGTTACTTCAAGATACACTGACCCACCACGACAAAGTCCCTTGTTTTCTTCTGGGTAGCTGTGACCCATATACAAATGCCCCCAACTTGAAATTGAGGCTGCTCGTTAAAATGATGTCTCGTTTTCAATTGGGGGCATTTGTATGGGAGGAGCAAAACCTGGTCAAAACAAGATTTCCTACCAGCTATAAGAGGGAAAACACGTGAAACCTGGTGGATCTTTAGACAGAAGACAGACGTTGTGCCGACAAAGCATTTGAATCAGATATGCCACGACCTTTCCATGATCAGCCACGTTCTGGCTAATCGTGGAGCATGTACCGGAAACTTGCCCTATGTGTACGAGTTCGGGGTGTAACGTCTGATCGTGTCAAGACAAACAGCTTTTGAGTTTCCTACTACTAAGCAAAAATGTTCGTACACATAGTTCCCCCACCTTCTGGAAGTTATGTGCTCGTAACTTCCTTTAATCTGTCACTCTCTTTGACTCTGTCTTTTCCCTTTGCTTTTTGTCATCTACTATGTTTCTGATGTATTGGCCCATTCTCCTGCCTTTAACCAAAAAATATATTCCAAAACAATTTCTCCTTTGGGCTCCTCCGAAATCGGAATGTGTCGGTTGCATACAGCGGGGAGACCAGAAAACGGGCACATACGTACCTTACCCATTATGGCCATATGGCCTGGGAACGCAGAAGAAGAAGAAGAGGAAGGGGCAGGCATTTTGCGTTGGTTCCTAGTGCTTCAGCCAAAGGAAGTAGTTTGGGTCTGGCACCATATTCCCCAAACACCAGGGCCTACATTCACATCGACATAGCATGAGACTCCTCATCGTGATGCCTTAAAAACCCTACTACTTTAGAAGGACTTCCAAGATATCATGATGACAAGTCTCATACTATCTCACTGTGAATACAGGCCCAGCTGTCCTAAGCTATCTTTTGGCTTGGAGCGTGGGGGTATTCCCCATCTCCACTATAAACACATTTTTAACCCATACATCCAGAATAGCAGCTGCCTCCTTTAGCTATCTGGAAGACATAGTTGGAGACGACAGACTGGCTGGCATACAATGAGTCCTAGACACAAGTGCTTCCATTTTCCGAGACTTTGCTTCAGAGGTGACTAAGAGAAATGTGTGAGTGAGTGTAGAACAAGGCTCATTAAGACTCCATCGTCGCTAGACTTGACAAGACACTTTGAGTGGCTTCATCATTTGGGGCTTGATTGCTTAAAGACCCACCAGATCCACGAATGAAAATCACGGGTTTCACGCGTTTCCCTCTCTAGCTGGTAAGAAATCTTATCTTGACCAGGTTTGACTCCCATACAAACGCCACCACATTGAAAACGAGAGAGAGAGACTTTAAAAAGCGGCCTCAATTTAAAGTTTGGGGGCATTTGTATATGGGTCACA
>CM065682.1:32439610-32454610 GCA_017654935.2 Phymorhynchus buccinoides | reverse complement strand
CATTAGTTTGATAGTTATGGTCTCCCATAACAGTCTCAGAAATAGCACGAGCTTCCATAACTGTAGAAATCATTTATTGTACTGCTATTTGATACTTTACCTACTCCCCATTTCGCCCAGCGTTCACTTTGTTATTGGCCCCTAGCTACAGGTCAACGTCAACCAATGAGAAAAGCCATTTGAGTAAAGAATTGAATATTTTTTTCAATAATGTAAGCTCACGCGGAAATGTACTTTGAATGACCAACAAGAAACGAGCAAGTGAACACGTCAACTCTTGGAGACATACGTGAACGAACGAATGAACGAGAAAAAAAAGCAAGTAGGCTGATCACGCTTCGCTCAATGCAAGAACGATGTACGAGGTACATGGTAACGGTGCATAACGTTTTGCCCAATCACCTTTCGCCAAATCACGTTTTGCCCAATCACCTTTCGCCAAATCACGTTTTGCCCAATCACCTTTCGCCCAATTGGAAATTATACCGCTTTACATCCATCACGTTCCGCCCAAAAATCATGCAAGGAAATCAGGGAATTGAATCAATAATTTAATGGTTACAGATATTTAAAAAAGAAAGAAATAGGGTTAGGGTTAGGGTTTGATTACTGTTCTCACTGTTCGCGCTTAGGAAACCATTTTGGGCGAACAGTGCTAGAGCAATTTGGGCGAACCGTGGCACATTCCGTTTGCTGAGCTTCGACTCGGAGGTACTCACTGATACGCAACGAGAACAAAGACTTGGGCAAAAGGTGATTGGGCGAAAAGTGATGTATCCCATGGTACATCACTTCTCAAGAACCTATTACAAGGTCACGAGTGCATCGAGCGGATGAAAACGCAAACGAAAACCCGACTTCGGAAAATGGGACTTGAAAATGGAAATCCATGTTGAACTAGTCAACCGGAGATTACAAGGTCACGAGTGCATCGAACGGATGGACACGCAAACGGAAACCCGACTTCGGAAAAAATGGGACTTGCAAATGGAAATCCATGTTGAACTAGTCAACCGGAGAATTGTCCCTGCTCATCGACGATATATAATCTGAAACCCAACAACGTTTTTCTTCATTTTGTCCAACGTTTTTTTAAATTTAATCTAGCCTATCATTCACGAAGTTGAATCGAGATTCCCACTCAAGAACTGTTAAAAAAAAAAAATTGAAATGGCGACAATGTAATAGCCACCAAAAAAGCGTGGTAACAACATAGGGGGTATTCAGAGTCGTGACATGGGTGCGGTCCAGTTCCTTTAGATTGGAAGAAGAAGAACTTCTGTTTAACGTCCTCCGGTCTGGAACAGACACGTATGGGACATTAGTAGATACAGAGGTGGTGGGAACGATTCTGGAGGCAATGCCCGGAGGCAGGGCAACACCAGGAATGTCCTGAATTTTTAACAATACAGATGCATAACCTTTAGATTGGAAGGACTCTAGGGCCGAAATACTTGACTGAGGGGGGTGTAGGGTAGGGGTGGAGTGTTCTATTGTCTGTTGTCGTAGAATTTATTTCCTTTTTTTATTAAATGTGACGCGACTCTTAAATATCAATACGCGAAATGAATGAATGAATGAAAAGTTATGCTAAACGTCTTCCCGGTCAAGTAGGGCACATCTGAGACATGCATCAAAACGTGTGTTCGAAAGTTTAAAATGCTAAACAGTTCTCATTATTGCAGCATTAATTACAAAATATTACTGCACTAACACATGTTAATGCGTGGCAATCCATAAAGGCGAATCCGGCGAATCCAGCCTAATAATGATAACAGCAATGAGGCACAGGGTGACCTGGGATTTAGCCCCTGTCAGGGAAATCTCTAATTGCTAATTAAATTGCGTGCCATGATCCGATTCGTTCATGACATGTGACACACACGTGCGTGCATGGGGAAGATCGCCGCAACAACCTGAATCCGATCTTCTGCCATTATTGCCATCCATGGGTTGATCACGGCAGGGTAGGCTACTTCATGATCACGATTAAGGGATGGATATCTGTTGGGGATCAACAGGGGTCAATTTCACGAGAGAGAGAGAGAGAGAGAGAGAGAGAGAGAGAGAGAGAGAGAGAGAGAGAGAGAGAGAGAGAGAGAGAGAGAGCCCTGTGCGCGCATGGCGTTTGTGACTAACATAGTCTAAAAACGATTAGAAAAAAATTAAGCGAAAACCATCACAAACTCTTGTCTGATTGGTCAAAAAATTACATTATTTTAAGCCAAATTGTAATGGGCAAATGCATAAAAAAGAAAGAAACTAAACTAATCCCGTGCTGCCACGTTGAAACTGGTCTTCGCGAGAGTTAAAACAGAAGTAACGTAATACTTTAAAGCGTGCATGCTCCGCGAGAAATGTGAGCGCGCTCGTAAACGTTTCGGCAGACATGGTGGTTTGTTATACTTTGTTACCTGTCGCGAAGCGAAGCTGGTATTGTTTTCACTTGGTCCGTCCGTCCATCCGTGTTCAAATTTGCTCAAAATGCATATTTCGGTGTAAAATGGCCTCACATAGAGTTATCAGTGTGTTTCAACAACAACAAAGTTTGTTTGTCTGTCTGTCTGTCTGTTTGTCTGTCTGTCTGTTTGTTTGTTTGTCTGTGACAGCGATAACTCGAGAACGCTTGGATATATCAACATGAACATTTACAGGTGGATACTAGTGGTCAAAAGATTGGACAAGTTCGGATTTGAGCAAAATCGGGTTAGCGGTTAAGGGTTTAGGTTAAGATTAGGGTTAGGGGTGCAAGCGTGTGTCGCGACTGGGTCAGTTTACGCAAGTACTCTAGTTTCTTTTTATTTTTTATTGTGGGGTTGCTTCGGAGTAACGTCGTGTAACATTCTGCTCGAGAAAGCAGAGAATCTGCTATTATTCTCCTTCAACGATCAGGGGATTTTAAACGTTCTGTAACGCCTCCTCCCAAAACTGTTAGTGTGAAAAACAAGATGGCGGCGGCAGTCGAAGTCAGTTTCGGATGTGGTTGCGTTCGCAAGGACTATGACGTCTGATTTATAATAAATTCTTGATCACTGAGGCCTACAATGCCACAGCTACGCCTATTTCTCTTATCGTGTTTAGATCATTCTCTTTTTTCAATTTTCAAATTTCTTATAGCTCCTGTTACAGAAGAAAGGAAAGAATACTGTCGCTAATCTTGGGGGCAAAACGTTCTCTCTTCAGGCAGAGGTTTGCGTTGTGATTGATACAGGTTAACATCATTCACGAACTATCTCTATTTCCCCATGGCAACACGGTGTTAGGCCACTCATAATATGACTTACAACTCACTGTGTTGCCATGGGGAAATAGTGATATTTTGTGAATAATGTTAACGTATACATAGACCTTCATAGAATCTTCTATAAGGCGATTTACTCGCACAAAGCATTCCGTCTGCGCAACTCGAAGAATAAACTAGAGGTAAGCAAAAAGGGATATCGAAAAGGTTGGAGAAGGGGATAATGGGAAGAAACCAGGGGCTAGATTATATGTCAATTTGCAATCTGAGACTCACTCTGCGTTCATCTCTAAAAGGATTCTTTCATTTTTCTGCCACATAACTCAGTTAGTTATTTTTTAAATTCTTTATTTCTTAATGGTGTTACAAACTCGTTCTAGCGAAGTGGCCCGTTTTGGGTACACTGAAAGGTAGGGGCAATGCAGACATCGGCAATCATTCTCTCATTATTGACATGTGGATAATAATTATTCCTCTCCGTGTGTCTCTCGCTGTGTCTCTCTGTTTATATCTGTATGTCTGTCTGTATGTCTGCCTGTCTGCATCTCCCTCTCTCCTCCCTCTCTCTCTCTCTCTCTCTCTCTCTCTCTCTCTCTCTCTCTCTCTCTCTCTCTCTCTCTCTCTCTCTCTCTCTCTCTATATATATATATATATATATATATATATATATAGTTTGCTTTGATAAAGCTTTTCTGTGTCCAATGTCTTTATTTGTGAACCTCAGAAACAAAACCAGTTAATGTTAACTTTGAGTAATGTTCGTGTTCAAAAAATAAAATAAAAAATTAAAAAAATTAAAAAATTAAAAAGTTATATAAATTGTGCTGATTTATTTTTTCTCCCAATGGGGGAGGGACAGTGCCTTATGCAAAGACAGCTGTTTCGATCTTGAGAAGATCTCATCAGTTTGCATGATTGGCCTGCAAATTGACTGTCCAGTGGATGGCCAACCTGAACACGAACATTACTCAAAGTTAACATTAACTGGTTTTGAACTGGCTTGAACATTGTATCCTTGATATTTATGAACAGTTCGGAGATCTACCTTTGATGATTATAGGAGATATCAACGCCAGAACTGGTAATTCAAATGCAAATGATTTCTCCATTCCTGATGTGTTTTCTGACGTTGTTGACGATACTGAACTAGAGGTCAAATTTCCAAGAAATTCTAAAGATACCATTAAAAACGACTTTGGTCGTTATTTGTTAAATTTATGTAAACAATTTTCTTTACTAATACTAAATGTGTTAGTGTCTATGCCTATTTTTGAATGTGTTAATGAATTGCGTGTTATACCCAGAATTGAGGCTAAACACATGCCTGTAAAAATGATATTTAATGCTCAAAGCAACCTGGTCAATAGTTGTGACATATCTAAAAAGACTGTTACTGAAAAACTAATTTGGAATCAGGATAAATTAAACGAGTATACAGAAGCACTTGTATCTAAAGAAGTGACACCCCTTTTTGATCTGGCTATTGTATTAATAGATAAAGATATTGATCTAGCTATTGATAAATTTAATGAAGGCCTAGCTCTTGCTTGCCAATGCATGAGAAAATATATTGTAACAGGAATGTTTTCAAACAAGCCATGGTTTGATGCTGAATGTATGAAAATTAAATCAGATGTGCGCCTTTCTCTTAGGAATTTATATAGATGTAATGACAGTAAAAAAGAAAAAGAGCTCAGGGACACTTATAATGAAAAAAGGCGACAATATAAAAAGTTTTTAGATGTTAAGAGAATGGAAGATAAACAACGCACACTTGATATCCTTGAGGCTAACAAAACTGACCGCCAAAAATTCTGGGGAACAATTAAATCTAGAATAAGTAAAATATAATTGGATAATAATATTTCCAAAGAAGAATGGTATAATCATTTTGAGGAAGTGTTTAACTCTAATAATGGTTTTGACAATAAAACACAGCCACATAATTATGATTTATATGCTAACGAGGAAGAATGCTTTGATATTCCAAACATAGATAGTTCCATGATAGATGTAGAAATATCTGAAGCAGAGGTAAGGGATGCTTTCAAAGCTTTAAAGATGGGGAAAGCTTCTGGACCTGATGAGTTCAGTGGATAATTCTACAAATCTGGATCACCAATATTTATTTCGTTCATGAAGAAGTTATTTAATAAATTATATACTTCTGGCACATTTCCACACAGCTGGTCAGAGTCACTTATTCAAACTTTGCACAAGAAAGGAGACATCAACGCAGCAGACAATTACAGAGGCATTTCTCTTCTAAATATTAGCTGGAAATGATACACTTATATTCTCAACAAACGTTTAACTAATTGGGTAGAAGATAATAATCTCTTACATGATACACAAGCAGGCTTCAGAAGAAGAAAAAAGTACAGTAGACCAAATATTTACGTTATTGTCATTAGTGCAAAAACAGCTATCTTCTGGTAAAAAACTGTACACAGCATTCATTGATTTTAAAAAGGCATTTGACCTAGTAGATAGAAAACAATTATGGTCAATATTGCGTAAAAATGGTATCCAAGGTAAAATGTATCAGGCTATCAGAAGCATGTATAAAGTTGTTACAGCTAGAGTCCGTACAAAGTATGGTTCCGCAGAGACATTTTCGTGCCCCCGTGGATTAAAGCAGGGAGATAACTGCAGCCCCCTTTTATTTTATTTATTTATTAATGAGCTTGCAGATGACATCATACAGTCTGATAAACATGGGATAAGTCTAACACCTGATCTTATTCAAATTTTAATTTTGCTCTTTGCCGATGATGTAATTCTTCTTTCGCATTCTGTAGTAGGTCTCCAATGTCAACTGGACGTATTGTGTAAATCAGCCAATAGATTTAATCTTACAGTAAACCTTGATAAATCTAAAATAATTATATTCAGAAAAGGGGGTTACATCGCATCAAGAGAGAAATGGTTTTATAATGGCACACAACTAGAGATAGTAAACGAATACAAGTATCTAGGAGTAATCTTTTCAACAGGTTTAACCTTTTCATACTCGTTACAAGACATGGCCATAAAAGCTAGAAAATGTACCTTTGGAATTCTAAGATTTTTGTGGTCTTTAGGAGACAATAATCCGAAACTGTTCTTTAAAATATTTGACTGTCAAGTTCAACCAATCTTAACATATGGAGCAGAAGTCTGGAGCCTTTCCGCAGACCATACTGCCATTGAAAGAGTACATTTGTTTGCTATCAAACGCCTCCTAAATGTTAGTATACAGACACCCACTGCTCTCATATATTGTGAAAGTAATAGATATCCATTGTATATTCAAACTTACACAACATGTATAAAATACTGGTAAAAAATTACTATGATGGAAGAATACCGCATACCAAAGAAAGCTTATAATATTTATATACATTTCATTCAAATGGGAAAAAGAATTGGGTTACAAAAGTTTGCGACACTTTATGTAGATATGGTTTTCGTTATGTCTGGGATAATCAGGGAGTAGGACATATTAAGTCCTTCCTTTCTGTTTTTAAACAAAGACTGTTTGATTGCAATTTGCAGGATCTTGATTCTAATATAATGGCTAATGGGAGATACACATTCTATTTAACTTTTAGACAATTGTGTGAATTTCCACAATATATGCATACAATTAAAAATCCTATTCTACGAAAGTATTTAACAAGAGTAAGACTTGGTGTGTCACCGTTGAAACCTCACCGTTACAGATATTCACTTAATCGAGATAAAAAGTGCCCATTTTGTCCTGGTGACAAAGAAACTGAACTTCATTTCATTCTTGTTTGTGAACAATACAAAACCCTTCGTCAAATGTACATTCCAGAAAAAAATATTATCTAAAACCAAATGCTTTCAAGTTAACCTTGTTGCTTTCTAATCCGAGAATATGCATGCCTCTTGCTTTATGCTTATCAAAAGCGTTTAATCTTAGAAACCAAGTTATGCAGCATGTTTAATTAGTAATATGCTTTCTATTGCTCTCTAAGATATATTATATGCCACACACTTTTCCTTCAGGTTTCATTTATTTGACTGAATTGATTTTTCTTCTATTTTGAATGTACATTCCAAATGATGTTGCAGTTGATACAAACTCGTAGATACTATTTGATGCAAAATAACATATGTTTTGCTTATGTTTGTTGACAGTTTAATGTATTAGTTAAAGATTATTGTTTTGATTTTTCTTTTCTTTTTTCTTGCGCCCCTTCCCCTCTGGTCCCTTATGACACGGGCAACGGCCTATTCATTAAAATGGTTCGTTCGTTCTCTCTCTCTCTCTCTCTCTCTCTCTCTCTCTCTCTCTCTCTCTCTCTCTCTCTCCTCTCTCTCTCTCTCTCTCTCTCTCTCTTTCTCTCTCTCTCTCTCTCTCTCTCTCTCTCTCTCTCTCTCTCTCTCTCTCTCTCTCTCTCTCTCTCTCTCTCTCTCTCTCTCTCTCTCTCTCTCTCTCTCTCTCTCTCTCTCTCTCCCCCTCCCACTCTCTCTTTGGTTGGATGCCTATTATTTCTACGTATCTGACGGTCTCTTTCTGTATAATCCGTTTTCAATACGCACCCAATTTGTAGTTGTTTTTCTTTATTTTGATGGTTATTCTTTGTGATTGATGTTGATCAAGTGCACTTCCCATACCCGATCGCTTTACCAAAATAATAATTTTTATGCAACATTTTTCCACAAAGTTATTTCCATCATATTCCCTGTCATAACTGTGTTTTGAATATCGTATACACAATAAATCATATTTCCATCGTGATTGTGGGATCGATTTTTTTACACATTCACCCATTAAAGTTTGTTTTTACCCTCCAGTCTTCTCGGATATTCACATCACGCTATGCTCGCTCTCTCTCTCTCTCTCTCTCTCTCTCTCTCTCTCTCTCTCTCTCTCTCTCTCTCTCTCTCTCTCTCTCTCTCTCCTCTCTCTCTCTCTCTCTCTCTCTCTCTCTCGCTCTCGCTCTCGCTCTCTCTCTCTCTCTCTCTCTCTCTCTCTCTCTCTCTCTCTCTCTCTCTCTCTCTCTCTCTCTCTCTCTCTCTCTCTCTCTCTCTCTCTCTCTCTCTCTCTCTCTCTCTCTCTCTCTCTCTCTCTCTCTCTCTCTCTCTCTCTCTCTCTCTCTCTCTGTCATTTGTTACACCACCACCCCACCCCTGTCACTAGAGCTTGTTAGCTAATGGCAGTAAAATTCGTGTGTTCGAGTTCTTTCTGTCTGTCTCCTCCCCCCCCCCCCCCCTCTCTCTCTCTCTCTCTCTCTCTCTCTCTCTCTCTCTCTCTCTCTCTCTCTCTCTCTCTCTCTCTCTCTCTCTCTCTCTCTCTCTCTCTCTCTCTCCACAATTGGGCATCGATTCTTGAGTGGGCCGTGGGGGAATGTTATTGATCTTTTTCAGGAGAATTGGCACACGTGTGAGGGCATAGAGAAAGGCCAGTGCTGACAATATAATCCCATGGTGGGTCATCATTTTCTTGTAAAAACGTGTTTGATGGGATTAGTGCTTTTATTAAAAGACCCATCAGTACCATGATGTGTTCAGAGTATGTTTAGATTGTATATGTCTACATGTGTGTCTTTTTGTCTATTTATGTTTTTTGTCTGTTCGTCAGTGTATGTACGTTTAAGTAGTTTGCTGGAAAAGTAAGGCATTAGCGTATTTTTATGAGATCATCAAATTTTATTTTGCAGTTGTTTTCTGTTTTGAGATAATCAACTTTGATTTGCAATTGTTTTTTGCTTTGATTCTATTAATATGATCTATCCCTATATTCTTTACCTTGACACTCGGTTTTGTGTCTTTTGTTTATTTTGATTGAAGTATATAATTATTTAAATCCGTCAATACTGTCTGATACACTTTCTTTTATAATTGAAAAAACAAACAAATCAAAAATCAAATGACCACTAGGACCAGTTCTTTCTCTTCAATAAAAGGGTCAAAATCTAACCTGTTTGTTTGCAGTGTGTTACTTTATCTTATACTGAGCACGCCATATATAAGCCTAGCTTGTTGTTGCTTCAGTTTTGTTGCTTTGTATGTTTGTTATAAAACGCTTAAACAAGATTGGGTGGAGAAAAAAATAAACTAAAATCTTGTACCTTAGTCATCCCCGCAAATGTTCGCAATGAAAATGTTCAATACGATTCAAAACTCTGTGCCAATTTGGGGAAAGGCATAGGGCTTAAATCAGCATAGGATACTTTTATCAAAGCTGAATTTAGCAGACTTTGAGATTAAGGGTCGTAAACATGAGGGGAGCCGGATGACTACAGTACAAGATTGCCGGAACAAAGAGGTGAGGAAAGAAGATGAGATCGAGTGGCTTTCAAAATGGACAATCCATCGTACTGTTTGCAACGAGGCGCACTCATTGAAACCCTTCCAACGCCAGCCATTGTTCAGCTAAAACCTTCCATTAAACTGACCTGGGTAGAGAAAAGATGATGTCTGCAATATTGGGAATTCCTCTGTGACATGCGTAAATAGGGCCTGTCCTAACCTCCCAAAATGAAGAACATAAGGCCATTGGATAACAGACCCTCATTTGATGCCCTTTAGTGACATGAGTGTTATTAGTCATTGTGGTGCGACATTGGCGATGAAAGGGTTTTAAGCGTGCAACGGCTTTGTCAACTGTGGCGACGTTCCTAGTTCAAGAGAAATGTTTATTGGCATTGGCCACTGCGACGGTCGTTATGGAACACATCCGCAAGACTAGCATACGCTGATGTGTAGGCATACACCTATGTGGGCGCTATAGGCCTATGTCCTCGTGCTATATATTATGTCTCTGTGTTTATCCTACCTCTAACCACCCACACATTAACATTAATCCCTAACTCTATCTCTAACCGCAACCCTTACCCTAATCCGACGGGACACATAAAGACGGGGACATACACAGAGACGGGTACATGTAGATACGGGGCCACAATGAGGGTGACATACAGAGACGGGGACACACACAGAGACGGAGGGACACACAGAGACGGTTACATGTAGACACGGGGGCACAATGAGGGTGACACACAGAGACGGGGACACAGAGACGGTTACATGTAGATACGGGGCCACAATGAGGGTGACATACAGAGACGGTCAAAAGTCAAAAGTTAAACATACTTTATTATCTCGTTAGGAGAACTTGCAGTGTGGTCTCGTACGAGCACAATACAAACAAGAACACCCATGTGCATGCATGAAAATGGAAACAAACCTAAGTAAAAATGGACAACAAATTATAGTAACCGACGCTTCTATGACTCTACCGGGTTGTTTGCCTACCTGCTGATTTGTCGTCATATAACCTTACTCTCTCTTTTTTCTAAATAATTGAACTAAAAAACATCAAAACGCTACACTCACACAAGCACATGAAGGTGAAATAAACACTACACACGGCGAATAAAACCACATTTTCGTCTTTAAAAAGACTTTGACGAGGTGACAACACACTAAACTTAACAATGACGGCAGTGAATGGATGACGCATACTAAAAAAAGAAAACTACTTGATTTCTTCTTCGTCTTATATGTGTACATTAAATGTTTCTTCCTGACCACGCCTCACGTACCATCTTGATAATAAAACTAGACTTATAAAACAAATATAATAGCCTTTCACTCCTCTTATCAGCACAGCGTTCTCTGTAATCTTACTGCTCTTTACCCACACGCTATTCTTCCAACTCTAAGCCCAAATTAGAGATTTCAACTCGGCCCAGTCGTTTCGTCTTCCCTGTTCTTTTTATTTCTAATGGGAATTCCGATAGACAGCACTGAACTCGTTCACACGTACCAATGCTGTTGTGTTGGTAGGGCAGGTGAGACCAGTGCGTTACTTAGTTCTATCAGCACCTCTTTTTTAAATTTTCGTTGGCCCAATTTTTTCTTTTGCACCTTTTTCTCTGAGAGGACTTTCGATAGACGGTATCGAACTCGTTCCATGAGAATTGTCACACGTGCGGCTTCGTCGGAAAGGGGGTTACACTGCAGTCGTGTGCGCAGCCATTTTCTTCCCAACTTTTGTACCTACTATATATTTCGCCAGTTAACTGCCATAAGGTCTTATCACAATACTGAATAATAATAAAGTTCGATAATGCATTCTGGCTATCATCCGTAGAAAATTGCCGCACAGAAAGGTATTTGGTATTAGGGGGGTGTTTCTGTGGACTATCAAATGGCGTACTGGTGGAGAAGACACGACTGAAGTTCAGATTAAGGGGACGAGTAGAGGTGTGGACAAAAACCGGTTTGAACCGAAAAACCTGTGCTAAACTTTCGCGGTTCGAAAAACCGGTTCGATTTGCTGTTAACCGGTTTTTTATCTGCAAACTGAAAGTAAGTGTTTCTTAGAATAACGCATTCTTTTCGAAGAACAACACTGATTCTCAGCGCAGAATGGGTGTTTGTAAACCAAGAGTTAGCTGTTTCTAGTTTGTGGTGGTGTATGGTTTTGACTTTGACTGAGTGCTAAGTTGAGTGTGTGCGTGTGTGTGTCATAAGTTTCTTTCTTGTGTGTGTGTGTGTGTGTGTGTGTGTGTGTGTGTGTGTGTGTGTGTGTGTGTGTGTGTGTGTGTGTGTGTCTGTGTCTGTGTGTATGTGCGCGCGTGCAGGCGTGTATGCGAATATTCTGACAAATAAATATGTGTTTGCATAAGTGAAACTAGTGATGCAAGTACTGGTTAAAACAACGGTTCAGTAAAACAGATTCGAACAGTAAAAACCGGTTTAAAACCGGTTCGGATTTTATAACCGGTTCTCATCTCTAGGGACGAGTAGGATAAGGGTACTGGGTGCAGAGATAAAGAGGGCTAATGGCCCGAACGCAGCCAGTCGGGCAGTGGACTGCTGCCAAAGATGTGTAAGCTCCTCGGTGCTAACTAGTTTGGGATTTTCAGGGGTCTTAGAGTGCATTTTCTGGCTTGAAAGTTTTCTGGGATTCTATCTTCACTGTGGCCCCGCCCCTTCACTGTCAAGAAGACGAAAACAATGAGAGTGAGATGGGTTGTGTGTGTGTGTGTGTGTGTGTGTGTGTGTGTGTGTGTACGTTGCTTGTCTAGGTATGTTTGTGCCCCCAACCCCAACCCACCCCTCTCTCTCTCTCTCTCTCTCTCTCTCTCTCTCTCTCTCTCTCTCTCTCTCTCTCTCTCTCTCTCTCTCTCTCTCTCTCTCTCTCTCTCTCTCTCTCTCTCTCTCTCTCTCTCTCTCTCTCTCTCTCTCTCTCTCTCTCTCTCTCTCTCTCTCTCTCTCTTTCTCTCTGTCTCTGTCTCATGATTACACTAAGTTTATTGCCCCTGCCAGAAAATTATCTGTGCATGGAAGACACTCAGGCGGTGTGTTGCTCTTAGTCAGAAATAAATTTGTTCATTTTGTCAAGCAAATACAAGTCAGCTGTGAGAATGCTGTTGTTCTGAGGATTAATAAGATGATGTTTGGATGTGAGAAAGACGTGTTGCTAGTAGCATGTTATGTTCCTCCAGAAGGGAGCCCAGTTTATAATGAAAGAGAAACAAAGGATGGTATCGTTTATTTGCAGGAAAGTTTGTCACATGTGTTAGATAGAGAGGATGTTTATGTTATGATTCTCGGCGATTTAAATGCACGAACGGGTCAAGAGCAGGTGGAAGAACAAGATGAGGATTATGTTACTAGTTTTGATACTTTTATGGATGTCGGTGTGAATGATGTTACTGATGATGTTCGTCGTGTTTCAAAAGATAATATAATTAATAAGTATGGTCGTTCGCTTTTGGATTTTTGCTTCTCCCTTGATTTACGAATTATGAATGGTCATTGTGCTGGAGATATTGATGGTTCATTTACATTTATTTCAACTGGTGGTAGTAGTGTCATTGATTATTTTATTGTTTCCCATGATTTAACTAGTTATTGTGATTTGCGTGTTGATGATTGTTTGTATTCCTGGCACTTACCTGTGACTTTACGTTTTAAAACCAACACTGAAAGAGTGAGGGAAGAACCTGCTGTGCATGCAGAGGAAAAAGTGGTATGGTCTCATGAGTTTATGCAGCACTATAAAGATGAAGTATGTTCTAGTAATTTCAGTGACATTTTGCAGAAAGCTATGTTTCTTATCACGGTTAATGTTAATGAATGCATTGCAACTTTTGTGAATGGTTTGTATGGGGCGGCAGCCTGCATGGTAAGAATGGTGGGTAAAAAGGGACGAAATCTGGATGATTGGTTTGATGATGATTGTAAAAGGAAGAAACGGGTAGTTAAAAGACGGCTTAGGTCTTATCAACGCTCAAAAACGAATCTTGTTGAAAGGAGATTGATATATGTTAAAGAGTTGAAAGAGTATAAAGACTTGTTAAAGATGAAAAAGTTGAAATATGACGAAAATAGGCTACAAAAACTGAAGGACTCAATTCATGATCAAAAATCTTTCTGGTCAACAATAAGATCTATTAATAGAAAGAACCTTGTATATAATGAAATATCGATAGATCTGTGGCATAAACACTTTTTTGGTGTTTTTCACGATTTGGGTGATGATTCAGAAACAACTGAGTCAGAAGATGATTTGAGTGTTGATACACCTGAGCCGTTGTTTGATGATCCCATCACAAAAAATGAAGTTTTAGATAGTATTAAAAAGCTAAAATTGGGTAAAAGCAGTGGACCCGATAGAATTATAGCCGAAATGCTTGTACAAGCTAAGGATGTTATTAGTGATGTTTTGGTAAACCTTTTTAATGAGCTGTTTAGTAAAGGGATTTTTCCAGAGGAATGGTCCAAATCAATAATAGTGCCTATTCACAAGAAGGGGGATGCGAACAATCCGGATAATTATCGGGGGGTATCCTTAACTAGTATATTAGGAAAAGTATACACTAATATTTTGAATAAACGACTAGTTGCATGGGCTAATAAAGAAGAAAAGATAATAGAAGAGCAGGCAGGGTTTAGAAAGGATTATAGTACTGTGGACCACATTTATACACTATTTACTATGGTTCAGAAGCATTTATTAAACCATTCAAAATTCTATGTAGCCTTTGTAGACTTTAAGAAGGCTTTTGACTCGGTCAACATAAATAAATTATGGGATGTTCTAAGACGATCTGGTGTAAGTGGAAAATTGTATAAATCTTTGAGAGCAGTATATGATACTGTAACAGCAAGTGTACGTGATAAAGGCTTATATTCAGAATACTTTGAGTGTCCAAGGGGTGTAAAACAAGGATGCATTCTCAGTCCCCAACTATTTTCTTTCTTTATAAATGAACTAGCCATAGAGATATCTAAAAAGGGGAAACATGGGGTGCAATTTATTTCGGGTGCTATTGAGTTCTTTCTACTGATTTTTGCTGACGACGTTATCCTTTTTTCTGATTCTGTGGTGGGATTGCAACATCAGATAAATCTATTAAAACAGGAAGCAGATAGATTAGACCTAAAAGTTAATTTAGAAAAAACAAATGTAATGGTTTTTTTTAGGAAGGGTGGCTATTTGTCTGCACGTGAGAAATGGTGGTACGGAGCTAATGAAATTGCAGTTACAAACTCGTACAAATATCTTGGAATCATTTTTACTACCAAATTGAGTTTAAGTATAGGGTGGTCAGAAATGTGTCGAAAAGGGAAAAGGGGTGTGATTGAAATATGTCGCTGCATGAGGAAACTAAATTCAATTGATCCTTCATTGTTTTGGAAACTGTTTGATACACAAATCCAGCCTATTCTAACATATGGTGCAGAAGTTTGGGGTATCTATGTAAATGAGCAGATGGAAAATGTACATA
>CM065682.1:32432110-32434610 GCA_017654935.2 Phymorhynchus buccinoides | reverse complement strand
AGAAGAAAAGAACAGGAGTTTATTAACCCTTTCACCGCAAATGTCGCATTTTACCACCACAATTGTTTAACCCCCATGTCACTAAAAGGCATCAAATCAGGGCCTGTTATCCAAAGACCCTTTTTTCTTAATTTTGGGAGGTAAGGATAGGCCTAATGTTATATAATTATGTCAGAGGAATTTGCAATGTTGCAGACATATTTGTTTCTCTACCCAGTTAAGTTTAATGGTATTTTGGGGCTGGAAATGGCTGGGGGCGAAAGGGTTAAAAGACATTGCGACACCCCTCTCTCTCTCTCTCTCTCTCTCTCTCTCTCTCTCTCTCTCTCTCTCTCTCTCTCTCTCTCTCTCTCTCTCTCTCTCCCCCCCCTTGTTGGTATGGTTTGGGCGATGCTGATCAAGAAAAGATGGTTTTAGGGAAGCAGAGTCAACGGTTCGCAGCCTACAAACCGCAACTCTGCTCTCAATCTATGGCCAGGCAAAGGGGCGAACAACAAACAACACCACGTACCGAAAACAAGAGAAAAAGAAGGAAGACAGACAGGAAGAAAGAAAGGGACAACAGACCGAGACAAAAACCATAACCCTCTGACCAGAATAACGGGGCAAAGGACAAAATAATAACAAGTGCAACGCCGAGCGGCTGCAAAGTCCCCTCGCAGCATCGCGAGCTACTCCGAAATCGAAATGTGTCGGTTGTACACATACATAAAAACGCACCAAAACAGCACGTAACTACATAAAAACGCATCAAAACAACACGTAACTCAATAGTTTTTTTTATATATAGCCTTGGGGTTCGGACCCGTGATTTGAGCGCGCGCGATCATGCACACACGCGCGCACAGAAAAAATCATGACAACTGTGTTATAGACCATTGATCAAGAAATGTTGTGAAAAACACTGCATTAAAATGCATGCAAAACTTCGCGAGATATTAGCGATTATGTGTTTCGGGGTTTGAACCTCGTAACTGGCGCGACCTTGACCTTAATGTAAAACTAAATACATCAGTGGATAGCTTGCATCTTGGCAAACTAGTATACCAAATTTGATGATGATAGACTGAATAGGTTTTGAGAAAAACGGACGAATAGCCGGACAGACGGAGGCACGCCGGAAGGACACTGGACGGACCAGACAAAAACAATAGCTCCACGAACCTTCGGCTCGGGGACTAATAAAACAAAAGAGAGACACGAAAACACGATTAGTCGTGATTGTAGAGCAGAGACAGGAGAGGGTCTTTACTAGCTCTGAATGGGTTAATAACCATCAGTAATCCTCCCCCTATAAGCACTGTTGGCTGACATTAATTGGGTTACGAGCAGGATTATCCGTTAGATTAACGGACGTAGGGCCTAAGTACCCAGCGGATGCACACTGTCGGAAAATGGAAACAGATTCGTTCAAACACATCAACGGGCGGTCATTTTCTATAGTGGACATTCTGTGATGGCTAATGAGCTCGTGTCCATTGGACTGCGTTCATTGGTTAGTCTGTGGATGAGTTTGCACGTGTTTCATTACCATTCGTTTCTTAAACGATGTCGTGTGTATGATTATGCTGCTCGTTCGTCTTAGTGTCAATTACAGTGGTTCTCCCAGATGTGTCTGAGAAACGAGAAAATGGCACAATGACAAAAAGAGACAGCCAGACAGACAGAGAGAGTGCGAGGGGGGGGAGGGAGAGAAAGGGAGAGAGAGAGAGAGAGAGAGAGAGAGAGAGAGAGAGAGAGAGAGAGAGAGAGAGAGAGAGAGAGAGAGAGAGAGAGAGAGAGAGAGAGAATGTTTTTTTTTATACTGAGGGGATGTGGAATAAGCACAATAATCAGCTGTTTTTCACCCGGCCCTCAGAAGAAAGAGAGAGAGAGAGAGAGAGAGAGAGAGAGAGAGAGAGAGAGAGAGAGAGAGAGAGAGAGAGAGAGAGAGAGAGAGAGAGAGAGAGAGAGAGAGAGAGAGAGAGAGAGAGAGAGAGAGAGAGAGACAGAGAGAGAGAGAGAGAGTGTAGCTAAGTGTAGTTATTGACTACTTTTAAATGAACTATAATGTGAACTTGCTCCAGAAAATCGAGCGATAATTACGGGGTTTTTTTTGGGTGAAATAATTTACACAAAGAAGCTGTAAAAGAATATTGAACATGGTTGTTATTCGAATCCAACAACAACAACAAATCAATTTCAAGAAAATTATTTTGTAATCAAAACAGTGAGGCAAAAACAGCACACACACATACACACAACACTCACACACGCGCGCGCACACGCACACGCACACGCACACACACATACACACACACACACACACACACACAAACCACGTGCACTCCGCCTCCTCCCCCCACCCACGTGCGCGCACACACACGTGTCCGCAGCAGACAAGGATGCAATCAGACAAAAGTCATAAAGGACTAATCCAAAATCGAGCCAAGCCCCTTCGAGTAGCACTTGTTCACAAGCTCTCAGACAATGCTCGCCAATGAAGAGACTGTCATACATA
>CM065682.1:32419610-32422110 GCA_017654935.2 Phymorhynchus buccinoides | reverse complement strand
TTCAGTGAGTCCTCACTGCTGTGAAGAACTTCACCAACCCCTTCTCCATCGCAGACAAAGACAGGCTGTACTCCCTGGCTTCCGGTGCCCCAGTCCCCATGGACGTCAAACAGGACGTTCTTTGTGCAGAAGCTGCAGGCAAGGTCGCCAAAGCCGACTTCCTCGACCGTCTAGAGAGTGGAGAGCCAGCAAGCTTCTTTGACCCCATAAAAAGGCAGAAGCTGAAGACCATGGAGGCGTGCAGCAAGAAGGTCACACTCACATCCTCGGAAGGCAAGGTAAGTGGCCAGTCCACTGCCTTTGGGCTACTGTTTTGAACTATTTATTTTATATTACTCGTTCTCAAAACAAATACCATTCACGGCCACCAATAGTCGATAAAGTAAAACAGCGTTTGGAATAATTGGTTTTCAATAATTTCGAGCAAGAAGCAAAAGAAAAACATAATTCGAAGGACTGAAAGTTGTACTTAACGCTGTTAAAATGTCATACTTTCCATTGCAAGCCCTCCAGTACCAGGTGCAGAGTGACCTCGCGTTTCTGCTCCTAGTCAAGTCTCAGAGACTAGATGAACCGTTAGACTTGGACACACTCATGACGTTCTGCCTGATGCCTGTACCCCCCAGCCTCGGGACACCAGATGGCTTTTTCTGCAAGACTAACAAAGCCGCCATGCTGCACTACCTTCTGGAAGACGTCACCCCCGAAGACCCGCAATACCCAGACGACGCCCTATTCATCCAGGACGGCATGGCGCTGCTCCATACCCTTGCAAACCTCCCTCCAACCTTCGGTGAGATCTGCCTTCAGGTTCTCGATCAGTTGGTGGCCAAGAAACACTTCTTGTTCTCAACGGACAGTTATCCTCCACAGTCCATCAAGGCCCAGGAGAGGTTGAGGCGAGGCAGCTCGGAGAAGATCATTCTGGATGGACCAGCGACCAGGAAGCCAAGTGATTTCAAGACGTTCCTTGCCAATGACGACAACAAGAAGCAGCTCTGTCAGCTCTTGCTGCGAGTATGGAGTGATCAACAGGCAGCTTCAAGACTCGAGAAAACCGAGATGGCAGTCTTGATCGTGGATGGGAGAGCTCATCAACTCGTCTCCTCAAACGGCAAGGTGAGTTCAAATTTAAATTATATTTCGCTGAAGCCAAAGATATTATCTTTCGGTAATTGCAGAGCCAGCATTTCCAAATTAAATTCAAATTACCTTTGTGTTATCAGGTTGAGATGAAGGAGGTTCCCGCCATCTACAGCAACCAGGAAGAGACTGACACCAGGGTGGTGCTGTACCTACATCATGCCGCAGCGCTGGGTTACAAGAACGCTGTGGTCAGAACCCCTGACACGGACATCTGTGTTATTCTTGTCCACCACGCCCACGCCATCAAGTTGACTGTGTTTCTGAATACTGGATCCGGGAAGCATCGGCAAGTGGTAAATCTATCGGCGCTTGCAGAGTCCCTCGGGCCTGACTACTCTTCCACTCTTCTTGGGTATTATGTGTTCATCGGGGAGGACTGCACCAGTGCCTTCAAAGGGAAGGGGAAGGTGGGGCCGCTCAAAAAGCTGGAGAAGAACCCCAGGTTTCACCTTGCCTTCAGTCAGCTTGGCGACGACTGGGACGTCAAGCCTCAGGTAGCGAAGCTGTTGGAACACTTCACCTGCCTGATCTACGGACAAAGTCGTGAGACTTCAATTGATGTGGTTCGCGCAAAGCTGCTTCGCAAGATGGTGGGAGACGACGAGAAACTAACTTCAAAGTCAAAAGTCGACCTGGCTCGTCTCCCTCCCTGCCACTCTGCTCTGACGCCGCACATTCAGCGTGTAAACCACCGCATTGCATTGTACAAGCGCGCTCATGAAGCCATTCTCGAGAGCCCCAAACCCTACGACGATGGACAGGGATGGGTGAAGACTGCAGATGACGTGTTGGGACCGCTGTGGTCCTGCCAACCTATCCTACCAGTGTCGCTGATCGACCTCTTCGCTGCTGTGGAACACGACGAGGGAGAAGAGAAAGAAGAAGAAGCAGAGGAAGATTTTGACATTGATGCGCTTCTTGAAAGCGACGACGAGTGTTGAGTGTCAGTCGTCATGTCCTCTTCTCGTGGACTCGTTAAAGACAATGTCTGTTCTTAAACACATATCATGTGATCTTGACATCTAATGACAATGACAATGATATAATCATTTCGGAAAGCAATGACATCAAAAAATGGATGTCAGTGAGATAAATATGTATGAATGTAGAACATACCGATTGATTGTGTCATTCGTTATGCCAAAATCGCTTTATACAACACTTATGGGACTCTTAGCACATGATAATGCACTCTGGTCGCCAAAATAAGGCCATTTTTAGACTCAGCGCCATCGAAACCCCCCAGGATGATGTGTCATTTAACTATATTAGTGATTTGGTGTTGACTCTCATTTGGGGCCGCGAGGCCCCCACGCGGAGGGGGGAGGGGGTGTTCTGGGGCCCATAACAATAC
>CM065682.1:32382110-32389610 GCA_017654935.2 Phymorhynchus buccinoides | reverse complement strand
GTATCTCACATAATGATAATACACGAGTCATGGTTTGAATTGAATCTTATTTTTATAACTTTGTTCATCATATTTAATTGTAATGTATTTTGTTAGAAACGGTATTAGTAGAAAGAAATAACAGAAAAGCAAATTCAGTACTGATCACGAAGACAGGAATGGAATCAATCAGTTTTTAGTAAGAATGAAAACATCTGGGAAAATCACATCAAATTATCATTTATCAAGACACGTATCATTTCAGTTTTAAGGAAGAGAGAGACGCACGCACGTACGCACGCATGCACGCGCGCGCACACACACACACACGCACACGCACGCACACGCATACGCACACACACGCACACACGCACACACACACACTCGCGCTTAGAATGTTAACCACTTACACACAAAATTCATTGCATTCGAAGTAATCCCATTTTATTTTATTTTTTAAATATAAAGAAAGACTGAAACGACTTATAAAAACACAAAATGAAGAGAAAGCACTTTAACTACACACGTCTAACCCTATGATACATGTATGTTGTTTGTGGTGATCTTTCTATTAATCCGACATAAACTTAGGTCAACGCTTTCAGTTCCTGCTGGACAAACTAACTTAGCTGAAAACCACTGATATTGTCATGTCCGTCTCTCACAATAAAGAGTTTTGTTTTGGTTTTTATCGAATTTTGTTGTTTTGTTTGTTAGTTTGTTTTAGCTCCTTCTTCACCACTCAAATTTGTTCATCCTTTAAATCATTGTGGCTGTAATGAAAATATGGAATCTGATCTTCCACGAGATGGAAAGCAGGATCGTATGGAACGAGTCACCTTTCAGGCTTGATGAAATTGATGAGAGGGGTTTATTGACATTTCCACTTTTCTGCATTATTATTTTGTTGTTGTGTTTTCGTTTTGCATGTTTGTTTTGTTTTATTCTTTGCTTTGCTCCACACCAAGCCGGAAGTAGCTATGTGCCTCTGTATACTTAATGGAATGTCCCGTGTGTGCCTGCTCCCCAGTAACACAACACGGACTTCCAAGGCTGGGGCAGGGCTGCTCTCGTGTTGATAGGGCGGATGTGGCTGGTGCATCTCTGGGTTCCTTCAGCACCTTCGGGTGTTCCTTTCTCAGTGAACCTCTTCCTTTGCTGAGGCTGTAATGATACATGGTTTTCCAGATTACTAGCATCGCCAAGGGTGTGGAATTGTGGGCTTTGTTGGTTTACCAAGTGCATTCTGAATTTGTTTTGTCTCTATGTGAACTTAAGATAATATTTTCACGAAATTGTACGGAGGATGTAGGATATCACCCTCCCCGAAAAAGAATCCTATTACGAATATTGTCCGTCTTTCTGTGTGTTGTGTGTGTGTGTGTGTGTGTGTGTGTGTGTGTGTGTGTGTGTGTGTGTGTGTGTGTGTGTGTGTGTGTGTGTGTGTGTGTGTGTGTGTGTGTGTGTGTGTATACATGTGTGTGTGTGTTGCGTGTGTGCTGTGTGCTTGCGTGCGTGCGTGGGTGCGTGGGTGCGTGGGTGCGTGGTGCGTGCGTGCGTACGTGCGTGTGTTCTTGACCAGTAGCACTGAAATCAGTAATGAATCAAAATCGCCCATCACTATATGATGTTATTTGATTTTTTGTTCAATCGAGGTCCAACCAATAATAATTTGCATAAAATGAAAAGTTGCGGTAGGATGCTCATTTCTGAGAAAGACAAGACGTACACGTATTCTGCCATGTGTTGTCAAAGCGCGTCATGCGAATTCCAACTCTCCAATAGATTGTGCTATATCAGAAACTGGGGACTCGCATGACATACATCTTAGAAGGTCGTCATCAGAATGTATTGTCACCAAATATTTATACAGATATTTAGGTTTATGAATAACGTTGATGGTTGGCAGTTGGTGTCCTCACCGTTGGTTTTTCTTATGTCGAGCCATGTAGCAGGAATCAGAGAACAACATCAAATATAGAGACAGCTTAGAACATATGGTAAGAGTTTGGAGTAAGGGAGAGGGTTGGGTGAGGTATGGGGGAAGGAGAACAATAGGACAGAAGAGGCTACCAAGTCCTGAAGCTATAAGCAGTGAGTAGAGGGGTTGTGGTAATTGTGGTTTGGCTGCTTTGTGGCTTATTTGTGCCTAATACAAAATAATAAAACCAGGGTCGGTGTGCAGCCATGCACGCTTGAAGAGTGCGTTCCAAAACCAAACCACATAAGAACATCATATTTTTGCAAAATAAGTTTATTTTCGTGTTTTAGAGTATTGTGAATACAAAACAGCAAAAGGTTCTAGAAAATTAAGAAACAAAATATTAGGTAGGAAACGGGTCAAGGGAAGTAAGATTTCATTCTAAAGCTTTGTTAAAAGCTCTCGTCTACTTTTGATGAAATACAGACAAGGAAACAATCAATGTTTGTTTTTTCTTTACGTTATGCATTACTAACGAATTACTTTGTTTGGTACAGGATTGGTCAAAAGACATATATATATTAATAACATTAAATATGATCAAGAATAGTCAGGAGAGTCTTTCAGTTACACTCGTACATGTTGTTTAATCAAGTCAAAACATGTTTTAACTTTGTTGTTGATGGGTTTTTTGTGTTTTTGTTTCTACAACTGCGTACCAGCTATGGATATAAACAACAGACAGCTGACAGCTTTCAAACCTTGCTTTGAAACAGGTAAGAAACCCCAATCAAACCATGTTCAAACACACATCACACGCAGAAATAACGCAAACAGCAAGAACACAATGACGACGACAGCGACGGTTCAAACAATACCTGGCTGGCAAAGGCAATACATTCCCAACCCAATATTGTTGTTACCTCCGCCAACGAAGCTATGCTTTGTCTTTGTCCGCATGTCTGTCTGTCTGTCCACCCGTTCATAGCAAAGCAAACAATCATTATTTTTGATTGTGCGGATGATTAGGGGATCACCATACGAGAATTGATTCCCCGTGGAGCAAACGGGACTTTTCCTCCTCATCTGCCTTTGAAAATATGGATGTCGTACGAGAAATACAAGTAAACGTTTGGTTTGGATTTAATCAGAACCACAATTATGTTGAATAAAAAATATATTTTGTAATTATTGCTCAGTTTCGAGGTTTGGTTGGATCATGGGCAAGAATGCAAGGGACCTAACCGTATAAAAAAACCAAATCAGCCCAAAAGTGAGATACGAGGTTTTCATAGGACACTGACGATATTTTATTATTTTTCTCTTTGTCGTTTTGTTCAGGCGATTTGTATGAAAATGATTAATAGTTCCACTTAAAATGAAACAGTACGTGCCTCTGGCTGAAATTAAATCTGAACTTACGGATCAATACAAAACTGAGAACAGTTCAATGCATTTTCGTTTTAGATTATGGCAAACCATGGCACAGCTTACTTTGTTTTCTGGATCACCTTGACTCTTAACCCATTTTTACCATGCCCGCTTCACGCGTGCGTAAATTAAAAATTGTTTTTAAATCGAAGCTACATGATCATGTAAAGCAAAACAAAGAAGAATTATTTCTATTTTACCTGGATGTTTATGAACGTTACCAAACCGTGCATTGCTGGACACGAGCGAAAGATTATGTAGAGTTCCAGAGGAATGTGTGGGTTTATTTATGTATCGATGGTGATAGGCAATCTGATCCCATTCATTTTGATGGTTCTTGGTAATGCCGTGTTGGTGTGGAAGCTCAAGAAATCCATGAAAGAAACTTGCCAGAAATTAACAGGAGGGAACACTGACCAGACTCTGGCACGGGAAAAAGCCGCCAACTCCGTGACCTTCACCGTGGTGGTCGTGTCATTGACCTATATTATTCTGACCTTGCCCAAGACCATCTATGATATCGTGGCATTATACGGCACGTCTCCAAACGCCAATTACTTGGCCAAACAATGGCTTGCGTACCACGTGACCTTTGTGTTAGTGCACGTGAACAGCATCGTGAACATGTATCTTTATTGTCTCACAGGGCGAAAATTCAGACATGAATTCTTAAAATTTGTCCGGTGTACAAAAGGGAAACGGAAACAGTAATAATTACGTGATATTGCTTAGTTCTGTTTCAGTGAACTTAGCCCTCTTTGTGTATGTAGACGATACATTATGACACTTCAATGAGACTTTGACATTGACCGTTTATTTTCTACCTTTCTGAAAACAAAGAGAGAGAGAGAGAGAGAGAGAGAGAGAGAGAGAGAGAGAGAGAGAGAGAGAGAGAGAGAGAGAGAGAGAGAGAGAGAGAGAGAGAGAGAGAGAGAGAGAGAGAGTGAGAGAGAATACGAATGTTTACGAATACGAATACGAATGTTTTATTGAGGGTAACAAGGATAAGCTACAATAGCTTCTTTACACCTGGCCCTCTCACTCACACACTCACACCATGCATCAGGCAATGCAAAATTGACATAAAAACAATCAAGTCAAGAAAATGAAACAAACATTGGCACATGAAATAAATGACAGAGAATCAAATTGGAACATTAAACAGATATACAGAGAGACATACAAAATTTACAAGAATCTTGGCATAAGTTGATAATTGCAGTAAAACTCATTAACATAACTGATGGACAAGATTGTCCATTATGTACTTGTGATAAGATTTGCGAAAGGAAGATACGCTAGTTTTATTTTTGAAATTATCATGGATGTCGTTCCACAGTTTACCACCTGAGTATGTAAGGGATGCTTTATATAGATCTGTTCTGGGGCGGGGCATTATTAATTTGGTTTTGCTTCGAATTGCATGGACTTTAAATTTAGTAATAAGATATTTTGGTACTAACTTATTTATGATCTTGTACATAAGGGTACCTTTGTTTAGTCGACATTTCAAATCAAATGGTAGAATGTTGAGTTCTTTATAGTCAATGGTTTCAAGGGATGACGATTTAAGGAGTATGAGTTTAAGAGAACGTTTATATAATCTTTCAACGTGTTTGAGTGTGTTTTTACTAGCTGAATCCCAACATGTTGATGCATAATCAATGTCAGGCTGAATATAGGCATGGAAAAAAAGTTTACGGGTATGTTGATCCAAAAAGTGCTTTATTCTATTAAGCTGGAATACTTTTTTTGATATTTTCTTGGCCAGTATTTGCATGTGTTTGTGACCATGATAAGTTGTTGTCAATGTATAGGCCGAGTAATTTGTGTGAAGTAACTTCTTCTAGAGACTTTTCATAGATAGTTGGTGTACTTAATTGATTTTTAAAGTTTTGCCTCTTTTGTCTTGTTGTGATTAACATGAATTTAGATTTTTTGGGATGTAATGCCATATGATTTTGCTCTGACCAGTCAACTAAATTATTAATGTCACTCTGCAATTCAGAACAGATTGAGTCAGCATCATAGCCGTTTTTATGGATTGTGGTGTCGTCTGCAAAAAGTTCACATGGTGAAGTAAGATGAAGCGGGAGGTCATTTACATAAATGGTGAAGAGCATAGGTCCTAAGACAGAGCCTTGGGGAACTCCATAATAGACTGATTGCAATGAAGATGTAATAATATCTTTGAAGACGGTTTGTCGTCTGTCAGATAGAAAGGACGAAACGAGGGCGATAGAATCTTGGGTTAAACCGTACAATGATAGTTTTTTTAATAGAAGGGCATGGTCAATAACATCAAAGGCTTTAGCAAAGTCAACGAAAATAACACGGGTGAGAAGGTCATTGTTAATATTAGAGAGAGAGAGAGAGAGAGAGAGAGAGAGAGAGAGAGAGAGAGAGAGAGAGAGAGAGAGAGAGAGAGAGAGAGAGAGAGAGAGAGATTCAGTGGTGTGCGAATTGTTAGTATGGATATTTAGAACAGTTCACATGCACTGAATGTTTCCTTTATGATGCCACGTATAAATTGAACAAAAACAAAAATGACACGCAAACATAAATACCTTAGGTGCATACATCAGAGTGGATTTGGTCATAAACATCCATTATTTGCTCTAGGTCTCTCCGCTCCTCTGCTGACAACAGACACAACGTCCTGTTACACCATACAACAGCAAGTTCCAAGGAGGTACGTTCTCTATGTTACATCATCAGCCCATGTTACATCATCATCAGGCTTCTTGCACTAGTTGCCTCTGCCTTAACTGATGAGTACGGATTTGTTCTTGCTCGGCAGCATCATGAGCTCTCTGCTTGTCTTTCTCAGCGTCCTCGCGAGCTTTATCAGCCTCTTGAGCCTCATGAGCTCTCTGTTTGTCTTTCTCAGCCTCTTGAGCCTCCCGAGCTTTGTCAGCCTCTTGAGCCTCCCGAGCTTTGTCAGCCTCTTGAGCCTCCCGAGCTTTGTCAGCCTCTTGAGCCTCCCGAGCTTTGTCAGCCTCTTGAGCCTCATGAGCTCGCTGTTTGTCTTTCTCAGCCACCTCGCGAGCTTTCTCTTTGTCATATTCAGATATGACAAAATTTGCTAACTCTTGGCCTGACAATCCTAGAGACTCTCCCCATTCTTTAAGTTCCCTCCTAAGTTTAACAGTCTCAGCCATGGTTGTAAATACAACTATTCAAAAATCAAAACAAAGTTGCTGAGTTGAATGTACCAAACAACACTTAACTATTTCAACATAAACAGAAATAGCATGCACATCAAAATAAAGTCATAAATAACATTCAAACAATTCAAATCAAATCACAGTGAACCAAATCACAATAACTTTCCCAGTGGACACAAGATGAGTTTTGGAAAGTAAATAAAGTTTGAATTGAAATTTGTTAGACTTTATGTAAAAAAAAATCCCGGACGCGAGCCCCCAATTAGATGTGACGAGGTAATGGGTTAAAAAGCTAAGTCCCTAGGAAAGACTTTTAGTGTGTTAAATTTTCAAGTTGAAAATTTGCCTTTAGCCCACTTCTCCAGGGTATGGGAGATGAGCAACTTTTCCGGCCCCTTTTCATCTAATAAATTTATATTTGTGCCCGGGTTCTGGCTCGTATGATTGTAAGAAATACAAGTGGTTGATTTGCTCTTAATGGCAGACAGAGAGAAGTAGGGTTTTACATGAAATTACAAGACTCCCACTCTCATCAGTCCGACCAAAGGGTTCAGGATTATTTGACACTTGTATTTTATTTACTCACAAAATCTGCATAAGATTATGCAATAATAATAATAAAGCAGCTCAATGGCGCCAAAACAAAATATGAATGAAAAAACAATGAAATCCGAAAGGATTTACAAGACTTTTGTCTTTCTAGAAGGTTAGCCCCAAGCGGGAAGGGTCACTAAGTGTCTTCATTGTCCGGAGGAAAGTTCAAATGATTGGCACGGTCCGGGGGACTTAGCTGTTGTCAAGTTCCTCCATAGTGATCGGCGAGTGCTGGGGTGGCTGGGCTTGCTCGTCAGGTGAGAGTAGCTCCCAGTCGTTCCGGTTACGGCTTCGTGGGTTCAGGCGTGGTCTCCTCGCGGATTCTGGGTGCGGGGTGTCTTGGCAGCGTTCCCGTCTTGGTGCATGTGAGTCAGGGATGATCTTCCTGCCCACGATGCCCTGCTGATA
>CM065682.1:32374610-32377110 GCA_017654935.2 Phymorhynchus buccinoides | reverse complement strand
TGACAAGACCTTTTGGAATGTTCATGAGCGGACCATAAACGACATGAACAGAACCAACAACCAAATCGAAGGCTGGCACAGAGGTTTTCAGTCGCTTCTGGGTGCCCAGGTACCGAACATTTTTAAACTGACACAAGTTTTACAGCAGGAGCAAAAGGCACGGGAGGTTGATTTTATGCAGTACCTTGGAGGACAGCAGCCTCCACGGAAGCGGCGCAAATACTGCTGTTCAAACCAGAGAATGAAAACCATTTTGCGCGAATACGATGACAAACCATACAACGATTCTCTCAAGGGTCTGTCCTACTGCTTTGATTTTTGAATAAAAAGACTCAGAAATCGGTTGAAGTTTTAAGTATGTAGCACAGTTTGACAGTTTGACAGTTCAAGTTGCAAGTAGATTGTTGCTGTATGTGTTTATGTGTGTTTATGTGTGTTGACTTCTTTTCACGTACTTTGAATAAAAAGACTCAGAAATCGGTTAAGTTTTAAGTATGTAGCACAGTTTGACAGTGTGACAGTTCAATTTGCAAGTAGATTGTTGGTGTATGTGTTTATGTGTGTTTATGTGTGTTGACTTCTTTTCACGTACTTTTAATGAATGTTATAATTGTATTACAGTTGACATCTTTACATGTTTACAATGGATTTTACTATTAAATTACTGCTAAATAACACTTGACTTCTGCAAAATATGTTTGTACATTTTCATTTCATGAGATAATTGGGGTGGGCTTCTTACCCGCCCATACGGTTACCCCGTCTTCCCCTATGTGTTTGACTTCTTTTCACGTACTTTTAATGAATGTTATAATTATGTACAGTTGACATATTCTTTACATGTTTACAATGGATTTTACTATTAAATTACTATTAAATAACACTTGACTTCTGCTTATGTTTGTACAGTGATATTAACAATTAAATTTACGGTTGACTTCAGTTTACGCGCGTGTGTGTGTGTGTGTGTGTGTGTGTGTGTGTGTGTGTGTGTGTGTGTGTGTGTGCGTGCGTGCGTTCAGTGTGTGCGTGCGTGCATGTGTGCGTGTGATGACAAGCGTCGGCAACGAAATGTCGCCGGCAACGAAAAGTTGGCTACGAAATGTCCCGGCCACCAAATGTCGCCGGCGTGAAGTGACGGCAACAAAATGTTGGCAACGAAATGTCGTAGACCCGAAAAAGTACTATGTATAGTTGACTCATTACTTGTCTCATGATATAGACAGATAGATAGATAGTTAGATACATAGGCAAGAAATGTCGCCGGAGAACGAAAGAGTTGGAGAACGAAATGTCCCGGCCAGAAATTTCGCCGAGAACGAGAGTTGCGGCAGAGAGAGAAATGAGGCAACGAAAAGGTGGCAACGAAATTTTCGCAACGAAATGTCGTAGACCCGAGGAAAGTACTATGTATAGTTGACTCATTATATAGACAGAGAGAGAGAGAGTTAGAGACATAGGAGAGAGAGAGAGAGAGAGAGAGAGAGAGAGAGAGAGAGAGAGAGAGAGAGAGAGAGAGAGAGAGAGACAGAGAGAGAGAGACAGAGACAGAGACAGAGAGAGATAACTTGAACTTGAACTTTTTTCATCAGGTCCTCAAACAACTAAAATAATAAACAAGCCAAATACATAAATGAATAAACAAACAAACAGCAATAACACACTACAGCAATGGAACGACAAAATTGTAGCACCAATCATATAATAAAAAGGCAAGTGTGTGTGTGTGTGTGTGTGTCTGTCTGTCTGTGTAAAACACAAAACGGGCCTTATAACTCCGCCGTTTTTCGACCGAATCGCTTAAAATTTGCTGTGAGCCCTAACAGGGCGATGGCAACGGCAACCGAGGCGGCCGTGTCATTTGCGCAGTTTGGCAAATGCGCGAAACGCGTATCCGCCGGCCTCTCGGCGCTCGTACCTCTGGTGTTTCTGGACCGATTGCCTTGAAATTTGGCCGGTAGATGACCGGGGACGGTGACTATCGATGTGCCAAACCGAAAGCGAATCGATTTAGAAATGCGCGCGATATACGCCGCTTCACCTTTTCACAAATAACTCCGCCGTTTCTTAACCGAATCGCTTCATATTTGCTGAACTCGGCGTTACCAGTACTTGGCGTTACCGTTACTATGCGTTACCGTTACTAGTGAGAGCGCAGTACTCTCAGAGCAGCACCAACGGGAAATGGGGCCTTATAACTCCGCCTTTTCTTAACCGAATCGCTTCAAATTTGCTGTACTTAGCATTACCAGTACCTGGCGTTACCGTTACTATGCATTACCGTTACTAGGGAGAGCGCGTCGCTCTCAAAGCAGCGCCAACGGGAAACGGGGCCTTATAATTCCGCCGTTTCTTAACCGAATCGCTTCAAATTTGCTGTTCTCAGCGTTACCAGTACTTGGTGTTACTGTTACTAGGCGTCAACGTTACTAGGCGTTACCGGTACTCGGCGTTGGGCTAGTAATAATAATATTATAATAAGAGAGAGAGAGAGAGAGAG
>CM065682.1:32364610-32369610 GCA_017654935.2 Phymorhynchus buccinoides | reverse complement strand
AATTAAGCTTGACTTTGTTTTGTGATATATATTAGGTTTTTATGTCGATCTAACATGATTTGAGGGTGCTGAATCTAAATCCGTTGGAGGCCAAGTTGTAAATGTTGGGCATTTTGAGCTATGACCAAATATTCAAAATGGCCACTATGGGACTCTAAAGAACTGTTGAAACATGCACTTACCATAATTATGTTGTATCTAATGCTTTTATTTGTAAGAAAAATAGTATTGTTTGCTGAAATGATTCAAACTATGTGATATATCCTATTTTTGTACTTATTAGCCCCCAGCCACTCTGCAGAGAGGACTATCACGATTTTGTGTCCTTTCATTTGCCTGGCAATTATCTTAAGAACAATGTCAGAGGATCACTTCAAATTTGTGTGCTACTATTTTAATGAAGCTGATGAGCCCCTCAGTATACCTTATTGACTTTGACCTTTCACCTTGAGTATGTGATTTTAATGTATCAACTATACTTTTTCAACTTTTGCACTGCTGTGGTAAAATAAGCTATGTGTTTGTTTTTTCCTAAGCTAACGTGTATAGAGAATATTGAATTCCTGATACCTATTTTATTAAACCTTTCATCTTAAATGCTTGACCTTGAATTTGCATTGAATATTTTAACTTTTTGTCTTTATATGTTTTAAATCTTGGCAGTAATGGTCTCATAATTGGTGCATTAACCAATTTATAGGTGGGTAAAAGTGCCGGCGTGCAATGGAATGTCGGCCATTTTACCCACCTATAAAATAAAAAGAAATATCGACACTGATTGCCGTGTTATTCTGCTTGGTGCCTAATAACAAAGGCCAAGCGTCAAGATGAAGGCTAGAGATGTCATTGGTACTTAGGTTAGCATCTAGATATGTTTAACCATTGGCTCATGTACCAATTATGAGACAGTTACTGCAATGATTTAAAATATATTAATGCAAAAAGTTGAAATATTCCATGCAAATTCAAGGTAAAGCATTTCAGATGAATGGCTTAGGCATAAAATAGGCATCAGTAATTCAACATCCTCTATAAACCTTAGCTTAGAAACATTTTACAACAGCAGTGCAAAGGTTGAAAAAGTATAGTTGATACAATAAAATCACATACTCAAGATCAAAGGTCAAAGTCAACAAGGCATACTGAGGGCCATATCAGCTTCATTAAAATAGCAACACACAAATTCGAAGTGATCCTGTGACATGGTTCTTAAGATAAATGAAAGGGCACGAAAGATCGCGATAGCCCTATCCACAGTGGCTGGGGGCTAAGAAGTACTAAAATAGGATATAATTCCCATAGTTTGAATCATTTCAGCAAATTATACTATTTTTCTTACCAAAACAAGCATTAGATACAAAACAATTACGTTAAGTGCATGTTTTCACAGTTCTCTAGATACCTATGGCGGCCATTTTGAATATTACGTCATAACTCAAAATATCCAACATTTACAACTTGGCCTTTAACGGATCTGGATTCAGCACCCTCAAATCATGTTACATTAACATAGAAACCTAATATATATCACAAAACAAGGTAAACTTTATAAATTCGCCTGGACTAGAACAAGAAGAGAGGAACTTGAAGGTGTACAACTTGGCGTCATAATAATAATACGTATCCTCTCACAGCGTTACGTCATAAGCTAGGTCTGAAAGTGTCCTAACAAGTTCTATTATTAAAAACGGGCCACAAACAGGCAAATTAATTTTTCTTCAAATAGTTCAACACCAGTCACAGGTGCCGCATTGATTTCCCCTAATCTACGTCACGCCAAATGGATTATCGCACAAATCCCATTTTTGGTGAGATTCAATGGCAGCTGGCAAATCTGCCCCAGGAGACCGATTTTTGCGAAATAAAAGTGTGTGCGCTCACTTTATCTTGACGAATGTGACATAAAAGGTAGGTTACATAGATACAGTTTGTATACTGTGTCTATGTGTAGTAGGAAATAATGCTGAAACGTTTCCCAGAACGTTTTTAGGTCCGAATGGAGATGACTATGGTCCTTTAACAACGACGGCAGTGAATGGATGACGCATACTAGTACTATGACGTGATAATCTGATGACGGTAAAGTAAAAGAAAATAATGAATGAAAAGACGTAATCTTCGTCACCCCCTCCTGTCAATCTTCTCTCTGTTTCTTTACCCCCCACCCCCACCCCACCCTCTCTCTCCCTCTAAGCCTCCCTCTCCCTCCTCATCTCCCTCCCTCTCCCTCTGTTTCTCCCCCCTCTCGTTCTCTGTCTCTCCCTCCCTCTCTCTGTATCTTTCTCTCTGCCTCCCTATCTCACTCTGTCTATCTTTCTCTCACCCCCCCCCCCCCCCCCACCCCCCTCTCTCTCTCTCTCTCTCTCTCTCTCTCTCTCTCTCTCTCTCTCTCTCTCTCTCTCTCTCTCTCTCTCTCTCTCTCTCTCTCTCTCTCTCTCTCTCTCTCTCTCTCTCTCTCTCTCTCTCTCTCTCTCTTCTCTGTTTTTCTTCGTTCTCTGTCTCTCTCAGGGGGCATCATCATCAGGGGCCATTAATCGAAAACGTTCAGTCCATCAGGGTAGTTTGTCTGTAACTGGTGGCGCCAGAACTTTTCTCTTCTTTTCCTGATAGCACTGCTTTCTGATCTGATTTGCTCGATGGCAGCACAACGCATGTCCATGATGTTGTGGTCTTTTTCATTGAAATGCTTTGCCACCATCGTGTCCTCGTTTCTTATGGTTTGTTTGTCAAGTGCATCTTGTGTTTCTGTGTTATAATGTCTGATGTTGTACGTATGTCCATATAATCGTTTTTGCAGTGTCTGTCCAGTTTCTCCAACGTATTGGACTTTTTTGCATTTGTCACAGTCAATTAGGTAGATGATGTTAGATGACTTGCATGTGAGGTGGTCTCTGATGGCATATGTAGTTCCGTTCCTGGCACTTTGAAACGATCTTGTTGGTTTTAGATGGTGTCGGTAAAGAACACATCTCCCAGAGCATTTGAAACATCCGTGTTGTTCTTCAATGTTTTCTTTGCCGTTTTCGTCTTTCTTTGTTTCCTGTTTGTCAGTTGTTGGTAGTTATTTTTCTTGATTGGACTCCTGTTGATGCTGAGAGTGAGATCTTGGCTGTTGTGGCTGGTCTTTTTTTGGTGTTTGTCCATGTACTGGTGGTGGATCTCGTGGAAGCTGTCGTTGGTGTTGTTGCAAGGGCTTCGGGAGTTTGCTTGGCATCAAAAGACTGCGCATGTTCTTGCAGTTTCTTTCTCCGAGGATGGGCGGGTGAGGGAGAGCCTTTTGCATTCTGTAGCTGGAATGTAGAATTGGCATGTAGGCTTTCAACCAGTTTCCCAGTGGAGGATTTTGGGGATTGTGCCTGATGATGACTGGCACTGTTTCGTTGCTTTAGCGGGGTTTGTACTTTAGGGTTTCTTCCCTAGGTAGAGAAGCCACCTGTTTGCGTGCTCCCTCAAGGAGTTGGTCTGGGTAGCCCCTTTTCCTGAGTTTTTTTGAAAGCTCTTTTGCCCTTGTTTGGAAGTCCTGTTCATCGGAGCATATACGCCTCATTCTCAGGAATGAGGTATGCTCCGGGGGCAATGTCTTGGGTGACAGCTGTTGAATGGTAGACACATATTATCATCTGTGGACTTCACATGGAAGTCAGTGACGATCTTGTTGTCCTTGATGCTGAGACTGACGTCCAGATATGGGATGTTGGATGTTCCATAGTGTGCTGTAAATTTGATGGTAGGATGGAGAGTGTTGATCCATTCCAGGAACTTCAACAGTTCTTGCTCTCCAAGGAACCACAGCATGGCAATGTGATCAATGAAACGTTTCCACGTTGTGTCATCGATGTTCCAGGGGCTGGTTTCCAGCACTTTCTCCTCTACCCCAGCCATGAAGATATTGGCTATGCAAGGAGCCATGGGGGTGCCCATTGCCGTTCCAAACTTCTGCCTGTATGTCTTCTCATCAAAGTTGAAAACATTGTTTTTCAAGATGTGATTGATGATGGAGATGAGAAGGTTTGTTGGAGGCACCTCCGGGGGATCAAAGTCTTTGAGGACGTTTTTGATGGAAGACCCTACTTCTTCGTGAGGAATGTTGGTGTATAGACCCACAACCTTTTTGTGTAAGATTTGTGGGCTGATTCTGGAGTTGTCTCCCTTTTTGTTTCTACAAGGTAGTAATTACCATGTCACCATCCCTAATACGTTGTGGAGTGCGTGTGGGGGTGTGCGTGTGAGATAGAGAGAGTGTGTGTGAATGCTAATAATTTTTATGTGTGTGTACAATTATTGTGCTTGTTCCCTTCCTTTAATGTTTTTGTCGTTAGGTTTTCAAAAACGTGTTGATATTAATGTTTGTCTACTTGTTTATGTGAATTAAATTCGTTTGTATTTAATTATGTGTCTAATATTTGAAACAAATGTTCAAAAACAACAACAAAAAATCCTCGAGGAACTGCTCCTTACTTCCGTTAAAGCCAGCCCAACAGTTATCGCAGAGTAAAGGGAGGAGAGAGAGTTCCTTTAACATGATGTTGACGCTTATTCGCAATGTTGGTCAATGGAATTCAAACCCGGATAAAGTCAGAGTAAACCGCTCTCCCCCCAATCGTTTGGCTTAAATAGCATTTTATTTCTCAAAGTCACAAATGAAAATCAACAATGATCGTTAGATAGGGCAACAAGAAAACTTATATAAAGCCCTATCTTAAAGAAAAAGAGATATGAGAGATTTCCTTTGACATGATGTTGACACTTATTTGCAATATTGGTCAATGGAATTCATACCCGGGAAAAGTCAGAGTAAACCGCTCTTCCCCCAATCATTTGGTTTAAATAGCATTTTATTTCTCAAAGTCACAAATGAAAATCAACAATGATCGTTAGATAGGGCAACAAGAAAACTTATATAAAGCCCTATCTTAAAGAAAAAAGTGTACTGACAATAATAGTGACGGACGGCTAAGCAGAGTAATGAAGCGCTATCTTAATTTTCAAATACGTTTTAT
>CM065682.1:32343323-32364110 GCA_017654935.2 Phymorhynchus buccinoides | reverse complement strand
GTGTTGAAGTAATCATTAATTTAATGGCGTGCTTGTACGATCATTGATTGAAAAATAAACGACTTTCTTTTTCCCGTCCTGTTTTTTGTGTGTGTTTCATTTCTAAAAAGAGCGCACCGAACTATTATCGCATTTTTTAAATTATTTTTAAAACTATCTTAATTTTTGTTTGTTTCGTTTTTGTAGCATGTTCAGCTAGCTATATATTTAGTAATACTTTGTATATATATTTGTTTTTATCAAAGGTAACACGTTTGCAAACAGTTAAAAGAAACATTGCAATAACAACACTATCGATATTGCATTAGATAAATATGACACATTTCATTTTTCTTAAGCACTACATTGAAATGGCATTGCTGATTAATGAGAAAAATAAACATAACATAAAACGATGCAAACAATTAGTGGGACAAACGTGTTAAGTCTTGAATGCTTACAATACTAGTATACTCAATTGTTTCAGTTCATCCCACTGCGAATTATAGACGTCAACAAGCTTTACGAGCGTATAAAACAAAGACAGTTCACCCTGTTAATTTCCAATTCCCAAATCTCAAGTTTCATTACAATCGAACGTTTACTTTTAAAACAATAGATCAAGAAACAAAGACTTATCCTAATTGTATAGGCCCTAATCACGAAAGCGTGACAAATCAAAAAGTGTAAAAAGTGGTGTATAACCGCTGTTGGCGAAGCAATTAAATGAAACATTGTTGATTAACCCCTTTACTTTATCAAGCAAACCCCGAGTTGCATGCTTTTGTTGCAATTGTAATAAACCGTCACAAACTGTAAACATACCTATATGTCCTAAACTTTACCACTGGATAATTTGAAGAAAACTGGCTGCCATATCTCTCGATAATGTCATAGGTCTTCTCCTACTAATCCATGTTTGGTTATGTTTTTCTTTGTATATTCCCCATGGTTATTATATGTTATGAATAATACATTACATGATTGACTGATGTCATAATGGCATCCCTTTGTCTTTACCTTTTTGTATAATTGAACTAAAAACATCAAAACGCTACACTCACACAAGCACATGAAGGTGAAATAAACAATAAACACGGTGAATAAAACAAAATTTTCGTCTTTAAAAAGACTTTGACGAGGTGAATACAATGGCTTGTACCCACGTGTCGTCATATCCGGCCACAAGGAGCGTGCCATAATATGGGAGACCGCCATCTTAGTCAGTAACTTTGTTTGAAAAATGCCAGATCGATGCTGTTTACACACACATCTGACTAAGATGGCGACACTTCCGTTGGAAGGGTCGAGATGCGCACGCAGGTGGGGGAGGGGGAGCCATACACTAAACTTAACAATGACGGCAGTGAATGGATGACGCATACTAGTACTATGACGTGATAATCTGATGACGGTAAAGTAAAAGAAAATAATGAATGAAAAGACGTAATCTTCGTCACCCCCTCCTGTTCATCTTCTCTCTGTTTCTTTACCCCCCACCCCCACCCCACCCTCTCTCTCCCTCTAAGCCTCCCTCTCCCTCCTCATCTCCCTCCCTCTCCCTCTGTTTCTCCCCCGTCTCGTTCTCTGTCTCTCCCTCCTTCTCTCTGTATCTTTCTCTCTGCCTCCCTATCTCACTCTGTCTATCTTTCTCTCCACCCCCCCCCCCCCCCCCCACCCCCCCCTCTCTCTCTCTCTCTCTCTCTCTCTCTCTCTCTCTCCCTCTCCCTCTCCTCTCTCTCTCTCTCTCTCTCTCTCTCTCTCTCCTCTCTCTCTCTCTCTCTCTCTCTCTCTCTCTCTCTCTCTTTTTCTTCGTTCTCTGTCTCTCTCAGGGGGCATCATCATCAGGGGCCATTAATCGAAAACGTTCAGTCCATCAGGATAGTTTGTCTGCAACTGGTGGCGCCAGAACTTTTCTCTTCTTTTCCTGATAGCACTGCTTTCTGATCTGATTTACACGATGGCAGCACAACGCATGTCCATGATGTTGTGGTCTTTTTCATTGAAATGCTTTGCCACCATCGTGTCCTCGTTTCTTATGGTTTGTTTGTCAAGTGCATCTTGTGTTTCTGCGTTATAATGTCTGATGTTGTACGTATGTCCATAGAATCGTTTTTGCAGTGTCTGTCCAGTTTCTCCAACGTATTGGACTTTTTTGCATTTGTCACAGTCAATTAGGTAGATGATGTTAGATGACTTGCATGTGAGGTGGTCTCTGATGGCATATGTAGTTCCGTTCCTGGCACTTTGAAACGATCTTGTTGGTTTTAGATGGTGTCGGCAAAGAACACATCTCCCAGAGCATTTGAAACATCCGTGTTGTTCTTCAATGTTTTCTCTGCTGTTTTCGTCTTTGTTTGTTTCCTGTTTGTCAGTTGTTGGTAGTTCTTTTTCTTGATTGGACTCCTGTTGATGCTGAGAGTGAGATCTTGGCTGTTGTGGCTGGTCTTTTTTTGGTGTTTGTCCATGTACTGGTGGTGGATCTCGTGGAAGCTGTCGTTGGTGTTGTTGCAAGGGCTTCGGGAGTTTGCTTGGCATCAAAAGACTGTGCATGTTCTTGCAGTTTCGTTCGCCGAGGATGGGCGGGTGAGGGAGAGCCTTTTGCATTCTGTAGCTGGAATGTAGAATTGGCATGTAGGCTTTCAACCAGTTTCCCAGTGGAGGATTTTGGGGATTGTGCCTGATGATGACTGGAACTCTTTCGTTGCTTTTGCAGGGTTTGTACTTTAGGGTTTCTTCCCTAGGTAGAGAAGCCACCTGTTTGCGCGCTCCCTCAAGGAGTTGGTCTGGGTAGCCCCTTTTCCTGAGTTTTTTTGAAAGCTCTTTTGCCCTTGTTTGGAAGTCCTGTTCATCGGAGCATATACACCTCATTCTCAGGAATGAGGTATGCTCCGGGGGCAATGTCTTGGGTGACAACTGTTGAATGTTAGACACATATTATCATCTGTGGACTTCACATGGAAGTCAGTGACGATCTTGTTGTCCTTGATGCTGAGACTGACGTCCAGATATGGGATGTTGGATGTTCCATACTGTGATGTAAATTTGATGGTAGGATGGAGAGTGTTGATCCATTCCAGGAACTTCAACAGTTCTTGCTCTCCAAGGAACCACAGCATGGCAATGTCATCAATGAAACGTTTCCACGTTTTGTCATCGATGTTCCAGGGGCTGGTTTCCAGCACTTTCTCCTCTACCCCAGCCATGAAGATATTGGCTATGCAAGGAGCCATGGGGGTGCCCATTGCCATTCCAAACTTCTGCCTGTATGTCTTCTCATCAAAGTTGAAAACATTGTTTTTCAAGATGTGATTGATGATGGAGATGAGAAGGTTTGTTGGAGGCACCTCCGGGGGATCAAAGTCTTTGAGGACGTTTTTGATGGAAGACCCTACTTCTTCGTGAGGAATGTTGGTGCATAGACCCACAACCTTTTTGTGTAAGATTTGTGGGCTGATTCTGGAGTTGTCTCCCTTTTTGTTTCTACAAGGTAGTAATTACCATGTCACCATCCCTAATACGTTGTGGAGTGCGTGTGGGTGTGTGCGTGTGAGATAGAGAGAGTGTGTGTGAATGCTAATATGTGTGTGTACAATTATTGTGCTTGTTCCCTTCCTTTAATGTTTTTGTCGTTAGGTTTTCAAAAACGTGTTGATATTAATGTTTGTCTACTTGGTTATGTGAATTAAATTCGTTTGCATTTAATTATGTGTCTAATATTTGAAACAAATGTTCAATAACAACAACAACAAATCCTGGAGGAACTGCTCCTTACTTCCGTTAAAGCCAGCCCAACAGTTATCGCAGAGTAAAGGGAGGAGAGAGAGTTCCTTTAACATGATGTTGACGCTTATTCGCAATGTTGGTCAATGGAATTCAAACCCGGATAAAGTCAGAGTAAACCGCTCTCCCCCCAATCGTTTGGCTTAAATAGCATTTTATTTCTCAAAGTCACAAATGAAAATCAACAATGATCGTTAGATAGGGCAACAAGAAAACTTATATAAAGCCCTATCTTAAAGAAAAAGAGATAAGAGAGATTTCCTTTGACATGATGTTGACGCTTATTTGCAATATTGGTCAATGGAATTCATACCCGGGAAAAGTCAGAGTAAACCGCTCTTCCCCCAATCATTTGGTTTAAATAGCATTTTATTTCTCAAAGTCACAAATGAAAATCAACAATGATCGTTAGATAGGGCAACAAGAAAACTTATATAAAGCCCTATCTTAAAGAAAAAAGTGCACAGACAATAATAGTGACGGACGGCTAAGCAGACTAATGAAGCGCTATCTTAATTTTCAAATACGTTTTATAATATATAGTAATGTAATACATAGACAATCGAAATAAACAAACAAACAAACAAACGGTAAGAAGAACATAAAACGTAACAATATTAAATTTAAAAAAAATATATTATCCCAATCATTTCTCTGCGACATTTTGGCTGGCTTCAGCACAGAAGTAAGCAACAGTTCCTACAGGCCTTTTGGTTAATTAAATAATGGAGTATTTAAGAGACAGTTTTGGATTACCTTGCCAACAAACGGTGGATATATACACCCCACTTTGGCATTTTTTTAATGGCCGCATCTGTGTTGTATTGAATTTGAGAGTTGTGCTGTTTGTTCAACTATCACTTCAAATCTTTAAAAAAAGAGGATGCAACGAGATTTTTTAGTTTAATATACAGACGATGTTTGAATAATATACGTGTAATTCGATCAGAGCGTTGTTGTTTCATCGTCTTGTGAAGAAGAGTGTACCTTCTGTGGACTGAAGATGGTGGAAACGTCATCTTCTTTATCTTTCTTGATGGAGAACTCCACATCAAATGAAGGCGAGGCACAGTCAGATGAGACCTCTAGGGAGACCCAGCTGTATCTAGACATCAGCATTTACGTCCGCAACATCGGCTATTCTATAGTTCTTTTTCTGGGAATTTTCGGAAACACCATGACCATCATCACAGCGAGACAAATGATGTCAGAAGACTCCGTCATTGAATATTACTTTATCGCATTGGCGATTGCTGATTCTTTTGTTCTCCTCAGAGCACCGGTTGACATATTGGTAAACGCTGCCTTTGACATTGATATCATGGCCGGAAGCGACGTGGGATGTAAACTGATACGTTGGATGGCATGGACGACGGGTCTCAGTGCCTGGTATCTGGTGTGTCTGACCTTAAACAGAGCCATGTCTGTGGTGTGGCCACATCGGATCAACGTGTTGTGCAGTCGACAAAAAGTACGTATCCTACTTGTAGTACTTGGTATATTCTACCCAGCTTTATTTGCTGATAAATTATTTCTATTTTACCTGGATTTTGATGAAGGTGACCAAACCGTGTATTGTTGGACACGAGCGGAAGATTATTTAGACTTCCAGAGGAATGTGTGGGTTTATGTATCGATGGTGATAGGCAATCTGATACCATTCATTTTGATGGTTCTTGGTAATGCCGTGTTGGTGTGGAAGCTCAAGAAATCCATGAAAGAAACTCGCCAGATATTAACAGGAGGGAACACTGACCAGACTCTGGCACGGGAAAAAGCCGCCAACTCCGTGACCTTCACCGTGGTGGTCGTGTCATTGACCTATATTATTCTGACCTTGCCCAAGACCATCTATGATATCGTGGCATTATACGGCACGTCTCCAAACGCCAATTACTTGGCCAAACAATTGGCTTGCGTACAACGTGACCTTTTTGTTAGTGCACGTGAACAGCATCGTGAACTTTTATCTCTATTGTCTCACAGGACGAAAATTCAGACACGAATTCTTAAAATTTGTCCGGTGTACAAAAGGGAAACGGAAACAGTGATAATTATGTGATATTGCTTAGTTCTGTTTCAGTGAACTTAGCCCTCTTTGTGTATGTAGACGATACATTATGACACTTCAATGAGACTTTGACTTTGACCGTTTATATTCTACATTTCTGAAAAAAAAAAAGAGAGAGAGAGAGAGAGAGAGAGAGAGAGAGAGAGAGAGAGAGAGAGAGAGAGAGAGAGAGAGAGAGAGAGAGAGAAAACTTGAAAACTTCAACTTTATTTTTCAAGGATAAAGATTTTAGGCAACGCCTAGTGGTCCAATCTGCGAATTGTTAGTATGGCATATTTACACATACAGATTTGAACACCTTTGTACATATACGAACATTCACACGCACTGAATGTTTCCTTTATGATGACACGTATAAATTGAACAAAAACAAAAATGACACGCAAACATAAATACCTTAGGTGCACATACATCAGAGTAGATTTGACATCATAAACATCCCTTATTCCCTCTAGGTCTCTCCGCTCCTTTGCTGACAACAGACACAACGTCCTGTTACAGCATACAACAGCAAGTTCCAATGAGGTACGTTCTCTATGTTACATCATCAGCCCAGCGCTCTGGGATAGCCTACTTTTGTTATGTCCGCAATGTACAAACTCTTGTCCTCATTTACATTAAAGTGGGCAACTCGTCTATGAGTATGTATGCGCTGCGCGCGTTTATGCAATATGGAGTTGCCATTTTAGTTCGTCATCTATTATTACTCCCAGGACACACACATTAATATGACACACACACACACACACACCACACACAAAGCACACGACACACAGAATGGAGAGAGGTGTCATCAGCAAAGACACCTCTCTCCATTCTAGTGCATCAAACCTGTCTCTCTCTCTCTTCAGTGGTGTGCGAATTGTTAGTATGGATATTTAGAACAATTCACACGCACAGAATCTCTCTTTATGATGACACGTATAAATTGAACTGACACGCAATCATAAATACCTCATACATCAGAGTGGATTTGGTCATAAACATCCATTATTTGCTCTAGGTCTCTCCGCTCCTCTGCTGACAACAGACACAACACACAGCATACAACAACAACAAGGAGGTATGTTCTCTATGTTACATCATCAGCCCAGTGCTCTGGGATAGCCTACTTTGTTATACGGCAATGTACAAACTCTTGAATTATTGACATAAAGTGAAAACAAATGCGTGCGCGCGCACGCAACAGTGCACAAACACATTAGCATTCATAACGCATTCAAACAAACAAACACACACACACACACACACACACACACACACAACACACACACACACACACACACACACACACGAACACACGTACGCTCGCGCGCACACACACACATACACACGCGCGGACTCTCTCTCTCTCTCTCTCTCTCTCTCTCTCTCTCTCTCTCTCTCTCTCTCTCTCTCTCTCTCTCTCTCTCTCTCTCTCTCTCTCTCTCTCTCTCTCTCTCTCACTCTCTAAATTCAACTGATCGATGCTCCTATATAAACTGCCAGACCCAAATGAAATAATGACGGTCCCTAATTCTCTGCCCTGTTGATTCCATTCAATCACACAATGAATAATTTACACGGAACTAATTTATCAGTGATAAGGTCAATCAAAAAGCTAGTGTGTGGTCATATTTGTTTTCTTCCAGGTTTTATTTTTGTTGCTCCTAATTCTCCGATGGGTGATTTATTGCGAGCTCACTCTGCAGAAAATACGTATGGTGCCAGCCAGCGTGGCTCGGTGGTAGGGTATCGGGTTCGATTCCCATCAGAGGCGAGATTCTTTTCGATCCTCTACCGACTCCTACCCAAAGTAAGTGTAGTTTGGGCTCAATGGAAAGACTGAAGCCATGCAGTCGAGCTTCATCCGCTTAACCGATGCGATTCTAGGAGTGTTGCCATCATTTCCTGACCAACACGGCAGGTGAATGTTGTTCGCATGCCTGGCTAACGCCATGGTATCATTATGACAGGAAGCGTAGAGTACAAACATGTCATGTTCTTCTTCTTCTGCGTTCCTAGGCCATAGTTATGGCCATACGGTAAGGTTTTCAGTTTTCACAGGTCTCACCGCTGTTTACAACCGACGCATTCTGATTTCGGAGGAGCTCAAAGAAGAAAGATTATTTGGAAATTTTGTTTAAAGGCTGGAGTCAGAACTATAGTAGATGATATAAAGCAAAGGGAATGGGCAGAGTCAACGAGAGCGACAGATTAGAGGAAGTTACAAGCACAGAACGTCCAGAAGGTGGGGGAACTATTTTTACGAAAGACCCCCCCGGTATCCCCACGGGAATGCTGTTTCAGACCAATAAGAAACCCCGTAGCATCATCGTCGTCATGATGATCCACATCTTCATCAATCATCGAAACAATATCAAATCCCGTGGCCTTGCTGGTCTTTGCATGCCCTGCTCTCATGGTGACCTCAGCTTCGAATTCCAATCCACTCTATGCCCTTGGTGCGTTCAAACCGAAGCCATAGCCATCAGTATGTTCATGGGAGGAGCTGCCAGAGGACAGACGTGCTGGCGTGGACAGCCGGGTATGGGAATGGGTCATTACAAGACATTTATTTTCTTAACAAAAAAATGCCAGTTTGGCCCATTTGGAATGAAACTGAAATTTTTGCGCTTTCTCATTAATGTTGTCCGTTGACAGGCTACCCTTTTAAAACATGCGAGTAAAGTACAAAATTCACACACACACACACACACACACACACACACGTGCGCACAAGCGCGCGCGTGAGTACGCAAGCGCACTCATACACACAGACGCAATACAAACCCCGACTGTGTTTTAGTCTCTCTCTCTCTCTCTCTCTCTCTCTCTCTCTCTCTCTCTCTCTCTCTCTCTCTCTCTCTCTCTCTCTCTCTCTCTCTCTCTCTCTCTCTCTCTCTCTCTCTCTCTCTCTCTCTCTCTCTCTCTCTCTCTCTCTCTCTCTCTCTCTCTCTCTCTCTCTCTCTCTCTCTCTCTCTCTCTCTCTCTCTCTCTCTCTCTCTCTCTCTCTCTCTCTCTCTCTCTCTCTGTTTCTGTCTGTATGTCTCTGTCTCTCTCTCTCTCTCTCTCTCTCTCTCTCTCTCTCTCTCTCTCTCTCTCTCTCTCTCTCTCTCTCTCTCTCTCTCTCTCTCTCTCTCTCACACACACACACACAAACACACACATACGCACACAATGTGACATTATTAGACTCACAGACCGAAACTAAACCAACACATTTTGTTGCCATGTCGGATTTTGGATTGTTCGTGTGCTGTGCACAAACATGAATAAGAGGCGAGGAAAGAGGGAACGTATTCTGCTAAAGCACTACTATCCCCAGGGGGCGAGAAACAATCAGCATTTCTTTGATATTTTTGCCAGTGGGCTCGAAAATCGATTTTTGTAAGATTTTTTGCGCTTGCTTAAAGTGATTAAATTAAAAGAAAATAATCCATTGTGTGAGTGTTTATTGATGCCCAGTTGTTTTTGCAGGGGGTGCGTGTGTGGTGTGTGTGTGTGTGTGTGTGTGTGTGTGTGTGTGTGTGTGTGTGTGTATGTGTGTGTGTGTCCGTGCATGCGTCCGTGCGTGTGAAAAAACGGAGTTTATGTAGTGATATTGACAACAACAAAAAGTTCTATTAATTTTGAGCATGTAGCGTTAAACAGAGCCGATAATTATATTAATATGTACTCTTTTCAATATCACACACACACGCGCGCACACACGCGCACACGCACACACACATGCGCGCGCGCACACACACACACATGCGCAAACACGCACGTGCACACACACACACACACACATACACACCAACGTACACACTGACACGAAACGAATGTGCGACCTTTTTTTTTTTCAAAAGTCAAACATACTTTATTATCACGTTAGGTGAAATGACAGTGTGGTCTCGTACAAGCACAATACAAGCAAGGAAACGCATTTGCATGCATTACAAATGGAAAGAAATCTAAGGGAAAATGGACAACAAATCATGCTTCGCAAGAAGTTGGACATAGTTAGGGTCGATACAAGCGACTATCAAAACATTAAGAACTGCCCTCTTTCCCACCATTCTTATCCTGGCATTCATTTATTCACCCCCACACCCCACACCCCACCCTCTCCAATTCACTCCAAGCTTCAACATAGTTTGGGTCCCTTGCCGTTCACAACATTTCATGCGACTCCTCTCTCTCTCTCTCTCTCTCTCTCTCTCTCTCTCTCTCTCTCGCTCGCCCGTGCGACAGTTGATTGCCTTGGTGATAGACATGTGTGTACCGTGTACAGAGCAGTTCAGACTCATTCCAACCTCCACCAGCACCCCACACCCCACACCCCCGCATATACTTGATAACTCAAAGAGTGCGTTTAGACTGCTGATCATGTAATCCACTTGCTTTCCGCTAGTTGTTTTGGCTAAAGTGAGAAACGAGGGTTTAAGGGTTAATTCAGTAGGCACAGACCACTGAGCTATAAATATAGGGACCACTCAGCTAAACGTATATCTATATTAATTATTTGTTTGCCTTTAATGTTCTTGTTATCAATGTAAAGCGCACTGAGCTCCTGTGAGAAAGAGCGCTATATAAATTCCCATTATTATTATTATGATTATATATCTCAGTGACAAAGACATGGGACTTTCCTACCCTAAATAGCAGCTTTTTACAGGCTCAGTCTTCAGCACCAAAACGCCGAGCATGCACAGTGCAGAAAAAAGTAACAGAGGAGCAAACCCAGGAACGTTCCCAAAGACTAGCTCAATGTTGGAAAGACAAGGCACAGAGGAGCAAACCCAGGAACTATCCCAAAGCCTAGCCCAATGCAGGAAAGAAAAGTCACAGATGAGCAAACCCAGGAACTTTCCTAGAGCCTAGCTCAATGCAGGAAAGAAAAGTCACAGAGGAGCAAACCCAGGAGCGTTAGCAAAGCCTAGCTCAATGCAGGAAAAAAAGTCACAGAGGAGCAAACCCAGGAGCTTTATCAAAGCATAGCTCAATGCAGGAAAGAACAGGCATAGCTAGAGGAGCAAACCCAGGAGCTTTATCAAAGCCTAGCCCAATGCAGGAAAGAAAAGGCATAGCTAGAGGAGCAAACCCAGTAGCTTTATCAAAGCATAGCTCAATGCAGGTGCCACCAATGTTGGTCTTCTTTCTTTGTTGGCCTTCTTTTCCGGCGGCGGAAGTTTTAAGAAACAGGCGTACGTTGCGCACAGACAGGGCATACAGTAAAAGAATGCAAAGGCACTACTGCGGAGGCACTACATTCTGCAGCCTATTTAGGCTGCCCACAATACCAACTTAGGCTGAAGGCTAACAAGATCAATGCCGAAACATTCATTCCCTTACTCAGAAGCTGTGAGACGAGCCAAAATAACAGTTGAACAGGAACGAAAACATAAAGCAGATCAAGTGAGATTTTAGGCTTTGGATGTAAATGCACGTTAAAGACCCACCAGATCACGTGTCAAAATCACGGGTTTCACGTGTTTTCCCTCTGATAGCTGGAAATAAATCTTGTTTTCACCAGGTTTCACTAATGCCCCCAAATTCGAAGCCATACATCATGTTAAAGAGCAGCCTCAATCTATATGGGTCATAGCTACCCAGAAAAAACCAAGGGACTTAATCGTGGCGCGTCTGTGTATCTTTTGGCGTGTTTGATGCGCGATTTGGCATACTGGGATCAGAGAGAGAGAGAGAGAGAGAGAGAGAGAGAGAGAGAGAGAGAGAGAGAGAGAGAGAGAGAGAGGACAAATGACAAATGTTTGATTGTGTATAGGCCCGAGACCCATTACAACTCGGTTACAACAGCACACAATCAAGCGAGGAATAAGTAATTAATAAACATAAGATTAGATCACTAAATATTGCGTGAATGATGAATGAAACAAAATGCATACCTACACTCATGGATGGATACAAACAAACAAACAAACAGAAGGAAACATAACCACACACAAAATAGTCAAACATCGTAGTATAGATGCTTTAAAGATAACAAATAAAATAGTCGAAAATGTCATTACTCTAAGTTTGCAGGATTACTGATTAGCTCTACGAGAGAGAGAGAGAGAGAGAGAGAGAGAGAGAGAGAGAGAGAGAGAGAGAGAGAGAGAGAGAGAGAGAGAGAGAGAGAGAGAGAGAGAGAGAGAGAGAGAGAGAGAGAGAGAGAGAGAGAGAGAGAGAGAGAGAGAGAGAGAGAGCAGAGAGGGAGGGAGACCGGGATACAGACAGACATACACACACACAGACACACACACACACACACACACACACACACACACACACACACACACACACACACACACACACATTCACATACGGCAAGACTGCATTTCACAGGATGACAGTGATTGGGCGACAATGTTCGACAATTTCAAAATACTGTACTCAATATTCCCAAGAGACAGCACATAGTACTTAACATTCTGCATTGGCTCCTATGTGCTCTTGGTTCCCCCATTCAATTAGTGCTTCTGTAATGAAGATCTCATTTTTATGCAATCTGAGAGAAACTCACTTGAGGGATTATTTTGTTGGTCTGTCGATGCTATGAATTAAGAACGGTATGAGTAATTATATAATTCACACACGTCTGCGTATTAGCATAAGGAACGTCGGTAGCGGATAAAAGAAATATAGAAATGTTCAGGGGAATCAATGGGAGGAGAGAGAGAGAGAGAGAGAGAGAGAGAGAGAGAGAGAGAGAGAGAGAGAGAGAGACAGAGAGAGAGAGAGAGAGAGAAGAGAGAAAGAGAGACAGAGAGGAGAGAGAGAGAGAGAGAGAGAGAGAGAGAGAGAGAGAGAGAGAGAGAGAGAGAGAGAGAGAGAGAGAGAGAGAGAGAGAGAGAGAGAGAGAGAGAGAGAGAGAGAGAGAGAGAGAGAGAGAGAGAGAGAGAGAGAGAGAGAGAGACAGAGACAAGAGACCTAGAGAGAGAAAGAGAAAGAGAGACAGAGGGGGGGAGAGAGAGAGAGAGAGAGAGAGAGAGAGAGAGAGAGAGAGAGAGAGAGAGAGAGAGAGAGAGAGAGAGAGAGAGAGAGAGATAGAGACATAGAGAGAGAGAAAGAGAAAGAGAGACATATATATATATATAGTATGAAAGAAAAATCTCAGTGAATAGCCAGCTCACCCCTACTCCAAAGGACTGAAAAGTTAGTGCTTTTGAAATGCAGAATAGTTTGCTTTGATCAAACTTTTACATAAGATTTTCATAAGATTTTTACTATTTCTGGTTTAACTTTGTGCTGGTTTGCTTTTATTATGGATTTTCGATTTGATGCAAAGAAGACACCATTCTCTTGTAGAATGTCTTTTTTGGTCAGGTTGGCATCCACTGGACAGTCAAATTGCAGGCCGATCATGCAAACTGATGAGACCTTTTCTTAGGTCGAAACAGCTGTCTTTGCATAAGGCACTTATATATATATATATAAAACGTTCACACTAAAAAACACAAACAGGCAAAATAAAAGTTTTCCCAAATTTTCGAGGTTTTACTCCTCTTTGTCAAGGACAATGTGATAAAGTGACACAGGTAAAAATCGCATTGCATACAGCAGAAAACATTGGTGATTAAAATTCATTCTTAAAACAAAATAAAATAAAATCCCGTGAATTTTGAACATACAGGTAAAAATGAAGCTCATGCGAGAAAGAGATGAAAAGTGAACGAGTTAAGGTAGGTGAGATGTGTGTGTGTGTGTGGGGGGGGGGGGGGCGTGCGTGTGTGTGTGTGTGTGTGTGTGTGTGTGTGTGTGTGTGTGTGTGTGTGTGTGTGTGTGTGTGTGTGTGTGTGTGTGTGTGTGTGTGTGTGTGTGTGTGTGTGTGTGTGTGTGTGTGAGTGTGTGTGTGTGTGTGTGTGTGTGTGTGTGTGTGTGTGTGTGTGTGTGTGTGTGTGTGTGTGTGTGTGTGTGTGTGTGTGTGTGTGTGTGTGTGTGTGTGTGTGTGTGTGTGTGTGTGTGTGTGTGTGTGTGTGTGTGTGTGTGTGAGTGTGTGTGTGTGTGTGTGTGTGTGCGTGTGTGTGCGCGTGTGTGTGTGCGTGTGTGTGCGTGTGGAAATGGGCTAAGTGGGTGTGTGTGGTGGAAGAAAGGAGGGACTGACAGAGAGCAAAAGGAAATATTTTAAGGGGGTTGGGGGAAGAAATAGGGATACATATATATAAAGGATATATATATATATATATATATATATATATATATATATATATAGGCATTGTCATTGTCTATCTCCCCCATTGGGAGAAAAAGTAAATCAGCACATTATTTTCTTTTATTCTTTTCAGAACACAGAACAAATCGTAAAGTTAAAATTAATGTTATTCAGTTTCTTTCTTAAGTTCACAAACTGATACATTGGACACAAACAAAGTTTTATTAAAGCAAACTATATATATAAGAGGAAAGTTTAATGGTGTGGTTGTTTTTTTCTTATTCAATCCTTGTACGTTTATATATAGAGAGAGAGAGAGAGAGAGAGAGAGGGAGAGAAAGTGAGAAAGAGGGGAGGAGCGAGAAAGAGAGACAGAGACAGAGAGAGATACAGAGACATAGAGAGAGAGAGAGAACGAGATACAGAGAGAGAGAGAGAGAGAGAGAGAGAGAGAGAGAGAGAGAGAGAGAGAGAGAGAGAGAGAGAGAGAGAGAGAGAGAGAGAGAGAGAGAGAGAGAGAGAGAGAGAGAGAGAGAGAGAGAGAGAGAGAGAGAGAGAGAGAGAGAGAGAGAGAGAGAGAGAGAGAGAGAGAGAGAGTAAATGTCGTCGCTTTGTCAGCATGTTGCGTAATAATGTAATAACACACTGGGTTCAAACAAGCAAACGAACAAAAAAACCATGTTACGAAAACCCCCACGACACCAAGACATGCATAACTAAAAATAGAGACGAAGACATAGAAGGCAAACACCAACACCAAGGTAACATAAACAAAACGAAGATGACACAAAACTAAACAAGATAGACAGTGACATTTCAAAGAAAAGGATGGTACGCGGGGGAAGAGGATGATGATATGAAGAATGAGAAAGCAGAAGAAGTTAGAAGACGTTAGAAGAAGAAGAAGAAGAAGAAGCAGAAGACGAAGACGAAGACGAAGACGAAGACGAAGACGAAGACGAAGAAGAAGAAGAAGAAGAAGAAGAAGAAGAAGAAGAAGAAGAAGAAGAAGAAGAAGAAGAAGAAGAAGGAGGAGGAGGAGGAGGAGGAGGAAGAAGAAGAAGAAGAAGAAGAAGAAGAAGAAGAAGAAGAAGAAGAAGAAGAAGAAGAAGAAGAAGAAGAAGAAGAAAAAAAAAGAAGAAGAAGAAGAAGAAGGAGAAGAAGTTAGAATAATAAGAAGAAGACGAAGAAGACGACGACGAAGAAGAAGAAGAAGAAGAAGAAGAAGAAGAAGAAGAAGAAGAAGAAGAAGAAGAAGAAGAAGAAGAAGAAGGAGAAGGAGAAGACGAATAAGAAGAAAGGGGAAGAGGCAGAACAAAAACAAGACGAAAAATCATACCAACACACTAACTGTAACACGGATAATATAAACGTTATACACGCGCATTCTCTCCGACATCACCCCCCCCCCCCCCCCCGTTCATTTATCTTCCTCCCTCCCTCCTCTCTCTCTCTCTCTCTCTCTCTCTCTCTCTCTCTCTCTCTCTCTCTCTCTCTCTCTCTCTCTCTCTCTCTCTCTCTCTCTATCTCACTCTCTCTCCCCACTCTCTGCAAATGATATAGTCTATGGAGAGCTAGGTCGTTTTCCTCTAAGTTTAACAGCTGTCGTTCGGTGTGTTAAATTTTGGTTCAGATTGTTGAAACAAACTGAAACAAACTGATGATAGATATCCCAAGAAATCATATAATATGCTGCTTTCTTTGCACAATAATGGGCATAAAACATGGGTCACTCACATTAAGAATATTCTTTGTGATAATGGCTTTGAAGAGGTGTGGAATGTTGGTTGTGGTAATGAGGCTGAGTTTATTAAAGAGTTGAGAGTTAGATTATTTAGTAATTTTTGCTTTAACTGGCGTAATCACCTTGATACAAGCCTACGGTTATCTGTTTATGGAAAAGTAAAACATATATTTGAAAGAGAGAAATATGTTGAAGTTTTGTATGTTGACGTTTATAGAAATATATTGGCACAATTCAGAATGGGTGTCTCACAATTAAATTCACATAAACACCGTTTTTCGCCAACGTCAGAAAATACTGCATGTCCATGTTGTCAAAATTCAACAGAAGATGAGATTCATTTTCTCTTCCATTGCCCTTTGTATGACCAAATCCGAAATCAAATTCTTGTAAAGGTGAATGCAAATGTTGTTGAAAACTACGACAGTAGATTGGTTCAGGTGTTATCAAACGTTTCAAAGACAGAAATAGTAAATCTAGCCAAATATTTACTGGCAGCCTTTAAGATAAGGGAACATTGCATAGACAATTATGCAAATAGTAACGTTACATAATGTTTACATCTCTGTTTCTTGTCAATACACTTATGATGATTCAGTTAGTGTTTCTGTTTGTGACAGTCTATGCATATTGTTGTGAATGTATCTATGTTCCTTTCAAATTTCAGATAATGTTATCATGGATAATTGTGTTTGTCGTTACATTGCTCATGGTTATTGTATTATGTGTTCCCCCCATGAAAGGGGCTGTAGGCCCATATTCATTAAACTTCCGACTTCCGACTTCCGACTTCCGACTCTCTCTCCCCACCACACCACACCCCCACTGATTTAGACTGACCTTATAGAAGTAGAAGATTCTGTGAGTGCCGTTGTCATCAGTACCTTCATCTTCTGCACTGCTGTTATAGGCAGGGAGGGGCGATGATGCTCCTCCGAACTCTTCTTGACCGCTGATGAGAATGGTTAGTTCTTCGTCTCTACCACCATCCGCCATTGTGATGTCCAATTAGACTTGACCAGTTGGTTGTTTTTGTTGCTGATGTTTTTTGTTGATGTTGTGGTTGTTAATGTTGATGGGTTATTGTTGTTGTTGTTGTTGTTGCTGCTGTTGCAGTTGGCGTTGTTGTTGTTGTTGTTGTTGTTGTTGTTGTTGTTGTTGTTGTTGTTGTTGTTGTTGTTGTTGTTGTTGTTGTTGTTCTTCTTCTTCTTCTTCTTCTTCTTCTTCTTCTTCTTCTTCTTCTTCTTCTTCTTCTTCTTCTTCTTCTTCTTCTTCTTCTTCTTCTTCTTCTTTGTCTTGTTTTTGTGACTTTGTTCTTGTGTTTCTTGTTCTTGGTCTAGTTCTAGTTGTAGTTCTTCTTCTTCTTCTTCTTCTTCTTCTTCTTCTTCTTCTTCTTCTTCTTCTTCTTCTTCTTCTTCTTCTTCTTCTTCTTCTTCTTCTTCTTCTTCTTCTTCTTCTTCTTTTTCTTCTTCTTCTTCTTCTACTTCACCCTACTCTTCCTCTTTTTCTCCTGCTTTTTCTGCTTCTTCTTTTCTTCTATTTCTTCTTCTTCTTCTTCTTTTCCTCTTCCTTTGTTGTCCTACATCCACGTCTTTTGCTTCGTATCTATGTCTTATGCGATTTGTAGTTCTTCAGTATGTGGTGACACCTTCTTATTCCATCTGTATCCACTTCTGAAGTCTCTGAAATAATAGCAAAACACATACATGAACCAGACTGGAGGTTGATTTCAATTACCGTTTACATTATAAAATAACTTGATGTGTTTTCCTTTTCAATTTGAAACAATATAGAACATAAAAATACAAATGCTTATAAGTAATGACCTAGACATGGCGACATATTAAGAAGTCAACGACCGCAATACATGTCGTATTATAGAAGAAGAAGAAGAAGAAGAAGAAGAAGAAGAAGAAGAAGAAGAAGAAGAAGAAGAAGAAGAAGAAGAAGAAGAAGAAGAAGAAGAAGAAGAAAGAAGAAGAAGAAGAAGAAGAAGAAGAAGAAGAAGAAGAAGAAGAAGAAGAAGAAGAAGAAGAAGAAGAAGAAGAAGAAGAAGAAGAAGAAGAAGAAGAAGAAGAAGAAGAAGAAGAAGAAGAAGAAGAAGAAGAAAAGAAGAAAGAAGAAGAAGAAGAAGAAAGAAGAAGAAGAAGAAGAAGAAGAAGAAGAAAAAAAGAAGAAGAAGAAGAAGAAGAAGAAGAAGAAGAAGAAGAAGAAGAAGAAGAAAAAAGAAAAGAAGAAGAAGAAGAAGAAGAAAAAAAAAAGAAAAAAAGAAAAATAATTTAACAAAGTCTGAGCGCTGTCGCCAAACCATTATCTTGATCATAGGCAACATCAAATACGCTAACATGTTGACTTCACGGGATAAATCCCTGTCTGGTCAATCCGTCGGATTTTGTTTGGTATCTCAGATCGGTAATTATGCAGTCTGGATGAGCACATCTTAATAATTATTGGTCTGTCAGGCCAGATGGTGCGTTGACCACAACTGGACATACAAACAGTGGGCTGCAATTGCTCCGTGGTCTCCCTAATACTGAAATGATGAATAAGAGTGCTTGACCGGTCTGGCTTCGTTCTATACATTTTCATTATTTCTGACTGACAATAGCACACACACACATACACGCACGCACGCACGCACGCATGTACGTACACAACAACAACAACAACATACAGTATTTATACGGCGCTGAATCTTGATATATATCAAATCAAAGCGCACACACACGTTAGCATTCAAAGCGCATTCAAACACAAACGCAATACAAGTTTTACAACGCGAACACACACAGATAACATAAATGGAATATAGCAGAAACAGACCTAATGGCAAGAGAGAGAAGATAAAGAGAGAGGAGCTTTAATGATGGGGGAACAGGTGGGTTTTGAGGTTAGCTTTGAAAGCAGAGAGAGTCGGTCGCTGACGGAGGGAGAGCGGAAGTTTGTTCCAGGAGGTCGGTCCTGAGACAGCAAAAGAGCGCCGACCAACAGTTGAAAGCTTATACCTAGGGATCTGGAGAGAAAGAGGGTCAGAAACTGAACGTAAAGTGCGAGCTGGCGTATAGATGGAAATATTGTCACAGAGGTAAGATGGAGCAGCTTTATGAATAGATTTATAGCAAAGTGTGTTTAATTTATACTCAATTCTGTCTGCGACAGGAAGCCAGTGCAAAGAACGCAGAAGAGGGCTAACATGATCGAACTTTTTCTTCCTAAGGACAAGACGAGCAGCTGTGTTTTGAATACGCTGGAGACAAGATAGAGAAGAGACTGATAGGCCAGAAAGGAGAGCATTACAGTAGTCAATACGAGATAGGATGAGGGAAGTAACAAGCTTTGCTGTGGCTTCATCTGAGAGGTATTTACGAATATAGCCAATGCAACGAATTTGATAGTAGCAGGACTGACAGGTCTGAGTCAGGAAACTCTGCATGGAAAGAGTATTGTCCAAAGTGACACCTAAGTTTTTGACTGAGTCTGAGAGGGGAATGATATTGTTACCCAGTTGGATTGACTCTATGGAAACAGAGGCTAGTTTGTTTTTTGTCCCTACAAGCATTGCTTCGGTTTTTTCACCATTTAATTGAAGTTTATTTTGAACCATCCAATTTTGAATATCAATATAGCAGTTGTTACTTTCTGTAAGAATGGAATCTAGATCTTCAGGGGTTGTACTGTTTTGGAGTTGTGAGTCATCTGCATAGAAGTGATGTTTCATGTTGTGCTGATCGATGACATTGGCAAGAGGTGACGTATACAAAGTAAACAAGACAGGACCAAGCACAGACCCCTGGGGGACTCCACACACGCACGCACGCACGTACACACGCACACACACACACACGCACGCACGCACACACGCGCACGCACACGCACACGCACGCACGCACGCACACGCACACGCACACGCACACGCACATACACGCACATACACGCACATACACGCACACACACACACACGCACACACGCACACGCACGCGCACGCACACGCACACACACACACACACACACACACACACACACACACACACACACACACACACACACACGGGTACATGGGGTGACGCACATGCACGCACAAACTAGACAGTTTCCTCCCCATAACTTTATGTCGCTGTTTATTACTCGACAGGTTTTGCTCAAAGTATAAAGCAGTCGAGGTTCAATGACCTAACTGTTCTTTGGCTTTCTTTTTAGGTAACAGAACTTAGACATACAATTTATTATGGACGTCAGAAAGCCATAGCCCTCGTGCTATCCCTGTCCATTTCTTTCACGTCAAAAAACCACCCCAAACCCATCAGAAACAACAACAACAAAAAAGAAGGAAGCATAAACAAGAAAAATGATCAACAAAATCGAACATTAGATTAAAAGTATTAAGTTTTGTGCAGTTTTTGTTTATAACTTCACAATAAATAGTATACCAGAAAGGCCAAAACGATGACAGCTCTTCTAATGTCACCCTTATAAAGACCTATCAGTCTTACCAGACCTATGTCAATGACCTATTAATCAGTCAACCATTCAACAAGAAAGACATTGGACGTGTGGACAGGGTAGTGAGTGCATTGACCAGCGCAGGTCAAACAACCAGTCCAGTTTTGTGATTGGGTCGCTTCTCCTATACAAGTACAAATTAACCAGACCCATTAACTAACTACCTAAGTTGTGACCTGGTCAGAAGGTAGGGTGTCTGTTCCTACTGCATTTGATTTGCACTAGTACATAATGCAAAGGACAAAGCGTTTATGTATTGTTCGCAAGAATTACGAAGGGTTCTAATGATATTCTTGTCTTCGATTGTTAGGTTTCAGCCAAACCATAAATGGAAACATTGCACTAAATCTTAGGTGTTTACATGTTTCACACAAACTATAAATGCGCATACGGACTCGTAACTGTACTCGCGCGCGCATAATTACAAGCGCGCGCGTGCATACACACGCGCGCACATACACACACACGCACACTCTCGCACACACGCACACACACACGCACACACTTTGAATCGGACGGACTAAGAATCTTATGATAGTAGGCCAACAGATGTACTGATTTTTTCAACGTAAATGAAGTCCTGTATT
>CM065682.1:32330823-32338323 GCA_017654935.2 Phymorhynchus buccinoides | reverse complement strand
ACTCCCCCCCCCCCCTCCCGTTTGTCATAAGACCTAGCTGGTAATGACAAAAAATATCAAATTGTCAAATTCTCTCTCTCTCTCTCTCTCTCTCTCTCTCTCTCTCTCTCGCTCTCTCTCTCTCTCTTTCTCTCTATCTCACTCTCATCTCTCTCTCTCTCTCTCTCTCTCTCTCTCTCTCTCTCTCTCTCTCTCTCTCTCTCTCTCTCTCTCTCTCTCTCTCTCTCTCTCTCTCTCTCTCTCTCTCTGTCTGTTGCTCTCCTTTCTCTGCTTAGGATTTATTTCCCAAGCACTCATGATTGGATGAATATAATAATCAAATAATTATATACATGTCCAGATCCGACCAGAAATAGAATCTAAAACTGACAGCTAGGAATATATGCCTTCAATTGTACCACTAAAATGATACATAGAACAAAGTGAGACAAACACAGTATTGCTAAATGAAATAAATAAATAAATAAATAAATAAATAAATACATAAATAAATAAATACATAAATAAATGAATACATAAATACATAAAAGTATGATATGTATAATAATGGGTATTTGACACGGGCAAAACTGTCTTTTGATTTTGTACATGCTATCCGCGAGAAGGAACGGGGGTATTACTGATTTCTTCGAGCAATCATGTAGTACAATTCACGTACTCGCACGCACGCACGCACTCACATCGTACGCATACTAATTACAGATTCCCCTTTTTCCAACTCACTAATCCCCTCCCCTCCCACTCACTCTGGATTGTCTTTACCGTCAGGATGGTTTTGTAAATACAAAAGTAGCCCTGGCCCTACAAGAGCAGGCAAAACGAATGGTCCTGTTCACACGATTGCAATCAATATTTTCTATTAATGCCCCACCCCCTCCGCACTCACATTCACCATCCTGCCCCAGCCCTCGGGACTGTTCCAAACTGCGGTTTTTTTCTTTTTCTTTCTTGGCCACTTAGGAAGAGTTAGGCGATCGTCCGTGGGTCCCCCGTGGGTCCCCCCCCCCCCCTCCGTGGGTCCCCCCCCCCTTCCTTTTATTCATCCTTTCTATTCTTTCTTTTTGTTTCCTTCTTCGTTTGTTTCTCTCTTTCCATCATAGTTTCTTTCTTCCTTTCCTTTATCGTTTTCCCTCACCCCCTTCCCCCCATATCTCTCTCTCAGTCTCTCTCTCTCTCTCTCTCTCTCTCTCTCTCTCTCTCTCTCTCTCTCTCTCTCTCTCTCTCTCTCTCTTTTATAAATTACAAGCAAACGTGCTTGGTACGCTTCGCACCACACACACACACGCACACGCACACACACGTGCGCGCGTGCGCGCGCACACGTGCGCGCGCGCGCGCGCGCGTGTACTCTCTCTCTCTCTGTCTGTCTCTTTCTCACTCTATCTCCCCCTCTTTCATTCATTCAGGTTTACAGTCCAAGGAAAGTAAGCGCTGCCAGCCAGCCCGGCCCGTCAGTTACTACCCTTCACCATCTACAGCATAATAGATCTAACAGAAAAGTGAGTCTTCCTTGGCGGAGATTCGCACTGGAGATTCAACATTTCTATGGGACCATCTGCGTACAGCACCACTTAACAATTTTGTTGACCGATTCATCAGTTACAGTGCGAACAAACATAGTCACAGACACCGAATGGATTTGATTATATTAGTAAATGTTTCTTTGTCTGCCTCTTCGCACAATATCCCGGGACTGCTGCACAGAATAACTTAAAATGTTGTTGGGTCTTATATTATAGAGTAATAAGTAAATAGCAGCCCACTAAATCACCAATAACATTTCTTTTTGGTAGTTGGTATATTCTAGCCACAGAGACTTATCTCTGTGAAATTCGGGCTGCTCTCCCCCCGGAGAGCGCGTCACCGCGAGTGCAGCGCCTACCCATTTCTTAAATTATTAAAAAATTTTTTTTTAATAATTTCGGGGGGGTAGGGCACAGGGTCAGGAGGGTATGTAGGCACACTTGGATAACCAAGCTATGAATTTGGCCATACCAGGCAGCGGGATGCATCCCTGCTCTTACCGACTTTCAACTGCCGTGTGATTTTTACGTGCGTAAAGCGCACGGGCCAGACTAGCTTTAAGTCCCCATTTAAATTAATCAAGCTATCATATTGATCTTTTAGTTTAAAAAAAAAAAAAATTCAATGCATGAAATGTTGCAACAGTTTATGCTTTGTTCCCAACATGCCTTCGAGTGCTTCAGAAAACAATTCCCATTGTAACCCATTTTCAGAAGAGAAAAATAACGAAAACAAAAAAACCCAAAGAAACTAAAACATTTTTTGAGGTGCAAAACCACTTTCCCAATTTCAATGCCTTTGCTAACCAGGCAAAAGTACCACCACACTCTCGGGCTCAAAAATCAATATAGTACAGTCTTGAGTATGAATGTGGGGGTGGGGGGGGGGGGGGGGTGGGGGGGGGGGGGGGGGGGGGGAGATAGATAGTTATAGTAAGATGTTTGTCAAATATGTATGACTGATTTCGAGGCACGCCCTCCATATGGGGCAGTCGAAGTACAGCTGCACAAGTGTCCTTGGACATAGCAGGGCAAATATGTCCCACGATTTCTTGAAGGAAACACGCTGTGCATTCTGAACAACATCGTAAAATACCACATGGATGTTTGAATTAAACCGGACAAGGGCATCGCCGAGCGGCAGATATGTCCTTTGCCGGTTACGCCCTGTACATGCCCCGCCCTGTACCTCCCTTCCCCCTCACATCTTAGGTCCCCGTCCTCCTTGTGACCTTTGTGTGATGCACCTACACACCCTTGACTGGGTGCAAATCGTTTTCCGGGATGCACACCCTTATTTGGAGGTGTGCACACCCTTAACACTGAGACATGTCTGCCACTCGGCGAAATTTAAGCCCCACGTGGCACATTTTGTGCTAGGATGTCTTTTACACTTAGTATTAGACCCCCTCCTTTACCGGGATGTACACCCTTAATTAGTGGGGTGTACACCCTTAATGGGGAGTACACCCTTAACTCGGAGACATGTCTGCCGCTCGGCGACATGAAAATCCCACGTGGCATAATTTGTACTGCAATATATTATTTTTTTACCCCTTCCCCCCCCCCCCCCCCCCCCCCCCCCCCCCCACACACACACATAACATTTGGAGTGATTCTATACAGTATTTCACGAGATATAGGAGGGTGAAGAAAAACGGAAACATGTCTGCCGCTTGGCGACATTCTATTTCCGAGGGATAATTTATATACGAAAGTGTTATACTGTTAGTGTCACATCCTGACACAAAATTGGAAGGGATTCTGTCTTCTAGTTCACGAGATACAGCTTGAACAAAAATATATAGCGCAAAGAAGGAAATTTCGGTTTTCAAGGTCACACTTCAAGGTCAAGTTCAGCATGGCGATAATGTATGCTCGGATGTTTTCTACTCTAGAGTATACAGTATCACACACAATCTGAAGCGCTTCTGTCAAGTACAAATGTGGAAAATATGGCTTAAAACCCAATTTGTAGACCCCTACCACTTTCAAGGCCTACCGATTTCCCGACCGTGACCTTGACCTTGATTGGTATGCCATCATCAGAACGAACATAAGCCAAAGTACCTATATGCCAAATTGGAAGATTCTAAAACCAACGGTGTGGAAGTTAAAAGTCTCCTTAAAGATGTTCGGTTTTCAAGGTCGTACGCCAAGGTCAAGGTCACATTCTTTACGCGGATGCCTTCCTCTCATGGTGACACACCACCTCACAAAATTTGAAGCGATTCGGTCAAGTGGTTCGGGAGATATGCTTGGGACAGACAGACAGACAGACAGACAGAAAAAAAGAAACATACACGAACGAAAATAAGACTCCTTTGCGATCGTAGATCGGCAAAGGACAATCATGTGACCACATTTCTGTTACTAAAAACGTAGTGACAGCAGAGGGCGCCCCGACACATGAGCTGGGTGTGGCCCCGTCCTTTAGAGTATAAGGAGTTCAGGGCCGAAATAGTTCATTAAAGGTGGACCCAGACGGATGAGTTTTTTGCAAGAAACACGTCGATATCACCAGAAAGACAGCCTTTTCAAGGATCGGAACACTCACTTTGCTCTGGTTTCCTATAAATTAAACCGTCAAAACGGCGATTCCTCCTTGGCGGAGATGCCGGAGAGAGTAACAATGTTGGATGGGGTGGGTGGAGGTTGAAGCGGTTTTTTTGTTTTTGTATTGCAGTAACAAATAACATGGAGCTACTTCCTTTGTTGTGAGCGAAACTCCTTTAGATAAACTGTATAACTTTTAAACATAAAAAGGCTTGTATTACGAAAACTTCGTGCAAACGATTTGGCGGTCATTAGAAAAGAAACGGCACACGTCATCTCTTTGGGTGAAATAATTAGACCTCCAGCACCTCCGCCAAGGAGGAATCGCCGATTTGACGATTTGATTTCTAGGACACCAGAGCAAAGTGAGTGTTGCGATCTCTGTAAAGGGTGTTTTCCTGGTGATCTCGACGTGTTTCTTACAAAAACTCCTCCGTAAGGGGGGCTTCTTCTCTGAAGCCCTGTCGCCCGGCTCTCCGTTGAGTTTCTTTGTACTTAATTAGCACATTGTTTTTGCAATTAAGCCTACTCACGAAACTAACAAATAAATCGTTCCAAAACACTAAAGTTGTTCTTCCCCATCCCCCCCCCCCCCCACCCACCCCCATCATAATGAACATTATTTCTTGTTTAATGCATTCAAACGTTGTCTTTATCAACAAGACGTCTACATTTGAAAAGAACCCCATGCAATTCGTTTGTGTGTCTTTTGGAAGTGAGCATAGTCTCATTTTAATGATTTTCCAATCCTGATTAATTCATTTAATTAGTTTCGAAGCAACAGCTCAACAAACAGCTTGCAAAGCAATGATCTTTAATATATGTTTTTGGTGTAAATAACACATTTGACATATCTTGGAACATTAGCATCAAGGCTTTTAAGCGGGTATTTCTTATTTACATATAATTTTGTTTTATCATCAGCATTGATATAAGAAGCGGTGAATGACAAAAACATGAGTGTGGTTGTTTTTTAATGTATTTCATCTGGAGGTTGGAACAACAGCAGACTTTTTATTAAACAGAAATTTCTTTCTGACATAACATTTACAAATGGAAAACTCGAGAGAGAGAGAGAGAGAGAGAGAGAGAGAGAGAGAGAGGAGAGAGAGAGAGAGAGAGAGAGAGAGAGAGAGAGAGAGAGAGAGAGAGAGAGAGAGAGAGAGAGAGAGAGAGAGAGAGAGAGAGAGAGAGAGAGAGAGAGACCCAGATTGGAACAAAGAAAGAGTGAGACAGAGGAAGAAGGACAGAGAGAGACATAAAGAGAAGAGAGAAAATAAAATCGGGAGGGGGGGGGGGGAGGGGGTGACGTTAGGGGGGGGGGGGGGGGAGGGGGAAGGGGGGGGGGGGGGGGGGGGGGGGGGAAAAAACTAAAAATCGGGGGGGGGGGGGGGGGGGGGGGGGGGGGGGGGGGGGGGGGGGGGGGGGGGGGGGGGGGGGGGGCAAGTAGGCAGATGTGCAACATATTTATAAATAAAAAGTAACATGACTATTGCAAACGAAATGTATAACTTACCACGATGAAGCAAATCGGGTGTCCTACAGAAGACAAATTATCGACGATGACACAATGCAAATCATTTACCACATCAACCCAAGATCAAACTTATTACCCTTGAAATTCATCGATACATTTCCAAGGAAATCGTTCTTCAAAAATTCAAACACACAACTCAGTTTTCGTGTGCAAAGATTTTTCATTTTCAAAAGAATAATTATTTTGCGATGTGTCGATTGAAACAAAAGTAAAACATCTTAATCGGAAACTCAAACAAACACACACACACAAATCAATATATTATTTTTTGATTATGTGTCGCTACAAATATTTACGAGAAAAAGAAAATCTAGTTTGAACAGCAACGATTGTTTTGTAGGAAATCTTAAAGTCCACCCCCAATACTTGCTCCTAGATATTTTGTGACAACGGTGTTGATTGGTCGAGGAGAGAGCGATAAAATGGGGACGATATATAGTGAGCTTTCTCGATGCGCACGTGCATTTGTGTGTATATGTACGTGTGTGTGTGTGTGTGTGTGTGCGTGTGTGTGCGTGCGTGTGCTCTCTTCGCCAGAGAATACGAAAACCACACGCAAAGCTGACAGAGCGACGAGCGCGTGGGAGAGCAAACTTTTTTGTTGCAATCACACACATACTCTCTCTCTCTCTCTCTCTCTCTCTCTCTCTCTCTCTCTCTCTCTCTCTCTCTCTCTCTCTCTCTCTCTCTCTCTCTCTCTCTCTCTCTCTCTCTCTCTCTCTCTCTCTCTCTCTCTCTCTCTCTCTCTCTCTCTCTCTCTCTCTCTCTCTCTCTCTCTCTCTCTCTCTCTCTCTCTCTCTCTCTCTCTCTCTCTCTCTCTCTCTCTCTCTCTCTCTCTCTCTCTCTCTCTCTCTCTCTCTCTCTCTCTGCTCTCCTCCCACAGTTAGCTTTCAATCAACATTTGAAAAAGCATATGATTGATACATTGTAAATAATTATGTGACGGAATTTGTTTTTATATTCAGTGTACATACCCTGGTGTTTACATGACAACTCTCTCTGTCTGTCTGTCTGTCTGTCTGTCTGTCTGTCTGTCTCTCTCTCTCTCTCTCTCTCTCTCTCTCTCTCTCTCTCTCTCTCTCTCTCTCTCTCTCTCTCTCTCTCTCTCTCTCTCTCTCTCTCCTCTGCTCTCCTCCCACAGTTAGCTTTCAATCAACATTTGAAAAAGCATATGATTGATACATTGTAAATAATTATGTGACGGAATTTGTTTTTATATTCAGTGTACATACCCTGGTGTTTACATGACAACTCTCTCTGTCTGTCTGTCTGTCTGTCTGTCTGTCTGTCTCTCTCTCTCTCTCTCTCTCTCTCTCTCTCTCTCTCTCTCTCTCTCTCTCTCTCTCTCTCTCTCTCTCTCTCTCTCCTCTCCCTCCTTTCGTCTTTGTATATATCTTTTCGGCAACATATTTCATTTCCCCTCAGTTGTTTTGTACAAATGCATTTTTAGGCTTTCATCTCTTCCTTCACCTATCCGTTCATATTTAGTTCCAGAGCAAAGCTTATGGAAGTATTGTTTTTGTTCAATCCGTCCGTCCGTCCGTCCGTCCGTCCGTCCGTACGTGCATGTGTGGGTGCGTGCGTCCGTATGTGCGTCCGGCCGCGTTTTGTCGAAAAGCATTCAATCTATTTCAATCATATTTAGTGTACAAGGATATTACCTATTGACAGATTGCTTTAGTTTTATTTTAAGGTCAATGTCATACTGGTTGAGGAGTTCAAACTCCAAAACACTTACTCGCTAATATCCCGATAACTTTTGCACGTACATGTATTTCAATGCGGTTTTTTTCACAACGTGTTTTGATAAAAAGGGCTATGCAATCATAATCATGAATTTGTCTGTGCGCTCGTGCGTGCGCGCGTAAGTACAAAGCACGGGGC
>CM065682.1:32313323-32325823 GCA_017654935.2 Phymorhynchus buccinoides | reverse complement strand
CTATTTCAATGCATTTCATGAGGATGGTTCGATTGCCTACCATGTGGGGGTCATACTGACATCAGTGTAACTGATATGTAAAAGGTTTGATTGTAGTGATGTGTGATATGACAATTTGTTATGTCGTGGTTTAGTTGGATGGGGTGTGACTGGATATTGATCTACATTTTCTGTTTTTTCGTTTGTTTGTTTTTGTATGTTGTTGTTGTCGTCAAAGGTTTGTTTGTCCGTTTATTGTTTGTTCTAGTTTACTTTTTTCTTTTTTCATTGTTTATATATTTTTGTTTTTGTTTTTAGTTTTTGTTTTTCCATGTACCCCCAAGGGGCTTTTTTGGAAATAAAAACCTTGAAACCTTGAAACCTTGATCAAAGACATGCCATTCCTCGGCCTCCACTACCTCCCTACCCCCCCCCCCCCCCCCCCACATACACACACACCACTTGCAATCCCATGGCGTCCTCTATTCATGTGACCCTCATTTTCTCCAACCCTATCTCCTTTTTTACTCACTTAATTGTCTCCCCTGTGATAGACCATACAACAAAAGTCACATTCTCCCCTTTCCCAACCACCCTCACTCTCTATTGCATCACAGGCACGTGACCACTCTTTCAATAGGGCGTGCTGGTGACCTTGAATTTCACTGAGTTGAATTTAGAGAGTTGAATTAGAAAGGTCAGCGTAAGTCGGGCACAAAGAGCGCGTTACTTCTCTTCATCACACTTCCAAGTTTAGTTTCATAAATGTTTGGCACATCTTTTTCAATTTTTAATGTCGAAAATGTTTTTTAAAAAAACGGCCCTACACGAGCCTCAGAAAATACTCTAATATGTTTTCATTAACAGTGATAGTAGTAATAAGGCAACTTATAATTCAGATTTCGAATTGAATAATGCACTTGGATCAACCAGTAATGTTGTCAAAACTGAATCATTGACAGTGGTGAGTTTTGTTGCGCTTCGTATTTGTTATATTTGTTTCTATGCAACCCCAGGCCAGTCATGATGCTTGTCTAAGGCGATGAAGTCTTGAAGGGGTTTAGATAATCGATACAGAGACACACACACACACAAACAGACAGACAGACACATAAACCCATCACAATAGCCGTCCGCTGGCCGGGTAATAGTAAACATCACACCAACAGGGAATCTCAGTACTCAGTAGAATATCGGTAACACAATACGAGTTAGCTTCATCATTAATGGCAAACTGTATCACTTGACGAATATGCACAAGATCTCCCACGTGACTAATCGCATGCCCAGTACAAAATGAGAATGGGTTTCATGGACAGCCCATGTCCCATATGATCTCCTAAGATCGGAAGGACGTAAAACATTACATTTACTGGACAGCCATTCCCAAGTATAAGGGTGTCAGACTACACTTGAAGTTCTGCTGAGTGGCAGGCAGCAGAAGGGCAGCGAGGTCATCCTCCCTCACCATGGATGTTGGCTGACTTGGCATGTGGACGGGGCGACGTACGGTGACTTAGATGATCTCTGCAGCAGCCGATGCTCAGTAGTGCTCAGGGTAAATCGGAGGTGAGGGTCTCTACTGGGGGAACCACATCCACCTAGAGACTGTTCGACTCGAAGTGTGTCTCCCGCCGTGTGTCGACGACACCAGCATACTGGTATTGAGAAGGCTGATCGGTGGTCCTGAAGACGGCCTTTGGGAGAGGGGTTAGCCGCCAGCAGCCTTCACCTACGGGCGGTCTCACAATGCTTTGCCATATCTGCCCCGCGACGACGATGCTGATTCCACCCTAAGCGTCAAGGAGAGGAAGAAAGCCCAGACCTGGACACCCGTCCAAACGACACAGTACCAGACGGAACCCCTATGTTCAAGGGTTCACAACGCTATTGGGAATCAACCACAACGCCTTGCCACGTCCAGAACCACTGTCGTCATTGCCATCGCATCGTCTCCATCCCCGGTAAGACCCTGCAGTCTTCAGGAATATCGTCCATAAGAGTCTACGACTGATTGGACGCTAATCTAAACTTCATTCTAGTCTATTCTGGAGAGCCATTATTATGTGCGCGATTGAAACGCTAGAAGTCGCATCGCGAGTCATAACTCATTGCTGACAGTGGGTGACAAAACACATAATATCAGTGGATTTGTTAACATAAATTTTATATTTATGCTCTAATACAACATGAGGTATTTCTTGGATAGATGAGCAGACAACAGAACTTGAGTATATGTACTGGCTTTTGATGTTTTTGTTTTGAATTTAGACAATTATTAAAAGCCACTCCACTCTATACAGCAGAATTGCTGAGCGTGTAAACTGTTAAACCGTGGTTGATTTCTGAGCATCGGTTTTGAAACACAGATTAAATAGGCTATGGATGTACCAAGCACAGAAACATTCAAATCAAGACATATGTCGACAATTTAAAAGTAAAGATATGTAATATAGTTACATTTAAAAATAAAAATTATAATTTATGGTTGAAGGTTGGGCCTTTACTCCAAATCATTATGTGCGACTAAAAAGCTTTTTGGTGCGACTTTCGCCTGATGTTCTCACACACAGTCAGTGGAATCACTGGTGATATATGACGGATTTCCACAAGGCCTTCCCTTTGGTAGCAAATGACACAGAGCTCCCTGTTGCCAGGAACATGGGTGGCTTCCTTGATGATCATTAGTCGACGGTTGAATGCCAGTGCAACGTTAGAAACTAAGGAGCACTGACTCGGTGCAAACCTCTACCAAGAGAAGACGGGAAATCTGAGTCCTCTGGTCTGAAACAGGACACATATGGGACATTAGTAGATGTAAAGATGGTGGGAAGGATCCTGGAGGCATGCCCTGAGGCAGTGCAACACCAGGAAAGTCCCGAATTAGTAACAATGATGTATACATAAAGGTTGGTAAAGTCACACTGACCCACCACGATTAAGTCCCTTGTTTTTTTCTGGGTAGCTGTGACCCACATACAAATGTTCCCAACTTCAAATTGAGACTGCTCTTTAAAATGATGTTTCGTGTTCAATTTGGAGGCATTTGTATGGGAGTCAAACGTGGTCAAAACAAGATTTCATACCAGCTATAAGAAGGAAGGAAAACCATGAAACCCGTGATTGTGACACGTGATCGGGTGGAGTTGTGAAGTAACCAAGAGAAGGCGATTGTTTTCAGTTCGTGTTAGGGTCCAGAAGCACAGTGTGACTCCTTCGTATAGAACAGTTACAGAAACACAAAAGCAATACGTTAATGGGTTGGTATTTCATAAAAACATAATTTATGTTTTGAATATGAACCATAGTACATCATGTAACACCCACCAATAGGATTAGTAGTCCATCGCTTTAATTACCCGACGAAAAACACACCAAAAAACATTAATGAGAGACTTAGTGCGGTTTTTCTCACACCATAGGGCATGATGCTCGTGTGGGGCTAATCCTCTCTATATTATTAGTTGGGGATAAAGAAAGAGAGAGAGACAGTGAGTGGTCCTACCATCACTCTCTCTCTCTCACTACGCCCAAGTAAGAAAATCGCGTGATAAGCCCCTAGTGCATTGACTGCCCTCTGGCGTGAAACATATCGCCATAGGTTGACCATTGCGCTTCAGTCACAAATGACGTCAGTGAAGAGGCATCTGCTGTCAAGGGGAGAGAAAGACAGACAGACAGACAGGCAGAGAAAGAGAGAGAGAAAGAGACAGACAGAGAAAGAGAGAGAGAGAGAGAGAGAGGGTGGGGGGCAGAGACAGATAGAGAGACAGATAGAGAGACAGATAGAAATATAGATACATAGATAAACAAAGAGACAGACAGACAGAGAGAGAGAGAGGGGGGGGGGGGGGGGGGTAAGAAAAAAAAAGAGAAGCGAAGGAAGAGAGAGAAAGCGAGAGAGAAATATATATATATATATATATATATATATATATATATATATATAGAGAGAGAGAGAGAGAGAGAGAGAGAGAGAGAGAGAGAGAGAGAGAGAGAGAGAGAGAGAGAGCGAGCGAGAGAGAGAGAAAGAGAGAGAGAAAGTGAGAGAGAGAGAGAGAGAGAGAGAGAGAGAGAGAGAGAGAGAGAGAGAGAGAGGGAGGGAGAGGGTGGGATGGAGATATAAAGAAAGACAAACCGATGTACAAAAGACGAAAACTAAGAGAGAGAATACGAGAAAGAGATCGTCAGAAACAAGCAGAGACACGTAGACGGACACACGGACAAACAGAGAGACGAACAAATCGATATACAGTAACACAAAGACACACACACACGCACGGGCATGTTCAAAAACATTGTGCTAAAAAGAGTACGCTAACATTATGTGCGCAATGGGGACAACACTAAACTGACACAACATTTAAAAGACAAAGAGAAAGAGAAACATCAAATTCAAGATGAACAAGTGAAATAGATCGCGCATACAACTCTTCTATTGAGCTATAATACATAACTCTGGACAAGTTTTTAAGTGATTCTGTGAAGTAGTGAGCGAGGTATTCCTGAGACGGACAGACAAACAAACCGATCAAAATAATAATAAAGAATGGAACAAACACACACACGAACAAACAGAGACCGTTAAAATATAGTCCTGTTTTCTCACTAAGTGGTATCAAAAAGCCTGAATATACAAAGAGTTCGCAGTCCGCAGCTGACTGAAGCCATTTTTTTACTCCCACCCTTTCACCTACACTACATGTGGGGATCATTGTGAACTCACCCACTGCCTCTTTTATCATAGTTAACACTTCCCACCTTCCACCTTTTCACCTTCTAGGTGGGAAGTAAGAGAGTTGGCTTAATTATTCGCAAGGTTTGTAGGCTACGAAGTAATCACTCTTTGTGACATTTATGCTTTTTGGTGGTATCCACAAAGCCATCGCTTTTCATGCATTGTCTACCAAGTCAAGTCAAAGTCAAAAAGTTTATTTTTTTTAAAAACAGGGGGCACATGAAACATGTTATACATCACAATGTAACCAATACAATAACACAATTCACTAATAATCAATAAAGACAGAAACACAATGGCATAACATGGCATACAGAGGCATATAAACTGTCACACACAACCTAACATCCGCACACATAACACCAGTTTACTAAACACCAAACAGTTGAGCTTAACCTATGAAATGGGCTATAACTTTAAAGAAATAGCGGAAACATGTATATGTTTAGGTTTTAGGAAGCTTTCAAAATGATCTTTATGAAACAAGCTGAGCGGTTGAGAATTCGACTGTTTCTTATTTGAAATAAAGAGTGGACCTTTATAGCATTTGGCCTTTTCTGGTAATAATTTGACAGATATCTTTCCCTTACATCCTGCAAAGCAGGATATTAACAAATGTAATCACATTCGTCACCCAGCACACGAAGATCGCACTTAGAACAGAATCTTTCATTATACCGAAATAGTCTTTGCCATCACTTCTTATGGCAGTGCAGGTCTTTGTTGTCTCTTTCTCTAGTCTTTGTGTCTGTCGTATAGGAGTATGTGATCAGATGCACATTTTCCCACGATTACGTTAGAACGACAAGATAATTGGAATATAGCGTGTAGGTGTGTAGGTGTGTGACGGAGGCAGGGAAGAAGGAAAGCATGACAGGAGAAAGAAGAAGAAGAAGAAGAAGAAGAAGAAGAAGAAGAAGAAGAAGAAGAAGAAGAAGAAGAAGAAGAAGAAGAAGAAGAAGAAGAACAAGAAGAACAAGAAGAAGAAGAAGAAGAAGAACAAGAACAAGAACAAGAAGAACAAGAAGAACAAGAAGAACAAGAAGAAGAAGAAGAAGAAGAAGACGAACAAGAAGAAGAAGAACAAGAAGAAGAAGAACAAGAAGAAGAAGAAGAAGAAGAAGAAGAAGAAGAACGAGTGCAACTCCGAGCAGCTGCAAAGTCCCCTCGCAGCATCGCCGAGCTACTCCGAAATCACATATACATACATAAAAACGCATCAAAACAGCACGTAACTACACAAAAACGCATCAAAATAGCACGTAACTGAATAGTTTTTTTTATATATAGCCTTGGGGTTTGGACCCGTGATTTGAGCGCGCGCGATCATGCGCACACGCGCGCACAGAAAAATTCATGACAACTGTGTTATAGACCATTCATCAAGAAATGTGAAAAAAACTGCATTAAAAGACATGCAAAACTTCGCGAGATATTAGCGATTATGTGTTTCGGGATTTGAACCCCGTAACTGGCGCGACCTTGACCTTAATGTAAAACTAAATACATCAGTGGATAGCTTGCATCTTGGCAAACTAGTATACCAAATTTGATGATAATAGACTGAATAGTTTTTGAGAAAAACGGACGAATAGCCGGACGGACGGACGGGCGTAGGCACGCCGGACGGACACCGGACGGACCAGACAAAAACAATAGCTCCCCGAACCTTCGGCTCGGGGACTAACAAGAACAAGAAGAAGAAGAAGAACAAGGAGAAGAACAAGAAGAACAAGAAGAAGAACAAGAAGAACAAGAAGAACAAGAAGAAGAAGAAGAAGAAAAGAGGAAGAAGAAGAACCTAGAATGTATGCTACATCAATTTCACAGTTTGGGTTATTTTGATAGCTTTTAAGGTTCGATGCAATTGCCTACTGGCTACCACTAGAACTGATTGGCCACCCGTGGATTGGAAATAACTCACGTGGGAACTTCGCTCTTTGGCCGAAAGGACTCAGATGTTTGAGAGAATGGACACAGCGAAACGATGCATAGAAACTGGTACTGTTAACCGCCGTTTTGTCCAAATTCCGCCGTTTTGTCTATAGACAAAACGGCGGGGCTAGAACCGCCGTTTTGTCCAAATTTTCTATTATGATTTGGACAAAACGGCGGTTCAACAATCCGCCGTTTTGTCTATAGACAAAACGGCGGTTTGGACAAAACGGCGCCCGATTTTGAACCGCCGTTTTGTCCAAATGAAAATTGGAGTTATAAAAACTCATTCTTGACAAGTTCTCATTTTAAAAAAAATCTTTGTTAAATAAAATGAATAGCAAACTGACCACTGACACTGGTCACTTTGGCCTAATTTTATCGTTTGAATGCTAATTAGTGTATTAGGAGATCATATGAACAATTGTTGATGTGGTTGACCAGTGGTCAGTGTCACTGACCAGTGGTCACTTTGGCCTATTTTCACTGTTTGACTGCAAATTAGTGTATTAGGAGTTCAAATGAACAATTTTTGATGTGGTTGACCAGTGGTCAGTGTCACTGACCAGTGGTCACTTTGGTCTATTTTCACTGTTTGACTGCAAATTAGTGTATTAGGAGTTCAAATGAACAATTTTTGATGTGGTTGACCAGTGGTCAGTGTCACTGACCAGTGGTCACTTTGGCCTATTTTCACTGTTTGACTGCAAATTAGTGTATTAGGAGTTCAAATGAACAAGGTTTGATGTGGTTGACCAGTGGTCAGTGTCAGTGTCACTGACCAGTGGTCACTTTGGCCTATTTTCACTGTTTGACTGCAAATTAGTGTATTAGGAGTTCAAATGAACAAGGTTTGATGTGGTTGACCAGTGGTCAGTGACACTGACCAATGGTCAACCACATAAAAAAATAGGCCAATGTGACCACTGGTCGGTGACACTGACCAATGGTCAACGACATCAAAATTTGTTCATTTGAACTCCTAATACACTAATTTGCGGTCAAACAGTGAAAATAGGCCAAAGTGACCACTGGTCAGTGACACTGACCACTGGTCAACCACATCAACAATTGTTCATATGATCTCCTAATACACTAATTAGCATTCAAACGGTAAAATTAGGCCAATGTGACCAGTGTCAGTGTTATTCATTTTATTTAACAATTTTTTTTTAAAAATGAGAACTTGTCAAGAATGAGTTTTTATAACTCCAACTTTCATTTGGACAAAACGGCGGTTCAAAATCGGGCGCCGTTTTGTCCAAACCGCCGTTTTGTCTATAGACAAAACGGCGGATTGTTGAACCGCCGTTTTGTCCAAATCATAATAGAAAATTTGGACAAAACGGCGGTTCTAGCCCCGCCGTTTTGTCTATAGACAAAACGGCGGAATTTGGACAAAACGGCGGTTAACAGTACCACCGAAACAAAGGGAAGATAAGGAGAGAAAAAGAGAAAGGAAACAAAATAGTAAGTAAGAAATAAAGACAACTAACCGAGAAAGGATATATTGTAACCATTCTATGAGTGCCTGTATGTTTGGAACGTATGTGTGTGTGTGTGTTTGTGTGTGTATGTGTGTGTGTATGTGTGTGTGTGTGTGTGTGTGTGTGTGTGTGTGTGTGTGTGTGTGTGTGTGTGTGTGTGTGTGTGTGTGTGTGTGTGTGTGTGTGTGTGTGTGTGTGTGTGTGTGTGTGTGTGTGTGTGTGTGTGTGTGTGTGTGTGTGAGAGAGAGAGAGAGAGAGAGAGAGAGAGAGAGAGAGAGAGAGAGAGAGAGAGAGAGAGACAGAGAGAGAGAGAGAGAGAGAGAGAGAGAGAGAGAGAGAGAGAGAGAGAGAGAGAGAGAGAGAGAGAGAGAATCTGTCTCAGACGCAGATACGCATACAAACACAGACACACACACACACACACACAGACACACACGCGCACGCACACGCACACACGCACGCACGCACGCACACGCACGCACACGCACACACACACACACACACACACACACACACAGACACACACACACACACACACACACACACACACACACACAGAGGGAGGGAGAGAGAGAGAGAGAGAGAGAGAGAGAGAGAGAGAGAGAGAGAGAGAGAGAGAGGGGGGGGGGGGGGAGAGAGAGAGAGAGAGAGAGAGAGAGAGAGAGAGAGACAGAGACAGAGACAGAGAGACAGAGGCAAACAGACAGACAGACAGACAGAGACAACGAGAACAACACCCTAGTATTAAAATGAAAGAAAATAGAGAGCCAAAAACACTATCAGATCGTGCCCTTTTGTGGCAGCAGCTTTCAAGACCTGATGGAACTGTGAAATAGGGACTGGTCAGGCCAGTCAGCCCAAATGAGCGAACCGGGAACAGTAAATGCCAAGTGGGTGTGGGAAGAGGAAAAATAAAGGGGATTTTCATATCCTTGCTTCAAAGGGGAAATTGGATGGCCAGCATATGAGTGCATCCCAAGTAGCCTAAATGTCAGGGTTCCAAGTGAAATAACTTGAATTTAGAGAAATATTATTTTTCTAATAGAAGTAATTCTTCGTCTGCTTACAATGCATGGACTCTTCGATAGGTCACACCCAAATCGCAGGAAAACAAAATGGGTGGAGCGCATCTGGCTGCGACGCACTCTCCAGGTGGGAGCAGCCCGAATTTCACAGAGAAGCCTCTGTGACTATAAATTACCTAATACCTAATATATGCTCACACGCATAACGCGTTCAAATACGCGTACATTCACACGCGAGCAGACACACTAATGCATACACACAGCCTCACAAAAAACAGTGAACGCACTCCCACGTACATGCACATATGTATGCATTCCAGCGCGCGCACGCCCACGAAAACGCACATTATATACACACATGTTTATGATTTAACAGTAAAAGTATGCACACAGGCGCACGAACACTCACACACACGCGCTCGCGCACATACTACACACATAGCATGTTTGGGTGCACGCACATATACGCATGCACACGCATGCACACATACACACACACACACACTTACACACCAACACATGTACGCGCGCACACACACACATACACACACACACATACAAACACACATGCAAACACACACGTACGCTCGCACGCACGCACGCACGCACGAACGCACGCACGCATGCACACACACACACACACACACACACACACACACACACACACACACACACACACACACACACACACACACACCACACACACGCGCGCACACACACACACAGACAGAGATTGCGGAGTCGCATGATAGTTGCGTCAATTTTAAGTGTCTTTTATAACAATCGTATCCGAACAATTTAAAATCCAAAACCACTACGCAACAGGGATTTGTTTTTAAAAGCATAAACTCGTGTAGATTGGTACACGCAATTAAGAATGTGTGTGAATGTGTGCGTGTTTGCATGCTTGAGTGCACGCGCACTGGTGTGTGTGTGTGTGTGTGTGTGTGTGTACGTGCGTGTGTGCGTGTGCATTTGTGTATGTGTGCGCGTGCGTGCGCGCGTGCATATGTGTGTGTGTGCGTGAAAGAGAGAGAGAGAGAGAGAGAGAGAGAGAGAGAGAGAGAGAGAGAGAGAGAGAGAGAGAGAGAGAGAGAGAGAGAGAGAGAGAGAGAGAGAGGGAGAGAGAGAGAAGAGGGGGGACCGCGACAGAAACAAAGAGACAGAGATACATACAGAAATATTGTTTATGTGTGTGTGTGTGTGCGCGCGCGCGTGCGTGTGCGTGTGGGTTGTGCATGTGCGTGTACGTGTATGTGTATGCGCGTGCTTATGTGTATTATTGTGTGTGCGTGCACGCACGCGACTGCATGCCTGTAATTATCCCCTTTAGATAATGTGCGTTAGCGTGGACATGCAATTGTAAATTCATGAAAGTGTGTGTGTGTGTGTGTGTGTGTGTGTGTGTGTGTGTGTGTGTGTGTGTGTGTGTGTGTGTGTGTGTGTGTGTGTGTGTGTGTGTGTGTGTGTGTGTGTGTGTGTGTGTGTGTGTGTGTGTGTGTGTGTGTGTGTGTGTGTGTGTGTGTGTGTGTGTGTGTGTGTGTGTGTGTGTGTGTGTGTGTGAGAGAGAGAGAGAGAGAGAGAGAGAGAGAGAGAGAGAGAGAGAGAGAGAGAGAGAGTGTGTGTGCGCGCGGGCGCGCGTGTGTGTGCATGTGCGCGCACGCGCTTGGGCATTTGGGATTATAGTGCCGGTTATGTAGTAAAAATAGGGGTTGACTTAATATGTTTGCTAAAATTCATTAAAAAAATGTTGTTGCATTAGTTATGGTAACCCAAACTTAAAAAACACAGGGTTCAAAATGTTCAAGCCCCCTGCCCTCTTTGAGTGAGGGGGGGGGGGGGGGGGGGATCCGGCCTTTAAAAACCTTATGGCGGACAGAATCATTTTTTTTCATACTCCTGCATAATTTGTGTAATAGGTTGGTCAATGTTTATGTTTGAATGATTCTGGGTATACTATAATTATCTACTAATTGTTCAGAAACTTAGTTTGGACGATTTGTGCTATTTAAGGACCTACTCAATGGGTTTGTATACAACTTTAACCTGAGAAATGTGCCAATAAAAAATAGTTATGGTAAAATACCATTGCTAATGGAATATTTGATTGCTTTTGTTTTATTTGAATAGAATTATATGGCCCAATACTATCATATGAATCTAAATATTCTAATTCTATAGCGAGTCGGGAGGATGGGGTGTCCTTGTGACGCTGTCCATGCAGAATCAATTGTATCAACAGTCCTGTAAACTGTGCTTTCTCAATGGCATCAGCCTTTTAATAGACATTTGTGCCATGGTGTATATTTGGTTGTAAATATTTACAACTGAATTTGTCTGTGAAACAAATGTCACTTATGCTACATTAACGCACAACTTTTAACCGAACAAAAGGTCAGCCCGAAGGGTTATCAAGGATCAGGCACTGATCAATTTGTGATGTTTAACACAGCTACTGCATCAACATTACACTCGTGTTCATTCATCAAACAGGTAAAGTCAAATCTGAAACCCGAAAAAAGCTACTATTAATTTCCTACACATTTAAGCTGTATTTTTGCATGTTTAACCCTTTCAACGCCAGCCATTTTTCAGCTAAAGCTTTCCATTACACTTACCTGGGTATAGAAAAGATTATGTCTGCAATAGTGAAGATTCCTCTGTGACATGCATAACATAGGACGTATCCTTACTTCCAAAAAATAAGAACATAAGGTCACTGGATACCAGACCCTCATTTGATGCCTTTCAGTGGCATGGGTGTTAAATCATTGTGGTGCCAAGAGGCGACAGTGACGATGAAAGGTTTTTTTAACAGCATATTATGCTGTTAAACAAACCTTTCTGTGAATGTGGCATTGTCCATATTTCCAGCCAGAACATTCTTCATGTTCATCATAATGGTCTTTGGTGATAAAAGGACAATAGGGAACTTCGGCTAGCACAATCTGAAAACACAATCTGGATATTATATTGATTGAGCGGGGACTGCTTCATAAGGACCGTCGTCCCCCTCCCCCCCCCCCCCCCCCCCCCCCCCCCCCCCCCCCACCCCCCCCCCCCCCCCCCCCCCCCGCCCCCCCCCCCCTTCAACTCGAGTTAATCTTAAATTGTAGGCTTACAAATCTGTTAAAATAAACAAACAAAAGCTAACAATGATAACATTTACCTCTTGCCGCTTTCACAGACAGCATGTTAGACTCCGATATTAAACCCATTTTTAGGTATTTAAAACAAAAATAAAAATGTCGCGAAAATTATACGATTTCAAATACTGAACAGTACGAAGACTCATGATCTGGGCATGGGCAGGCCTTCACTGATTGTAAGGAGTTT
>CM065682.1:32303323-32308323 GCA_017654935.2 Phymorhynchus buccinoides | reverse complement strand
TCTCTCTCCATGCGCGCGGTGTGTGTGTGTGTATGTGTGTGTGTGTGTGTGTGTGTGTGTGTGTGTGTGTGTGTGTGTGTGTGTGTGTGTGTGTGTGTGTGTGTGTTGTGTGTGTTTGTGTGTTTGTGTGTTTGTGTGTATGTGTGTGTGTCTGTGCGTGTGCGTGTGCGCGTGTGCTTAGCCTACTTCAACAAAATGAGCAATGTCATCCCATACCAGGGATGATGCTATTTTATTAAGTCTTCAAGTGTTACCAATTCTACTGAAACTGTCATGGTCATTTTAATGTTAATAGGCCTACTCTGTGGCCCCTTTTGTATAAACATTTTCTACAGTGAATCTTAGTGCAATGGCCTGATGTTAGCAAATGACTGCATTTTATTTTATTTTAAAGAAGCTCTTCAAAATTAAGGTGTTTTTCCCCTTGAGATTCTGGGTCCCCTCGGCATTCGAGGGTATGTCTACCATTCTTGCTTTCAGTGTTTGTATGTGGGCACGATGATTTGAATTGTATTTGTGTTTACTTTCCAGGGTTAAAAGTTAGAAGGCATTTTCTTATAGCTCTTTGGATACAATAAATCAAAGGTGTTATCAGCCTTCTTCTTTCATTTCTGTTGTTAGAATACCTTAACCCCTTGACTGCCAGAGAAAATTAAAGAAAATATCATTGTACAAATCATGCCATGAAAAAGACAACTGATAGAGCCAATCTGGCAAAATGGTCTGGTGATATAACTCTCTTGACCGTGCAAGAGCAAAAGCCAGCATATCCGATTTATTCCTCTTCATCTGATGACGTCATCAGTGATGTCATCAAGTCAGTACGTGATACGTTAGACGGCAGTCAAGGGGTTAAGATACTTGTGCCACTTACGCCTAGGTATTCTTTTGTCATTGTCGTTGTATTGCCTTTTGATTGTTTTATTTCTATGTAACTGACTTTATATTGAGAAAATACATTGAATGTTATGTAGAATGGCTTAAATAGGGCGTATTTTCGCCTATAAACACACCTAAAAATAACAAGTAATTCGACATCAATTTCAATCAAAAGGCCACATAACAAAAATGACAAAAACGTGCCTCGGCTTAGGTGGTACTAGGGGAAGACGGGGTAAAAAGCGCATGGGCGGGTAAGAAGCCCACCCCAATTATCTCATGAAATAAAGAACATTTCAGTCAAGAGACGAATGCTAAACATTAACGCTCGTCTCATGGGTAAATTGAGACTGAAATTTGCTTCATTTCATGAGATAATTGGGGTGGGCTTCTTACCCGCCCATGCGCTTTTTACCCCGTCTTCCCCTAGTACCTTAAGGCCGTTAACACAATATGGAAATAGCGCCTTCTGGTATAATCTGACATCGGTTATTTGGTGAACAAGTTGACTTGTATAAAGAGGACAACGAAAGCAGACATACTTGAATATTACATTTTCAACAAGGTCGTACGCCAAGGTCAAGGTCACGACGGCAATATGGTTTGCGCGGATGCCTTCCTCTCATGGTGACACACCAGCACACACAATTTGACGTGATTCTGTCAACCCGTTCGAAAGATATCCTTGGGACAGACAGAAGGAGAAAAAAATAACCCTCCGATTTTCAGGCTCCAGCGATCTTTTTGATCTTGACCTTGACCTTGATCGCTATGCCATCATCAGAACGGGCATAAGCCAAACCACCTTCATACCAAGTTTCAACATCCTATGTTGATCGGTGCCCGAGATATGGCTAAAAAATAGATTTTCGGTTTTCAAGGTCGTACGTCAAGGTCAAGGTCACGACGGCAAAATGGTTTACGCCGATCTCTTCCTATTAAGGAGGCACACCTTCACACAAAATTTGACGCGATTCGGTCAAGCGGTTCGGGAGATATCCTTGGGACAGACAGAAAAAAACAAAGAAAAAAAAACAAAAACAAACAAACAAACAAACAAAAATACAAACCAGCCCATCGCAATAGTCCGTCTTGGTGACGGACTAATAACAAATTTCTAGAAAAGTGTCAGTCTTTTGAGAATACCACAGGTCAACTCTGTGTATCTGAGAGACGTTCGGCACTGAAAACAACTTCCAGCTACAAGAAAATAGTGCGGTCTAATGTTCCAGCAGAGGTTGTTGTATGCTCAGAAAGGTCACTTCTACGTTTCTTCCTCTTATCTTCTTACTTCTCTAAAGTTTGTGGAAGTATTTCAACACTGTAAAAAGTGAGGTACCTCAACTTATTTCTCTGGCTCTACATGACAACGCGTTTTGTTAATAGACAAACAACCCTTCAAAGTTAAAATGGCTTTTGTTAGAAAGTCATCACACACGATAATTGAAAAACACAAAAACAAATGACTTCGGTTAGCTGAGAGAGAGAGAGAGAGAGAGAGAGAGATGAGAGAGAGAGAGAGAGAGAGAGAGAGAGAGAGAGAGAGAGAGAGAGAGAGAGAGAGAGAGAGAGAGAGAGATTGCGCGAGAGAGCGAGAGAGAGAGAGAGAGAGAGGAGAGAGAGAGGGGCAGAGAGACAGAGACAGAGAGACAGAGACAGAGAGACAGAGACAGAGGGACAGAGACAGAGGGACAGAGACAGAGAGACAGAGATAGAGAGACAGAGAGACAGAGACATAGAGACAGAGAGACAGAGACAGAGAGACAGAGACAGAGAGAGACAGCCGCTAACGAAGAGAGCGAAGCTGGTTACCAGCCGCAAACGAAGAGAGCGAAGCTGGTAATGTGTTCAGCGATTTCTGTTTGTTCCTGGCTACGTATGTGACTATCTATCTGACTATCTATCCATGTTATCACGCTCAAAATTTGCATGTGGATATGTACTAAGGGTATAATAGGCCAAGTTCGAAAATGAAGGCCATAGGTCAAAGGTCAAGGTCACTGGAGTCGAAAATGCTGCCAAGCACATGCCACAATAACGTTTTAATGGAAGAACCTATGAATGAAGGAACCTAGGACGGACAAACTTTGCATGTGGATAGGTACTGAGAATATGTAGACCAGGTGCAGACGTGAAGGCCATTGGTCTAAGGTCAAGATCACTGGAGCCGAAAATGTTTCTGATTACCTGGATTGATAACCTTTGAACGGAGGGACCTAGGACACTCAAATTCTGCATGCCGATAGATACTTAGGATATCTAAGGCCAGGTTGGAAAAACAAAGGTAATAGGTCAGAGGTCAAGGTCACTGGAGCCGAAAATGCGGTCAATCACCTGGCACGATAACAGTTGAACAGAGGGACCTAGGGCGCTCAAGTTGTGCACGCGGGATAGATACTAAGGATACCTGGGCCAAGTTAAAATATGAAGGTCATAGGTCGAAGGCCAAGGTCACTGGAGCCGAAAATGCTACCGAGCACCTGACATGATAACGTTTGATATCTAGACCAGGTTCGAAAATGAAGGTCAAAGGTCAAGCTCACTGGTGTCGAAAATGCTACCAAGCAAATGAAATAATGTTTTACGCCCTCTTTCGTGACTCCAGGAAACAACACTTCAACAAAATGGTATCTGCAAACAACGACACATCTACTTTATGGCGAGCCATAAACACTATCACACGTAAGTCTACTCGCCAGCAGACTAATAACTTTAACTGGTCGCCAGATGCATTCAATAACGGCCATGTGGGGTAAAACCAAGCAAATGGGCCTGTATTCATATTGATATAGTGTGAGACATATCATCACAATATTTTTAGAAGTCCTTCTAAAGTCCTGAAATAAAGGTTCGTTACCAGCTGCGAAGCGAAGCACTGCAGCCGAAAATACTACTGCGCGGCTGATGATATGGCGTCTTAACGCTCTAGTTGTGTACCCGTGAAGGGGAGATTGAGATTGATATTCTCTGTTCCATTAACCTCATTTTCATTTTGCATGCTTTTTTTGTTGTTGTTGCCTAAGTTCCGTGTAAAAGTTACTTTGTTTAATTTTGGATTATTAGCCGAAATGTAAAACGGTCTTCAAAGTGCCTATTTCGTAACTCAAATCAGTCAATCAATCAATCAATCAACCCATCCATCCATCCATCCATCAGTCAGTCAATCAATCAATCAACCAATGAACCAACCAACCAATCCATCCATCCATCCGTCCATCCGTCCATCCATCCATCCATCCATCTATCAATCAACCAATCAATCAATCAATCAATCAATCAATCAACCAATCAATCAATCCATCAATCAAGGAAGCAATGTTCTTTCTTCTTTTTCTTTTTCTTCTTCTTCTTCTTTTTCTTCTTCTCCTTCTTGTTTTTCTTCTTCTTCTCCTTCTTGTTCTTGTTCTTCTTCTTCTCCTTCTTGTTTTTCTTCTTCTTCTCTTTCTTGTTCTTGTTCTTGTTGTTGTTGTTGTTCTTCTTCTTCTTCTTCTTGTTCTTCTTCTTCTTGTTCTTGTTCTTCTCCTTCTTGTTCTTGTTCTTGTTCTTGTTCTTCTTCTTCTTCTTTCGCCTTAATGTACACTTTGTTCCCAGCCACTGTCCTCTCACTCCCTTCTGTACCCCCCCCCCCTGCTCTGCCCTTTTTATAGCCTTTTTTCGTTAACCCTTTCACCGCCACAGTCGCATTTTAGCACTACAGTGATTTAAGACATATGTCACTAAAAGGCATCAAATTGTGGTCTATTATCCAAAGACCCTATTGTCTTAGTTTTAGGAAGTAAGGATAAACCTTATTTTATATCTGTCACAGAAGAACCCCCAATATTTCAGATGGATTTTGTTCTCTACCCAGGTAAATTTAATGGAAATTTTTGGCTGAAATATGACTGGCGGCGAAAGGGTTAATGAAAACCACAAACGATCAATTTATGGCAACGGCCAGTGTTGGCGCGTTCGAAAATAGGCCAATGTAAAAAAACAACCAAGCGCATGCATACAAAACGTCCCTGGCTCTTACATCTCTGACTATGTCTCTCTCTCTCTCTCTCTCTCTCTCTCTCTCTCTCTCTCTCTCTCTCTCTCTCTCTCTCTCTCTCTCTCTCATCTCTCTCTCTCTCTCTCTC
>CM065682.1:32285736-32302823 GCA_017654935.2 Phymorhynchus buccinoides | reverse complement strand
ATCAGATTTAGATTTTTCGTGCAGATAGGCTATAGTAAATGTTGTATTTTGTTTTATTTACACCAAGTTATTCTACACAGCAGATTCGATACACGAGGCGTCTCTTATGATAATAAATAACAAACAGCTGAAATATCACGGTTGACTAATACTGGTGATGTAAGGCCTAATCAAAAGCCAGAGTCACCTTCAAATCTCATTGAATTCTTATTATCATTGATGTTCCACCTTCGCAGCAGTTTTGTTTGGGGGTGGTGGGCGTAGTTCTTCTCCACATTTATGATGAGTGTGTGTGTGTGTGTGTGTGTGTGGGGGGGGGGGGGGGGGGGTCAACAGCCAACGCCCATCGTCTCATTTCCTTACTTTCCACCCTTCTGTGCCATGCATCTTTCAGTTCATGGGGGCTTTTCACCCTTCTTTGCCATTCATCTTTAGCTGCTGTACCATACATATGTGGGACCAGGGGGTGTTACGTGTCATCATAAGACGATGTTGGATATGTTGAAATGGAGTTGGAGATGCTGGCCGAAGGGGGTGGAGTGGGGTGGGAAGGGGTGGCGGGGCAAGTCATACACACAGTTCTTCTCCACATTTATGTTGAGTGTGTGTGTGTGTGTGTGTGTGGGGGGGGGGGGGGGGGGGGTCAACATCCAACGCCCATCGTCTCATTTCCTAACTTTCCACCCTTCTGTGCCATGCATATTTCAGTTCACGGGGGCTTTTCACCTTTCTTTGCCATTCATCTTTAGCTCTTGGGGGGGTTTCCGCCCTACTGTACCATACATAGGGGTACATAGGGGGGGGGGGGTAGCGTGTCATAAGACGATGCTTGAGATGTTAGGTGGAGATGTCAGTCAAAGGCGTCCATGGAGGGTCGTCACTGTCTGACCCTGACAAGTGAAACTGAGCACCTGTGGTCCTTAAGATCTGTACTTTATCAAAGTCTATGTTAAAAAATCAAAACAACTGACTGCAGTGAAGGACACATATTATGACTTTGGGTACTGTCTGCAGTGTGTTATATCATTTGGTTTGCATCATTTAGTGTCATTAAATTGTGTGCAGGCTTCAACTGCCTGAAGTGAAGGACACATGTTAGGACTTTGGGTACTGTGTGGGCAGTGTGCTATATCATTTGGTTTGCATAATTTAGTGTCATTAAATTGTGTGCAGGCTTCAACTGCCTGAAGTGAAGGACACATGTTAGGACTTTGGGTACTGTGTGGGCAGTGTGCTATATCATTTGGTTTGCATAATTTAGTGTCATTAAATTGTGTGCAGGCTTCAACTGCCTGAAGTGAAGGACACATGTTAGGACTTTGGGTACTGTGTGGGCAGTGTGCTATATCATTTGGTTTGCATAATTTAGTGTCATTAAATTGTGTGCAGGCTTCAACTGACTGAAGTGAAGGACACATATTAGGACTTTGGGTACTGTATGCAGTGTGTTATATCATTTGGTTTGCATCATTTAGGGTCATTAAATTGTGTGCAGGCTTCAACTGACTGAAGTGAAGGACACATGTTAGGACTTTGGGTACTGTGTGGGCAGTGTGTTATATCATTTGGTTTGCATAATTTAGTGTCATTAAATTGTGTGCAGGCTTCAACTGACTGAAGTGAAGGACACATATTAGGACTTTGGGTACATATATCATATACACATATTCATATATACATATACACATATTAGGACTTTGGGTACTGTATGCAGTGTGTTATATCATTTGGTTTGCATCATTTAGGGTCATTAAATTGTGTGCAGGCTTGGAGTAGTTAGCTACATCAAAATGAAGGTAACATGTTGCTTTTGTTTGTTGTTTTTTTATGCTTTTTTTTATATATAGATTTAAGCGGTTGTGTATTAAGAGATTCAATTTTTTTTATTTGATATTTAACTTATGTTTATGTTATTTATATAGTCACTGTCTGACTCTGATTCAGAGGCCCGTTGATGAATAAGCACACAGTATAGTTTATCAATAATGTCATTGTTTTGCCTTTTATTTTATAATTTGGCCGACAGTCAATGTTCTGTCATATATATAGTTTCTAGTTTTCTATAAAAAAAATAATGTATATGTTTCTCTGTTCAATTTTGAGTACCGTAATTTTCGGCCTATGAGGCAACACCGTACATAAGACGCATCCCTTAATATTTAGAAATAAATGTATTTTGATAATAGATAAGGCGCTTAGAGCAGATATTTCATGATGTTCCATCTGGTTTAAGGAACCTGCTTCCCAAAATACCCATTTTTATGGTTATTCCAAACTGTGTGTATAAATCTATTTATAGAGACACCCACTTGTTGTCGAATAACCCAGTTTTTTTAAAAGGACATTTAAGATGTCATAATTTTGTGATGAATGGAGGGACATTTTTGTGTGATGAATGCATGCAGTTAGAGCAAAGCTATGCTATGAAATTGTTTTTGAATAAATTATATCAATATTTCACAGCCAACCCATTTCTTCATGTGAAGACAGGTCACCCAGATTATATGCTTATACAGTCATGTGTGTGTGTGTGTGTGTGTGTGTGTGTGTGTGTGTGTGTGTGTGTGTGTGTGTGTGTGTGTGTGTGTGTGTGTGTGAGAGAGAGAGAGAGAGAGAGAGAGAGAGAGAGAGAGAGAGAGAGAGAGAGAGAGAGAGAGAGAGAGAGAGAGAGAGAGAGAGAGAGAGAGAGAGAGAGAGAGAGAGAGAGAGAGAGAGAGAGAGAGCAGGCAGGCAGACAGACAGATAGGTACAGACAGAGAGTTTGTCATAGTAGAACTGAATCTCAAAACATTGTTTTGGGTGAGGTGCTACACAAACAAGGGAAAGAAACATAAAGCTTGTCTGATGTGTATGTTGAAATGTACTAATGTAAGAAAACCACATTGCAAATAACTAAAGAATTAAATGGTAAATCTTGATGCTTTTTAGTCACAAGTCACATTAATTTATTGTCCCCAAAACATGGATAGACATATGTGGTGGCACGTAAAACATAAACAGTGAATGAATAAGATCACAGCTCAAATATTAAAATAGAACATTCACGCAACTGAACCCAAGCGCACACAAACCGCAGCCCCCCCCCCCCCCCCCTCCCTCCCCCTTCCTTCACCGCCCCCCTCACGCATAAGAGATGGAGGACAGAGAGACAGAGAAAGAGAGAGAGAGAGTCTGAAGTGAAAATGACACACACACACACACACACACACACACACACACACACACACACACACACACACACACACACACACACACACACACATAGGCATATACGCTCGTGCGCGCACACGCATGCACCTTTGATGGCATGTTGGGTCTCTGCCTTCGTGTTTTTAATTATTCCCATATGCCTATGCTGTATCGTATACACTGTCAACACAACATCACCAAAAAAGTATGAATCGATAAGCTCACGTTTGTGAGAGTGTTTGCAAATCAGTTCTTCGCTTTCACCTGTTACTGGTGTAGCATCTGCATCCAGTTTCTAGTGTAGGGTAATCGGTAAGGCAAATAATGCAGATTTAATTAAAATGTTCAGCAGTTATTGAGTGGGTGAATAATATAAACAGTGATAAGGAGGCATTATTATTATTATTAGGTAGTTTATAGTCACATAGGCGTCGAGGAGGGAAAGGGGGGGGGGGGGGGGGGGGGGGGGCCCCATTTTGACCAAATGACAACTTTTTCGTTGCCACTGGGTTTAACGTGTGCTAAGTGCACGGGCACACGGGACCTCGGTTTATCGTCTCATCCAAAATACTCCACATTCAGACCATAAGGCCTAGTGCAAAGTGAGAGGAAAAATCCCTTGTACCAGGTTCGAACTCGGGTTTACTTGACACGAGGCGAACGCGCTACCACTGTGCCACCCTAAGGCACGTTTGAAAGTATTTGCATTTTTGGTGGTAGGGGATTAGCTTTAATGCACACTAATGTATGCGACGATTAAAGGGTCACCCTGACGGATACGTTTTTGCAAGGAACACGTTGATATCTCCAGGAAAACAGCCTTTACAGAGATCACAACACTCACTTTGCTCTGGTTTCTTATAACTTAAAGCGTCCTTGTCGGAGGTGCTGGAAGTCAGATTCTTTCAGTGAAAGAAAGTTTCTAATGGCCGCCTAAGTCGCTTAGACCAAATCGTTTGCACGAAATTTTCACATTACAAGCCTTTATAAGCTCTTTTTTGCATTACAAATAAGAAAAAGCTTCAACCACTTGAGTGGCGTCCACCCACCCCATCCAAAATGGCTTCTCTCTCCAGCAACTCCGCCAAGGAGGAATCGCCGTCTTGACGGTTTGATTTTTTTTAGCAAACCAGAGCAAAGTGAGTGTTCCGATCCTTGAAAAGGCTGTCTTTCTGGTGATCTGGACGTGTTTCTTGCCAACAAAGAAAAACATCATCATTACATGTTATGGATACGCATATTCCCAAAATAAATGTCAATGAGACAAAACGGTACAAGCCGTTATAGTTAAATGGGAAAGCTTTTAAAGCTGGAAGGAAAAACATATAATGCCTTTCAAAGATATTTAATGAGTGAGTCTGGAAGTGTTTATTTTAAAAAGGTTGGAAAAGAGAAGAAATGTAAAAATAAATGCAAACGGGAATTTGTTTTAATATATCAAGAAACGAGACAAAAGTTTTAAAAAAACTTACTAGAAAGGCAAAGAAAGATTATGAGAGGAAATTAGCCAGTGATTGCAAATCTAAACCTAAATACTTTTGGAAGTATGTGCAAGAAAAAACAGAAACATCAACAGGGATAGGAGCATTGCAACATGAACAGGGAGAAATATTCACATCAGATAAAGACAAAGCAAACACATTAAACTCTTTTTTCTCGAGCGTTTTCACAAGAGAAGATAATTCTAATCTTCCAAATGTAGATAGGGAATCAAAGTCCAAAGGGAACACATTAACATATATAAATATTGACGTGGAGACAGTTAAAAAGAATGCACCTAACCTCTGTACACGGAGGAGAGCATTGGCAAGCTGGAAGCGGTCCAGCGCAGGGCAGCTAGCTTTGTGCTGAATCAGTATCTATAGGCTGACGTCTAGTGTGACCAGCATGCTGGATAAGCTAGGCTGGGAAACACTGGAGAGCAGACGGCAGAAGATCAGGCTCTCCATGCTGCACAAAATCAGCACCGGCGCTGTCCACTGTCCCGGCCTACATGCAAAGCTGGTACCACTTCCGCATCGGCAACGGCGTGGACACCATCTCCAGTTCCAACGCATCCAGTGCTGCGCCAAATATCGGTCAAATTCTTTTCTCCCAAGGACCATCAGGGAGTGGAACGACCTGCGGCAGGACACTCTCGACGCCTTCACTGCTGACGCCCCCTGTGCGTCAGTGGTGCAGTACCAACAATAATCCATCAAGCCCCCCACCCCCCACCCCCTCAGCTTGCCCTCCACCCTCTGTTAGTTAAGCAGAGAGAACAGGAGAACCCCAATTCTGGCTCAGTATCGGTTTCGGTTTCGGTTTCATTCCCCCATTTATTAAAAATCCGGCTTAAATCACACCTTTTTTTTAATGCTTTTTAATCCCTCCAAAAAGGTGTGATTTAAGCCATTTTTTTGCATTTTTTATCCACAAAAACAGTGCGATTCAATCGTTTTTACTCTCGAAAACAGCGTGATTTAACGGGTAAAGGCGGATTCTGGCTCAAGAGGGAATCCCCTACTTTTAGATACAAAAACGCTACTTTAAGGGGTGAAAAAAGTAACAATCCGTCACCCCCTTATTCTGTCAATTCGGAAGAAAAAACACCACTTTTGGGAGGAATAAAATAATTATTTTTAATTAAACAAAATAATTTGAGTTAGAAAAAGGAACTCAACATGACAATGACAACTGATGAAATAATTGAGCATTTAGACAAAGTTTTTAAAGAAACGGATTTAGAAGTTATTGATCCAAAAAATGTACTTGAAAGTGCAAAACATGCTATTTCGCAAATACCTGAAAAACTAACTATAGAACCACCAGTTAAAGTAATGTTAACAGTGTACGTAGATTATAAAACAATCCAAGGTGAGCAGCTTCAAGTATGGGTCTCTACTAAACAGCAAGTAATTCTGACTTATAATGATTTTACAGAAACCTGGGCAGACAATTTAATCACCCAGTTCATTAACGCATCAGAAGAGGCAAAACTGAGAGGATCTGGTTGGTCAGAAGGCGGGGTATTAGAAATCAAATTAAGGGAGAGTAAATATGCCCCCATCGTAGGAAACTCATTTATTCCTTTACCTAAAGAACTTGTTTTAAAGCGTGCAGTATTAAACATTAAGAATACAGATGACCGATGTTTTATGTGGTGCGTTTTAGCTAAACTCCATTATGTCAAAAAGAACGCAGAAAGAGTAACAAATTATCAAGCTTACATAAATGAATTAAACTTTAATGGAATTGACTTCCCTGTAAGTGTAGGTAAAATTGATCAGTTTGAAGAACAAAACAAACCTATATCAGTTAACGTCTACACATGGTCATCAGAAGAAAACCTTAAACCAATCCGTGTATCAAAGAACTCTCCCCCATTTAGTAATGATCCCGATAAAAATCATGTTGATCTACTCTTAGTAACAGATGGAACAAAAACACACTACACTTTAATTCGTACAATGAGCAGACTTATTCAGTTTACTTCAAAAGATGGGCATAAACAAGAATTCTGTCGAAGATGTTTACAGAGAATGCCAAGTATTTATGCAGCGGTTGAACACAGAAAACATTGTAAGTCATCCGCTGACTGTAATACTGAACTTATTACTCCGAAAGAAGGTAGTAAGGTGTTCTTTAAAAACTGGAAGAAACTGCAATTAAGTCCTTATGTTGTTTATGCTGACTTCGAATCTATCATCGTTCCGTATCAAGGACCAGCTCCTAAAAATCTTCCTAAAACTGTTTTATTGAATAATCATCAAATCTGTTCATACGCATTTATTGTTGTTAGATCAGATGGGAAACATTCAACACCTGAACTTTATAGAGGACCTGATGCTGCAACAATCTTTTTAAGTAGAATGATAAAACTACGAAATGTACTATCTAACCAACTAAATTTATTAGATTTAATCATGACGCCTGAAGATTTAATTCAATTTGAATCAGCTACTGAATGTTGGATTTGCAAAAAAGGGTTTATGCAAGAGGAATCCCCGGATTATTCAGACATCTATAAAGTACGAGACCATGATCACATTAGTGGAAAATTCAGAGGAGCAGCACACAACTCCTGTAATCTGCAGTTAAAGTTTGAACCAAAGTCTTGGAAACTGCCTATATTCTTTCACAATCTACGTGGATATGACTCCCATTTAATTCTACAAGCAGTTACTGATGAATTTAGAACCGTCAGTTGTATAGCTCAGTCTTCAGAAAAGTACATGACATTTACATTAGGACAATTATCTTTTTATGATTCACTACAACATATGATGGGCTCGTTAGAATCTTTAGGTCAGTCACTATCCAAATGCACTATAACAGAAAAATACTTTGATCCAGCACTTGTACGAAAAGGAGTATACCCTTACGAGTACATTTGAGTAGTTGGGAGTGGTTCGATGAAGTTGAATTACCTCCCAAAGGTGCATTCTACTCTAGTTTAAAAGGAAAAGATATAAGCGACTCTGACAACGACCATGCTCAGTCAGCGTGGATTAAGTTAAAATGCCAGACCATGGGAGACTATCATGACGCCTATTTAATGGCTGACGTTTGTTTGCTTGCGGACGTATTTGAAAATTACAGAAAAACGTGTATGAAACATTACAGTCTAGACCCTGCTCATTATATTTCAGCTCCTGGAATGAGTTGGGATGCGTTCTTAAGATTTACTCGAATACAGATTGACTTACTCTCCGATCTACCAACTCTCCAGATGATTGAAGACGGACTACGTGGAGGAATCTCCATGGCATCACACGGTTACTGTAAAGCTAACAACAAGTACTTAGACGACTACGATCCTACAAAGCCATCAAATTATATCATGTACTTGGACGCCAACAATCTCTATGGTTGGGCGATGATCCAGTCACTACCTTTACGTAACATTAAAATGTTTACAGCCCCATTTGACTTCGACATCAAGGAGTTTGTACAACAGGTGTTAAAATTACCAGATTCTTACGAAACAGGATTTATTCTAGAAGTCGACTTAGACTACCCGGATGAACTCCATGACCTACACAACGACTACCCGTTAGCAGCTGAAAGACTTCAGGTGGGATCAGAGCTACCAAAACTTGTGCCTAATCTACATGGCAAAAAAAAACACGTCTGCCATTATAGATTACTACAATTTTATTTACGTCACGGATTAAAACTAACTGAAGTTCATAGAATCATTTCGTTTAGTCAGGAGAAATTCATGGAGCCGTATATAATGAAGAACACTAATCTTAGAACACAAGCTACCGACGCCTCAAAAAAAGACTTCTTTAAGCTAATGAATAACAGTTGTTTTGGAAAGACTATGGAAAACCCGCACAAACGTAAAGACGTTAGATTAGTTACCCAAGAAAACAAAGCAATCAAACTAACTTCAAAACCCAATTATCAAGACTTCAAAAAGTTCCATGATAACCTTTACGGTATAATGATGAAGAAAATTAATGTGAAGCTAGACAAACCAGTCTTCATTGGGTTTGCTGTCCTTGAATTGTCCAAGTTATTGATGCTGGAATTTCTTTACGACTACTTTAAGCCACTCTACCCAGACTCTAAAGTATTGTACACAGACACGGACTCATTTATTCTAGACATTCCGACTGAAGACTTTTATAAAGATTTAGAGACAGATTCAGCAAAAGGCGTTGACTCCTGGTATGACACCTCTGACTACCCAAGTAAATCTCCATTACATTCATCCGTAAATAAAAAGGTTATTGGCAAGATGAAGGATGAACTGAATGGAACTATAATCAAGGAGTACGTTGGCCTGAGAGCAAAGATGTATTCAATTGCCAGCCAAACTAGTGTTATTAAAAAAGCAAAAGGAATTTCTAGGCCTGTTGTTCAAATGGTCATGACACACGATAACTATAAAGAAGCATTGTTTGACTCCAAGACGTTTTATCATGACAACATAAAAATACAATCTAAGTTACACGAGATAAACACAACAGTTGTAAATAAAAAGTCACTCGACTCAAACAACACAAAACGGGTGTTCCAGTCACCTGAGTTTTCGTACTCAATTGGGCATTGGAGAACTAACTGTCATAGTCAGTAGACTTTCTAAACTTGTAATCATATTGAATTGAATAAATACCCTTTAGAGTTCTTATTGTTATTTCCCTAGAACAGATTTTAATGTGTCGTTTATTTTTTTTTCACATTCTTTTTTTATTGCTTCTATGTCTTGCGGTTGTGAAAAACTTGCTCTTGATTTTTTCTGAAGTTCAAACTTTTGCATTTTGTAGTCGTTGTAGTCTGCTTGCAATCTATTGAACTCATCATCCGAAATTTGAGAGTCTTGCAAAGCTTTACTGATAATCAATCGAAATGAACTAAGTTTTGCCATTATTAATTGAACCATGGCTGTATGCTTTTGAAGTTTTATTTTTATTTTTTTGTTGAAAGCAGACGTACTGATTGAAAAGAACCCGAGAGTTAATGACACACACCCTAGAGGCAAAGCTACTACTGATCCGACCCCTGTCGCTAACAACCCTACAGAGCTTCCTGCTGTTAAAGTACCTAGAGTTCCAAATCCAGTATTTAAGTATGTTATTGAATTAAACAAACAAGAGTACCTTCGTTTGGTTCTGTTATAGTTAGTGAGGTCTTTTTCCAATTCTCTTTGTATTTCTGTAATAGTAGACAATCTGAACTTTCTGATTTCAGGATCATCACCACCCTCAGTCTTTTCTTTGTCAGTATTTTCTTTCGGTATTTTTGGATAAACTTTAACGGACATCTTTTTATATTTAAAAAAAAAATTTAACATTTAATTTGCACTTGCTATCATTTTAAGAAGATCATCAGACAAAATGCTTTCAGTGTAATAAAACCCAATGAGATCTAAATTAGTAACATTAATGTACGTTAATTCTTTGAGATTGTTTGGATCAACACTCAATATAACTTTATCGCTGGTCGACACTGCCTTAATTTCTTCACCGCGGTTTTGAATAACGATAGTACATCTCACTGATTCAACATCCAAGTTTTGCCAAGAAATAAGAATCCCTTTCATTAGGTTGTCACTAACACCAACAGGTAGGGAATCAGGGTTGTCTGCTCTAACAGAAAGTTCAAATATCATAGTAAATTCGTCTGCTAAAGCCATTTTAGGAATGAACTCTAATAGCGTGGCTGCATCCTTTGTCACTGTCTTTTTTCTGTGCAGCATGTACTGTCTCTTTTTATAAGGTTTGATTGCTATTTCTCTTCTGCTGTTGTTTTGTGGAATAAGACTGACATGTAATGGTCCTGAGTTAAATGATTTGCGAAAGTGTTTGTCATTATCAAAGAATGTAAACGGGCTTAAAAATTCAAACTTAATTTCCCAATCAATGAATGGAATTAAATGCCATTTGTTATCCCTTTTCTTAACAACTTTATATTCAAACTGGCCAACATTGTCAGCTACTACATTACGCAGTTGCTCTAGTTTAGGTACTTTTTTATCACTTACTTCTGCACGTTTATAATAGCCGTTGTTTGTGTACTCAAATCCATACAGCGCTCCTATCTCTCCATTTAAATCAAAGTCTTCTGTGTCCGCTAGGTCCTTCAATTCTAAAGTTGCGCATCTAACAGGGTCAAGCATAACCGGTTGATCTGGTCCGCGCGACATTGTTTTAAACTAAATTATTTTATTTCTAACAAAGCATTAAGGCTGTCGCACTGAACTTCTTTTCCTTTTTCGTCAGTTATTCTTATTTTTAGTGAATGGTGAACCCCACAAATTAATTCTTTAAACTGTAAGTTGGTGAACGTAATAATTACGTAATCACAGTATGCCGCTTTTGCTGATGGAAGAACTCTTAATACAGTAGACGGCTGGTTATCAAATAAGTTGTCATCCGTACTCAGGATATCTAAATGAAAATATAATAAAGAATAAACAGCGAGATTCAGAGAGTGTTCTCCTTTAAAAGAAGTTTTATTTTCTGTGACCGAAAAGCTGTGTATATCTCGGTTGTCGGTTCTAAACCCTAACATTTTTGCTAGTTCTAGTGCAAAGTAGTAACCTACTCTTTCTTGCTCTTTGAAGATTAACGTTACTTTTAAATTTCCCTCATTAAGTTTTAAAGTAATGTCATATTCGCTTAAAATCTCTTTTAATGAACAAAAACCGTAATAACCGTCTGGTATAGTCAGTTCGCTTATCGGTTGTCCTCTATCATAAAATTTTTTTATCCAATTATTCTTTAAGGATTCGCTTATGTTAATCCATTTGACTTTGTAATAAATTTCATGGAGCGCTACTTTTAGAGAACCATGATTTTCAATAGGGCGTTGTAAAAGTATTGGCTCATCTTGATCAGTTATATAAATAAACATTTTTATTGCGGATATATAAATGAATGCTTTTAAATATAACAAAGACGCTAAATATGCAGTTGGATCATATAACCCTAAAACTATAGCTGTTGATTCAATAGTTGTTGCAGTGGGAGTTGATTCTTTTGAAGTTAAGGTCAGTAATCCATTAAACCATTATTTAAATCCTAGCATCAAACATGATAACATCGCAAAGGCATGGTTTAGTCATCCAATGCAGTTTTATCAAAACCAGTTAAACTTTGCTGTGTTTTGCGCAACAACAGGGTGTGGTGTTTCTTTCACTGATCACTTAAATCATCCTGGAGTCATGGTAAAAGCAGTTTATAGATTTCATTTCTATTACACATTCAAGCGTATTTTGTCTGAACTGCATGCTCCCTTACCGAATGATTCTACTTTTAATCCGTTCAACAACAGAATTGACATGAAGGCCTTTGAACGAATTTGTAATGAGTTTAACATTAACTTGAATACAGACTTTAGACAAAAGTTAGATCGTAATCATGGTTTGGGTACACTTTATTATTGGGGCGTGCACAGAAAGTATGACTATGATTGGAATCCTCCTTACACGTCTTTTTCTTCAGGTACGACCGTTCATCTAGGATCTATTCAACAAAAACATAAAAACGCTTGGTCTACTTTTATTCTTGATACTTCTGAAGGACTGACTAAGGCGGGAATAGAACGAGTAAATGATTCTATTCGTACTTACGTGTGGTGTTTGCTGGGATCTCAAGCGCAAGTTAAATCTGAGATAATGGATCCCTCAACTGGGTTTGAGGCAGAAGGGCTCTCTGCATGTCACTCTGAGAAGAGCCTGGAAGCCCATATCCTTGAAATTGATGACATGGGGGAGGGAATCCCATTGCGACTTGCCCCCCAGAAGGCGAAAAGACCTAACACCGTTGTACAGACCATCCTGCTGGTCCTTTTCCATTCTATTTGTCAGAACTTTAAAACCTTTGTCACGGAACAAACCCTCAAAATACGCCATCTCCACATGCAGTGGTGCCCAGTGCAGTCTAACGTCGTTGACGACGTCCGACTGCCAAAAAAACCTGTATCGCCAATACTGAACTCCTTCACATCCTCTACCAAGGTTCGGGCAGAGGATTCCGTCATAAAGCACACAAAAGCTTCAAAGGGGTTCTCCTCTTTCCACATACCCAAAGGATCGTCTACAAACTCGCTCAGCTTTTCGAGAAAATCAATCCTCCTAATCCCCAGAGCCTTCCTACCAAAGAGATGGAAACGTACCGTTTGGTCTTTAAGAGGCACAGAGATGCCTGTCACGAGTTTGTGACATTTTCTCATCTGAACAGACAGAGAAAGGCACCGTCTACCACTCTATCGCTAAGGGAGACAACCTACTCATGAAATGCGTGCAATTCGTATCAGCACTGACCTCTCGCGAGATTCCACATTCAACTTGCGACTTCATGAGCTTTAAACTGGTCGAGCGTCACTCCATATTTTTCCTTCAGTTAATCAACATCGTTTCATCGCTTCATCCTTTCTCCTTGTCATTCTTTTTCCACCTACGGCCGCCCAGTGCTGAGGTGTGGTGAGGGCCACGTCCCTGAAGGATCCTGTATTCAACTTTTTACCCTGCACGAGGCTTAGACGTGGGGGTAGCGAAGCTGTTGAGCTTCTGCTAAAATCGTCTCTTCTCTTCATCCTCATCGCCATCTTCACCCCCTTTTTATTTGGTTCCTCATCGTCCTCCCTTCCCCGTCATCGTCCCTGGCATTCACTGGAGTCCAGGAAGAAAGCTGTGGCCGGTCCGGAACCCCTTCCACCTGCTCACGCTTACCTCGAGCCCTTGGCGAGACCAGAGCTGCGACTGTCTTGTGGGGAGGATTCTTCTTCTTCATTCCGCCACTTGGAAGTTTGGTCAGTAGCTGCATAAAATTAGTATTAATCCCGTTAAAACTCGTACAACAACGCGCGCGTAACAATGTAGAATAGCTAGTTATAGGTTTGCTAACATGTGTATTTGTGTGCGTTTTCTTTGGTTCATTTTCTTATTATTTTCTTGATTTTTGCATAAGGGGCTAAGGAACTGACTGGCTGGGTCGTGACTTGTCAGTTGGATAGGTTTTTGCCGGATGTAGAATTTGGTACTTGAACTCGGCACATATTTTTGAATCAATGTTTTTGCTCGCCATTGTGTGTTTAGGCCGTACAAATCGTTTTTGGTGCAAAGTGTATTTGAGTTCACAGAGATTCAGAATCGTAAATGCGTGCACGCGCGCGCATTATTCCTTGTTGCGGGATATAACTCAAGCTGCAAGTGTTCTGTTCCGAGAGCTCAACTTGTGAGCTCCATTTTTGGGCGCGGTTCGCTTTTGGAGATAGTAGGCTTCGCGGCCTATGTTTAGCCTCGCGACCTATGTTTAGCCTCGCGGTATATGTTTACCCTCGCGGCCTATGTTTAGCCTGGCGGCCTATGTTTAGCCTTGCGGCCATCGTCCTAGCTGAATTAGGTATTAAGAGACTCTGCGGAGAGCTGGATGACACAGGGTTAGTCCAGTTGCGCTTCTAGCTATGCTGATAGGGGCTTTGTAAAGCGTTCATCCCCGTTTCTGTTTTTATTTTTGAGAGAAAGTGTCATTAATGTTTTCAAGGCTTTTGACTTTTTGAAGTACATTGTGGATGTTATTTTGGGGAAATACATTCTTTCCCTGTAGTTCATCCGCCTTCTGGAAGAAATGAGAATGGAAAGGACATATTTTTGGTGGTGAAATTTTATGTAATATTTTCAGAAGTTAAGTGTCCATTCTTGTACCTGAAAAGCTGTAAAATTTTCAGAAGAATGTAATTGTTAATTTTTGTATTTAAAAAGCTAGAATTTTCTAAATGTATGAAAGCCTTGTTGTTCCAGAAATAGTGAAACCTTTTAGTTAATCCTTTTGATGAAATATTACCCCTAGACTGAGTCGTGTGAAAAGGATTGTAAAGAAAGTGTTGTTCAGCGTTTTTTGGGTTCTTGGAGAGAATCAAGTTTAAAGAGGGTGGGTGTTTACATCCCTGAAGAGGACTGCTGGGGAATTTGTTTTTTGGGGAAACACAAAACTGTAGTTACTCTGGGTGTTAAAAACCAGGTTTTTGTTTTGGTTTTTCCTACAGTCCTGAACCTGAACCTGATACTGTACCTGGGTTCCTGTGGCGCTTGTGGTCGCGTTTTCCCGACCTGACCTGTTGCTGCCTGGTTGACCGCCCGGTCAACCTCTTTTCTCCGTTTCCGGCTGTGACAGGCTGCCCGCCTTTCCGTCTGGCCCCGTGTTAGGCCCGATCCGTGGGCCTGTCTGTGGGTTTGGGCCAGGCTTCGACCGTTCCTGTTGAGGAGTCTGGGGGCGACCTCTGCCGTCTCTCCTCTTCTGTTTCAGCTGCTGTAGTCTGCCCTAGGAGGGGCGTCAGTTTTTCTTCTACTGACTTTAGTTTTCCCCCTGTCTTCTTCTTCCTCTTCTTCGGACGCTCTGCTGTTTGTTTTGTTGGACATCTCTTCTTCGTCTGCCCTTTCGTCGTCTTCTCTTCAATTTGTGTTTCTGCATACAAACTTTCTTTTAGTTAATTAGTTAAGTTGCCGGCTTTAGTTTATTCCTTGGACAAACTTTTGAATGCCATGTATAATATGTAAATAATTTGTTAAACGCTGAATGTATTGAATTGTGTAAGTGTGTGTCTGCTTGATTATAATAAATAGTCTTGTTTTGTATTGTATTTCTGGTGTGCACGTGTGCCTTCTCCTGTGAGCTTGTTTGTTTGGGCGTGCGAGACTCTCCTCGGGGTTCGCGCTTGCGCTTGCGCTTTCCCTCTCCCGATCTTTGATCAAGATCAAGAGGGGGATTTCGTGACAATGCCACTAGAGCTATAGCCTGAGATAACCTCCTTGACTAGAAAACAGGAACCGTGAACAGACATGGTACAAGAAGCAAACAAGTGTGGATCAAAAGGAAAAGATCACTACACTTTGATCTTAACAAAAAGGCAAATAAAAGTCAACGGTTTCATGAACCTCAGCCAATCCACGACGTGACGTCGTATTTCTAGGCTGTTTTAATTCCATTTTGACTGTATAAGAATGATTATAATTGTATTTCTGTTGCATTTGACCTTACTTCGTATACATTCATTTAGGTACAAATTAAACTTTTAGCATTGTTGTATTTGACAATGTAGCATTTTAGGAATAGAAAGATTCTTTGAAACGGTTATACTTAAAGTTGACTGCAAATTCAAGTGATACTATTCACAGCTTTTCGGATCCACAACGAGGCTAAGCTGAAAACGAAACATAATTTTAAAGAGCAGCCTCAATTTGAAGTGCAGCCTCGATTTGAAGTGCGACAATTTTGTAGCCTCGATTTGAAATGCGACAATTTTGGACAGACTGACCGACCGACAGACCGACAGACCGACAGAGTGAGTTATAGGTTTGTGGCTTGTGCCACAAACAAAAACTCATCCGTCAGGGTGCACCTTGCTGACGGGCATACGGCGAAGGAGCAGGCCGAGCATAAAACAGCTGGTGTTTCAGTTGACGAGAAGTAAGTGGCTTTCACTGGCAAATTCTGTGTTCCCGGTATTCTTTGTTCATCAACCAGCAACAGTCAGCAAGGTAGGAAGCCCTCTGTCTCTTACTGTGCGTCTGTGTTTCTTGTCTGAGCTGTTGTCAGTCAGTCGTGTTAAATTGTATTGGACTTTATTATTTGGTTCACTTCTACTTTTTTTTAAATTTTGCTTTTGTGAAAATAGGAAGTTATTAGGGTTAGGGTTAGGGGTGCAAGCGTGTGTCGCGACTGGGTCAGTTTACGCAAGTATTCTAGTTTTGTTATGTTTTTGGCTCACGTCGACTTTTAAAACAAAGTGAGTCTATAGTATCGTACATGTTCGGTTGTGTGTGTGTGTGTGTGTGTGTGTGTGTGTGTGTGTGTGTGTGTGTGTGTGTGTGTGTGCGCGCGCGTGCGTGTGTGTTGCGTCCGTGGCCCCGACCTTTAACCTTAACTCAAACCTTAACGTTGTCATTTTCTCTAAACATATAAGGCGTTAGAGGGTTAAAGTTAGCAGGATACTTGATTTTGACGTGAACCTTCAAGTCACGACGATCAAAGCAGTCAGATACATTGATAAAGAACAAAATAAAAATAACCATTTGTTGCAGAGATTACTGTTGTGCAACCTTTAACCTTGATCAGTCACACTCTTCAAACTAAAGAAGACTCTCACTCTCCACTGAAACATTAACGTTGTCGTTTTCTCAAAAAAACATAAGATGTTAGAGGGTTAAAGTTAGCAGGATACTTGATTTTGACGTGAGCCCTCAAGTCATGACGATCAAAGCAGTCAGATACATCGGTAAGGAACAAAAAAAAAGAAAATAATTTGTTGCAGAGATTACTGTTGTGTTGTACCGAGTAGGATATACTGGAAATAAGACTCTCCATTAGATATACAAAAACGCTCTTTAAAAAGAAACACAAGACTTCAGGTGTGTACAAATAGGTACATTTTAACGTCGTTAACTTATATTTTCTGTAACAAAT
>CM065682.1:32265736-32280736 GCA_017654935.2 Phymorhynchus buccinoides | reverse complement strand
AGTAACACAGTTTTGGAATACTCTTCCTGCACATATTAAACGAGCACATAATCTAACACAATTCAAATATATCCTTGGTACATACACCAACACATCAAAACTGCAATATGAGCATGACTAAAAAGGCAGATTTGCCCCAAACAAAATATCAAAACATCTCAGCTGTGCAAAAGTTCAAACAAAAATGAAAGGACAGTGAAGAGGCCGCGAGGCCTAATGTCCTAACTACCTGTCCTGACCTTGAGTTTGATCTATGACTATGGCCCTTAATTCCCTGATTCTCAACTCAAGTGATGGAATTTTCTGTTCTTTTAAGTATAAGCATCCTATCAATGCATCCTGGAGTCCGATCTGAGTAGCTTTGCATGATGAATCGAGCTGCACGCCTTTGGATGTTCTCCAGTCGGTCAATATCTTTCTGCAGGTACGGATCCCATTCAGAAGCGTTACGTGTAGGCCGTGTGTGCCAGTGGAAGGGATCTGTATCTCTATCTGCATTGTGGTACGTCGGCAGGAACCAATTCTGGCATATACACCGACGGAAGACTGTGTGGAGAGCATTACAAATATACATTATAAAAATATGAAGGAGAAAAATGTATACATAAATAAGTTGGAAAAAAAAAAAGTTTAATGACTTGCTGGTTGAGACGAGAGGCGGTTTTTGAAAGCCTCGATCGTCTCAGATGTCACCATTTCTTCCTTGAGGCTGTTCCATTCTCTAACAGTTCGCGGGAAGAAGCTGTTCTTATGGACTTCAGTGTTGCTGAATTCGATGTTATAACAGCGGCTGTTGTTTCTTGCGAACTGAGAGACGATGTTTGGAGACTCTGTTCGTTGTGCTCTTGTTGGTCTCACTTGCCTCTTATATCTGGCAGGCGTGATGTAGTCATCTGCCTTTAGCGTAGGGAAATAAGCGTTGATGACCTTATACAGAAATGTCAGATGGTGGTGTTTTCGTCTCTCATGTACTGTAGAGGTGTTAGGTGCAGGTCTTGGAGCATACATGTCACACAACCTGGGTCCCTTGAGGAATAATCCTGCTTGAGCAAATTGGGGTTACGCCCTGGAAAACTGGACGGAGGTTTGTGTACATCGAACCTCCGTCAAAACCCCTCCCCAAAGGGAGAAGCACAGGTCGACCACGCCCACAAAAGGCAAGCGAAGCAGTCTGTCTGTCCAGCGTAGTCCTAAGGTGTCAGCATTTAAAGCACCCATAAACAACGCGCATGAATCAAGAGATACGCGTGACTGCAGAGCAGAACCAGAACAACAAAAAGAAAGGGCACAACCAGCTGATACAGGAACCTAGCCCTCCCCCTCCCCACACCACACCTTCTTCCCTTACGAACGTAGCATGAACACGGATTGAAACGAGACTCGATTACCGACCATGACTCTGCGAAATGGCGTTCCTTCTTATCTAGGGTCACTAGAATAATGCATGCATAAACCATGTCCATGTGTATACGAATTAAAGAAACGCACAAAAACATAATCACAGATTCACCAATTCTGCTCCTTCTCACGGTAAGTAGAAAAGCAATCAAACTCTGATCTCGAAACAAAAAGAAGAAGAAAAGTGTTGTGATCTCTGTAAAGGGTGTTTCCCTGGTGATCTCGACGTGTTTCTGGCAAAAACAGGTATCCGTCAGGGTGCCCCTTTAATAAAATTTTAAAAAATGCTACCTGGTGTCACGGGCTAAGAACGACGATTCCACCTAGACGGTGTCACCGATTGCCGATATCCCCTTTGTTTTTAACTGCGTTTTTTGTTTATTATACAATTATGGGAGGCCGTACATTTGTCACAAGGTGTAATAATTATGTTTGTCACAAAAAAAGTTAAGTGCTAAGACTTAAAACCAAAACAAAACAACTGCAATGACATTCGTGTGTAGATTGTCAGTATATTTGATTTCCTTTCATAAGCAATAATAATCCAATGTGGCACGCAAGTGTTTCCTTTTCTTATTGTGTTTCCCAGTTGTCGAGATGTTCGGTTTCTTTTTCTTTTTGTAAATCAAAAGTGCATAAAAAAATGAGCAAAGATCGTTATCACAACAAAATATTGATCATAATACCCCATATCATCACAAATACGAGTACAATGCAGCTTGACATAATTACCATAAGTTCGTTATATAATGGAACCTCCCTTATAAGACACCCATTATAAGACTCCCTCCCAGTTAAGACCTACGTAAATTATCTGAGACATTGCCCTTCTTTGTAAGTATTAAACTTACCTCCCTTATACAACTCCCTCCCATTTAAGACCTCGTTTTGGATGATTTGTATAAGGTCTTATAAGGGATGTTCCACTGTAGTATTGGCCTTTCTGGCCTACCAGTCTCTTCTCTAGAGAAATAGGATTAAATCAGGACATTACTGGTTTCGTACTGCCTCTGGGCATTGCCTCCAGTATTGTTCCCACCATATTTGTATTTACAAATGTCCCATATGTGTCTGGTGCAGACCGATAGGACGTATAGCACCATTTTCGCCTCGAGAAATAGGATCTTACGCCCTCTGCGGCCTTTCGGCCATGTGGGGCAGTCTCGTCTCTATCTTGTCTCCAGCGTATTCAAAACACAGCTTCTCGTCTTGTCTTCAGGAAAAACCCCAGTGTAATTATGTTAGTCCTCTTCACCGTTCCTTGCAGAAACTGAACACCCTTTGCTATCAATATATCCATCAAGCTGCTCTATTTTACCTCGGCGACAATATTATTTCCATGTATACTCCAGCTCGCACATTACGTTCTGTCTCCGACCCTCTATCTCTCCAGATCCCTAGGTATAAGCTTCGAACTGTTGGTCGGCGCTCCTTTGCTGTTGTAGGACCAACCTCCTGGAACAAACTTCCTCTCACCCTCCGTCAGCGACCGGCCCTTTTTGCTTTCAAATCAAACCTCAAAACCCACCTGTTTCTTCGTCAGTGAATCTCATTCTCTCTTTCCCTTCCCTAGAAGGTCTTATTACCAAATGTGTGTGTGTGTGTGTGTGTGTGTGTGTGTGTGTGTGTGTGTGTGTGTGTGTGTGTGTGTGTGTGTGTGTGTGTGTGTGTGTGTGTGTGTGTGTGTGTGTGTGTGTGTGTGTGTGTGTCTCGGTGTGTGTGTGTGTGTCTGTGTGTGTGTGTGTGTGTGTGTGTGTGTGTGTGTGTGTGTGTGTGTGTGTGTGTATGTGTGTGTGCTATCTTTTTGTGTGTCTTTGTATAGCGTTTTTGTTTGAATGCGTTATGAATGCTTAACGCGTGTGTGGACTTCGATTTGATTTATATTAAGATTTAGCGCCGTATAAATACAGTATGTTGTTGAACATGTTGTATTATCTTTCACACATAACGTCATACACACACTCGCCTTATAACAGTTAAAGCGTTGTAAGGTCTGAAGATTGCTTGCCTCTATGGTTTTTTTCACAGAGAAGGACATTACTAGTTTGTTGACTGATAGAAGAGGACCTGACCTGTCGCCACTATGAAGACCTTCGTTGCTTTACTTCTGGTGTCTGTGGTTCTCATATTGGCCATTGTAGAAGGTGGGTTCATTCTCTATTTTTTGTTGTCTGTGTGTGTGTGTGTGTGTGTGTTGTGTGGTGTGTGTGTGTGTGTGTGTGTGTGTGTGTGTGTGTGTGTGTGTGTGTGTGTGTGTGTGTGTGAGTGTGTGTGTGTGTGTGTGTGTGTGTGTGTGTGTGTGTGTGTGTGTGTGTGTGTGTGTGTGTGTGTGTGTGTGTGTGTGTGTGTGTGTGTGTGTGTGTGTGTGTGTGTGTGTGAGTGGATGTGTGTGTATGTGAGTGTGCGTGTGCATGTGTGTATCTGTGTATGTGTGTGTGCGTGTGTGCGTGTGAGTGTGTGTGTGTGTGTGTGTGTGTATGTGTGTATCTGTGTATGTGTCTGTGTGTGTGTGTGTATGTGTGTGTATGTGTGTGTGTGTGTGTGTGCGTGCGCGTGTGTGTTTGTGTGTGTGTCAAGTCAAAATTGTATTTCCAGATGGGGACATTGTACAAGCAAATGACATGCTTTTTGTATGTGTGTGTGTGTGTGTGTGTGTGCGTGTGTGCATGCGCGCGTGTGTGTATGTGCGCGTGTGCGCATGTGTGCGCGTGTGTGAGCGAACTTTTAAAGAATGATTCTGACATGGTGATCTTTATCAAGATTTTTCTCTCAGGACGGAGCCTAGAGGATCAAGAGGATACCGAGTTACCGACACCACTGAGGTCAGATTGGGTTATCTCGACGATATCTTGTCCTAAACATGTCATTATTATAATTAACTTTCTACCCCAGCTCTGACTCGGTAAATTTGAATATTATTGGGGGCATTCGACCAGAGTAGAATATGTCACTCTCCAATTGCTTATTATAGGATGACCACTATAATGTACAACAATCATCCTCTGTCAAGATAACGGAACTGCTTAGAATACCCAATAGTGGCACAGTGTAGAGTGGCACAGTGGTACCGCGTTCGCTTCGTGTCAATTAAACCCAAAGTTCGAACCTGGGTACAGGGTATTTTTCATCTCACTTTGCACTAGGCCTTGTGGTCTGAACGTGGAGTCTTTCGGATGAGACGATAAACCGAGGTCCCGTGTGCTCATGCACTTAGCACACGTTAAACCCAGTGGCTACGAAAAAGTTGTCATTTGGTCAACATTTACCCCCCCCCCTCCATTCCTTCCTCATCAGTCACACTAAAATCGCATGCAAAAAAACCAAACAAATGGGTGGCGCGCCTCTGGCTGCGACGCGCTCTCCAGGTAAGAGCAACCCGAATTTCACAGAGACGCCTCTGTGACTATAATGTACCTAACATAACCTAACTAACAGCAGAAGCGAAGCATGGTTTTGTAGAAACAATCTTTTTTAACAACAGCAACATCAACAACAGCGACAACAGTAACACCATCAACCACTACTCTGTTTGTGTGTCTCTCTCTTCTCTCTTTCTCTGTCTGTCCCTCTGTCTGGCTCTCTGTGTCTCCGTCTCTGTCTTTCTCTGTCTCTGTCTGTGTCTCTTTCTCTCTCTCGTTCTCTTTCTCTCTCTATCGTTGTAAGTGTGGGTGTGAGTGTGATTTGTTAATAGTGTGGCCTGGGCGTCTTTAAGCGTCCATCAGTGTGAGTGTTTCAAGTTGGTTGCGAAAGTGTACTGTAGATTATGTCATTCATTATTTGGGCGTGATTGAGAAATTGACTGAGGGATCAGGGGGGGGGGGGGGGGGGGGGGGGGGGGGGGGGGGTGTTGGTCAATGTTTGATGTATACTTTTTGTTCACTGTGTTTATTTTAGTGATTTCTGTAAAGCGCTTAGAGCTTAAAGATTAGGCGCGCTATAAAAGTTGTCTTAATAAATAAATAAATACTACTGATACGGTATCTCTCTATTGACTTTTCGGAGTGGTCGTTATTGTGGACACTCACACTCCGTCAGTGAAGACAGTTACATTCGATCTGTACTCGCTTTCTGCACAGCTAAGTTGGGGCATGTTCATAATTAAGATGACTTTGTATTATGACCATGTTCATTTCAGCAATGATTGATGTTGCTGAATGCTGTGCTTTCACAGCAAGAGAAGTGTGTCTGTCGTGATGTGTGGCGACTACTACTACTACTACTACTACTACTACTACTACTACTACTACTACTACTACTACTACTACTACTACTACTACTACTACTACTACTACTACTACTACTATTACTACTACTACTACTACTACTACTACTACTACTACTACTACTACTACTACTACTACTACTACTACTACTACTACCAGGGCCGGATCACAGACTCTTGAAGGGGGGGGTGCCTGAAACTAGGGTCCAGGGGCAAATTTCGCACCCCTGCCGAAAACGAGTTTTCAACATTTTAAAACTGTTTTGTGGCATCTCCTGTGAGCTCGGAACAGAACTTCTTAAGAGCGTTTTATCAGTTTTGCACCTTGCTTAGCTTGCAGTCATAACACACAAAAGACAATCAAACATTATCACCTTATTGCAAGAGCATCTCCTTCTTTTTTTTTGGGGGGGGCAGCCGAGGGGTGGTGGTGCTGCAGCACCCAAAGCACCCCCCTCCCTAGATCCGGCCCTGACTACTACTACTACTACTACTACTACTACTACTACTACTACTACTACTACTACTACTACTACTACTACTACTACTACTACTACTACTACTACTACTACTACTACTACTACTACTACTACTACTACTACTACTACTACTACTATTTTACGGGCTTTAAAATATACAATTAATTTCAAGATTCACGGTAACAGTCTTTTCAGTCGAGCAACACATGTTTTTATTATAGACATTATAAAACAACATTTCGGAGAGAAAAATATACTACGATATTGCCTGATAAATATATTAAAATTTTAATTAAAGATACATGTGCTTGTCATAGATTACAAATTGCAACAGGACGACGACTTCACCGACAGGATCGTTTGTGTGACAAATGTGATATGGGTGTTATTGGTGAGGAATATAGTTTCGTAATTGAATGTCCATATTTTGAAGAACATCGAGGTATTTTGCCAAGGTGTTGTTATATAAACAGGAAATCAGTTTGTTTTTCATGTTTGTTAATTTATGTTCAAGCCAAAATTCCAATTGAAAATGGCAACATTTATAAGATCAGGAAAAGTTGTTTGACAATAGACTTGCTTAGTTTTGTTCGATGAATGTGTGTCTTCAAAACTAAAGACATTACGATTCCATTCTATAAATCCTTAATTCGTTCTATTCTAGAATATGATAATCCTGTATGGTGTCCTTACCTAAGAAAACATAGATTTAATTGAAGGTGTGCAGAGACGATTCACAAGATGTATAATTGGTACCCGTGACCTGAATTATGAAGATCGCCTAAAATGGTTGAAGTTGCCTAGCTTAGAATATAGGAGAGTCAGAGGTGACATGATATAAGTCTTTAAGATTATCCATGGATTATATGATTCCTCAACTACTACTCAGCTCTTTGAATGATCTAATCATGTTACAAGAGGTCACCATTTTAAACTAACCAAAAAGCAAACCAATACCCGTCAGTTCCACTCATATTTGACAAACAGAATAATAAATTCATGGAATAGTTTGTCCCATAATACCGTCAATGCATCATCTGTAAATGCCTTTAAAAACCACAGTGATAAGGAATTAGCAACACTAATGTTTTCTACCAATTTGGACGTACTTAAATTGTACAATTGAGTGTTAGTTATACACTAACGTCATAACTACTCCACGGGCCATAGAGTCAACCAAGCTCTGAACAAAGAAATTACACGATCGAGGGCAAAAGGCTTACAGCCTATAGCCTATGTGAATCTGTGCGTGTTTTTTTGCTTGTGACCACATGTTTTATATTTTGTTTATCCTCCATGTCCCCAAGAGGGGTCAAGGGATCACAGGATTATTATTCAATTGAAATCGAACTGATGAAAGCTCGTTTAACGTCCTCCGGCCTGGGACAGGCACATATGGGACATTAATAACTATAAAAAAATAGTGGGACGATCCTGGAGGTACTGCAATAGCAGGAAAATCCCGAAGTGTTTTTACTAATCAAGATGGTTACTCTCTGATTACGAGTTTTTTTTTAAAATTCGAACTAGATGGAAAACTGCTGTCCTTCGGGCAAAAGAGTGGGGAATGGAGTATAGTAATCAACCCTCCACCATAAACAAATATTAGCCCAGCCCGCCAGAATAGCAGCTGCCCCCTAGCTCTGCTATCTGGTTGTCCTAGTAGTCGGGAACGACAGTCAGACACAACTTTGCATTGTTTTACTTCATTCCTTACTGGTTGGCGTGTCGATGGTGTGTGTCCCACAGGGAGCGGAGAGCGTGTGCCGTCAGATGCGGTGACGGCTGCTGCAGCGCGGGCCAACAGTGCAACGAAAACGACGGAACCTGCTTCAAGCCCAACAAGATTTTCAAGTGGGGCTAACATGGGTTAACGGAACACAATCATGCTCTCAGAATGTTGTTCGATGAGTTCAATTCTAAGGAATTCTGGAAACAGGAATTAACGAAGAATAAAAGAACGCGAACCTAATTTAATGGAAGTGATTGGGTTTCCCCCCCTGTTTAGTGCACACATTGTATGTATCGAGTTTGCACGTTTACTTCTCCTCCTCCTCCTCCTCCTCCTCCTCCTCCTCCTCCTCATCATCATCATCATCATCATCATCATCATCATCATCATCATCATCATCATCATCATCATCATCATCATCATCATCATCACCATAATCTCATCATCGTCACCATCATCTTCTTCTTCTTCTTCTTTTCTTATTCTTCTTGTAGTTGGCAAGTTTGATTTCTGAATCTTTAGAGACGACGACGCTTACAACGACAAACCTTATACTAATAGAGTGATATTGATGACTATAATGCCAGAATGTACAGTCATGTTTTTCGGATTCTTCTTCTTCTGCGTTCCCAGGCCATACGGCCATAATGGGTAAGGTAGTATGCGTCTGGTTTTCAGTTTTCACTGGTCTCCACGATGCGTACAGCCGACACATTCCGATTTCGGAGGAGCTCAAAGGAGACAAATTATTTGGAAGATTGTTTTGTTTTTTTAAAGGCAGGACAATGGGCCAATAAGTCAGAAAGATAGTAGATGATAGAAAGCAAAGGGAAAAGGCAGAGTCAAAGAGAGTGGCAGATTAGAGGTAGTTACAAGCACAGAACTTCCAGAAGGTGGGGGGACTATTTTTTACAAAAGACCCCCCGGTATCCCCACGGGGAGGTTTTCCGGATACAAGCCAGAAGGTGCAATGACAAAGAGGAATAAAGAAGGCTGACATGCTTAGTACAGTCACCGTCCATAGGGGTCTCTGACCGACTGGACGCTAATCTCATCACCATCCATCCTTAGTACAGTCACCGTCCATAAGTGTCTCTGACCGATTGGACGCTAATCTCGTCACCATCCATCCTTAGTACATTCACCGTCCATAAGGGTCTCTGACCGATTGGACGCTAATCTCATCACCATCCATCCTTAGTACATTCACCGTCCATAAGTGTCTCTGACCGATTGGACGCTAATCTCGTCACCATCCATCCTTAGTACATTCACCGTCCATAAGGGTCTCTGACCGATTGGACGCTAATCTCATCACCATCCATCCTTAGTACATTCTGGCTTTTACTCGTGACAAATCAAAGACACTTCTGGCGTTTGCTTGCTGGTGTGTACAAAGTTAAAGAAAACACGCAACGATGAAATCAAACTTGTGCATGACACCATGCAGCTTGATCCTTCTCCTAATCAATGACGGTTGCGCGCTTACACACACACGCACGCGTACTTGCACACAGACACACACACACACACACACATATACGCGCGCGCACGCAAACACACACACACACACACACACACATACACACACACACACATACGCGCGCGCACGCACGCACGCACACACACACACACCTTTGTTCTGAGGAAAATGTATTGAAAGTATACGCATAGCAACAAGTCACACAATCGTCTCCGTGGGGTTTATATGGCAAGGGAGCTAACAGCTTAAATCGCACGTTATTGAAGATATACCCAGTGTTTTCCCTTATGTTAAAAAATACAACTCTCTCTCTCTCTCTCTCTCTCTCTCTCTCTCTCTCTCTCTCTCTCTCTCTTTGAGCACATGTATGTGCATACACGTGCGCACGCGCGTGTGTGGTATGCCTACGCAATGCGTGTAGTAAATGGAATGACAGAAAGAGTGGTGTAGAAGGACGGACACCATAATGTGACCCAGCTCCACGAAAGGGACATTAAGTGTCAAAATGACCATTCTAATAAATTGGAACAGTTAGAAGCTTCAGGCAATTCTCTTTCTAACAATATCAAAATCATTCTTGTATCCTTTTCTTGCTGCCATGGGTATTTACAGTTGGTAAGGTGACTGTTGGACATGTTGAGAAATCATAGTCTAAAGTCTATGACTGTCCTAAGAAAATATTTGTAAAGCACTTTTTTGGAATATGTAAGAAACCATAATACAGATTATCGTTTATGGATATGAAAGACAAGATGGTAGAGAGCACGAAAATACCCACAACTCAATATTGAGATGTTTGATTTTGCAAGCCTGTTGTGATAAACTAGGGGAAGACGGGGTAAAAAGCGCATGGGCGGGTAAGAAGCCCACCCCAATTATCTCATGAAATAAAGAAACTTTCAGTCCAATTTGCCCATGAGACGAATGCTAGACATTAATGCTCGTCTCATGGGCAAAATGAGACTGAAATTTGCTTCATTTCATGAGATAATTGGGGTGGGTTTCTTACCCGCCCATGCGCTTTTTACCCCGTCTTCCCCTAGCTTTCGTGGTGCTGGGTCACATATAAAGACAGGCAGGAAGAACGATGGAAAAGCTCCAACATTCGGTTATGGAAAACACCCAAAGACTAAAACACTCTTCTGCATGTATTTTGTATCATTGACAGCAATCTAAGTGTGACACAAACAAAGCAATGCCAATATGAGACTCCATAGTCCCTAAGAAAAGAAAAAAAGAAGAAGTAGTTCCCTAAAGGGCATAGGAAGCAATTACATATTTTTTCAGAAATAAACACATACTAAATAGTTTACTTGCGAAACGTATTCGTATTCAAGCTATCTGAAATTGGAGCCCAACTGAACCACATTTTGTTACAAATCTCTTTCTTTGTTAGTACCTTAGTGAAACTGGGTCCGAATGACATTTTCCATCTCAGATTTGATGTAGTCTATCAATTAAATATTGAGTCATCGCAATCCAAATTCGACAGTAATTCATTCTTCTCGATGACGGGGAACCCCGGAACGATGAAAATCTCTGCCGTGATGTTGGATTTCAAATCCTCACACCCCATCTTGTTCAGCTGGCAGAAGACTTCCAGGCAGATTTTGAACCAGGCGTTCGACAAGTGTGGGAACGTCTCCAGGACCGTTCTAGAAGATAGAAACAGCTCGCAGACAGAAACGGTCAGGGCTTCGTTGGAACAGTTTTCGAAGACTGTCTTGAAGTTTCGGCATTGGTCTCTGTTGAATGAATAGGACCAAAAAAAATTTGAAATGAAGGTTAATGAAAGCTCAAAACCCGAAAGATAATGTCTGTGTTTATATTGCATAAAGGACATACCGATTAGTAGAAGAAAACATTGGGGAAATTGTTAATGGAATTTCAAAACTAAAATAACCCAGCCTATGTTGATCTAAGTGCCACAACTTGAACGATTGGGGAATATTGTAACAAATATGACCTGTAGCAAAAACAAACAAGAACATGGTAATAAACAGGAATTCTTAATGAACTGAAAGAAAAGAAAATCAATTCAAAAGGACAAAGACACGGGGAGGGGGGGGGGGGGGGAGAAAAAAGAGCAACTTAGTGCTACAATAACGCACATGATATGAGAGAGACGCATAGGTGTAGAGTAGCACAGAGGTAACGCGTTCGCCTTGTGTCAAGTAAACCCGAGGTCGAACCTGGGTACATTTGTTATTTTTTCTAGGCCTTACGATCTGAACGTGGAGTTTTTCGGATGAGACGATAAACCGAGGTCCCGTGTGCCCATGCACTTAGCACACGTTAATCCCAGTGGCAACGAAAAAGTTGTCACTTGGTCAAAATGTACCCCCCCCTCTTTCCTTCCTCATCAGTCACAAAAATCGCATGCAAAAAAATAAATGGTGATGCGCCTCTGGCTACGACGCGCTCTCCGGGTGGGAACAACCCGAATTTCATGGAGACGCCTTTGTGACTATAAAGTACCAAATACCTAATAGTAGTAATAATAATAATAATAATAATAATAATAATAATAGTAGGTTTTTATTGTCGTAAACTGACTGTTCGTAACTTACGTTTCCGTAACGTTTTCATTTTCCATGACGTCCAGAAGTAGAACGTGTCTTTTGGTGGGTAGCTCCAGTGACTGCCTCCGTCTGCCAACTGGCCTGCTTTGGTCTTCTTCAGGGGAATCTGCACGATGTGAAGAAAGAAGAATGAGAAGGGGGAAAGAGAAAGAGAAAGAAAAAAAATACTCTTTTTGTGATCATGGTGAATTTTCTGTTGGGGACCCGCACATTTATTTATCCTTTATGAAACTGTTGTTTGGCCAATTTAGGGTAAGGGTTAGGAATAGGGCTAGGGTTAAGACTAGTGTTTGGGTTAGGGTTAGGATAAGGTTAGTGGTATATAGGATATAAAAAAAAAGACCGGAAAAGATATAAGACGGGGGGACACACACAGACGAGACAATTCATGTAGAGACGGGGACACATAGAGACCGGAACACAGAAGACGAATTTGGGGACACAGTCATAGAGACGGGGACACAAAGATATGGAGGGGACAATGCTCCGTAATCAACTGTTGAATTTGTCTACGTACTCCTTATTGGAGGTACCAAACTTACGGCACAAAGATTCAGGATAGGGCGAGGAGTGTTTCAGGTCTTGGCACACAATGGCCAGTTGCCTGGTGTCCAGTTCCACCCTGAAGGTATCGTGCCCGTCACTGACCACAGCTGACCTTCGGATAGGGTCAAACCAGGCCAGAGTGCTCTCCCCCGATAGAGGGCGCCACGGAGAGATCATGACGTCATGGGGGATGGCGGGTTTGAAATTCTTGCGAAACTGTACACACGCAGCTTAAGTTTGAATGATACATTATTATACACGTCAATTGATAACCATGTTGTTTATAGCTTCGCCGAACATCAGTTCATGTCAAGGTTCATTATGCAAATCACGTAAGGAGTAAACAGAGCAATTCTATGTAGGACAAGGCCTACTTGAAAACGATGAGAGAACATGTATACAATGAAAAAAACTAAAACATGGATACAGACACACGTCAAACAAAGGCACTAGTAACTTTATACATACAGTTGTTTATGAACTTGTACTATCTTGCACGTGAAACACCCCCTCATGTTTACGAGCCTGAATCTCAAAGTGTGCTTCTTTCAGCTTAATGAAGATAATCCTCAGCTGATCCTAACCCTATCCCTTTCCTGAGAAATGGCAGAATATTGCTGCTACTCTGTGAAACATTTCAATGCGAAAACTTGATGGGAGTAGGGGTTGTTGTGACGTGGAGGGGGGGGGGGGCGGGGGGGGGGGGGGGGGGAGCGTTGCTACCAGATGGCCTCAACTTTAGCAGGTTCGCATCATTATATACCCAAAAATTATCATATAACATGGATTTAATTTTTATTTGAACGAGAAGGGACGTTAGCGAACCGTGATCAACTGGTCGAAAGTGATTTCCCCGCTCCAAAGGTGGCCACCGTTGGCGGACACATTCACCCTGATGTACTGTGGCCAATATTTGAAGTTGTCGGTCAGCCCGTGACGCACTGTGACCTTGACGTCATAATCCCCGCACGTCATGTCAGCCAGGGTGTGCGTGCAAGGGTGCTTGGCCTTGACCTTCTCCCCGGTGAAGGTCACCACTGTCCCTCTTCGCTTTTGGCGGCAAACGGAGGCGCTTTCTGGGTTGATGCAATCTTGGAGAGAGAGAGCGAGTGGAATAGAAAAAACACACCAAATATATGCCACACTACATAGCGCAAAAAAACCTATGTGAACCTGAAGAACATAACCATTTTTGGGTTCAATTTTAAGTTCAGACGATTTGAACACAGACAATGTCAGCTGTTAACAAATAAAAGCAACTGAAAGAACAAAAATCATAAAAAGGGAGAATTACAATCAGTAAAATCAAAATCAAAATAATTAAAAAACAAAAACAAAAAAACACGCCCCCCACTAAAAGACTAAAATTGTACCCAAGCCACCAATGACCATTCGACAAAAAAATGTCCGTTTGGGGAAATATTTACTCGGTGAAAATAATGTCCGTTCTGTAAAATGTCCGTTTGATACATAATATTGTCAGTTGGTAAAAACAAAATCCTTATAGTCAAATATCCGTTAGCCTAATGGAAGGAAACCTAAACGTGTTTGGCATAGTTCTCACCAAATTATGTTCTTATAGGTGTTTTTTCCAGTAGCCTGCAGATTGTGACCTACCCTCATCACATGGTCTGTAGGGGTCCAACACTTCAGGGTTTGATTCCACAAGATGCATGAACTTCTGTTGTAGTCGGCACCCATTCGATCCTGCCACACACACGCACAAAACAAATCTAAAATATAGGCCTCATTCACATTCTGTGAAACTTTTGTATTTGGTATTTTTTGGGTATTTGGTAGCCTATATTGTAGTCACAGAGATCCCCCTGAGAGCGCGTCGACGCAAGTGCAACGCCTACCAATTATTTGTTTTGGGGGGCACAGGGTGAGGAGGGGGTGTGGGCACACTTGGAAAACCTAGCTATCAATTTGGCCATACCAGGCAGCGGGATTTCTCCCTGCTCTTACCGACTTTCAACTACCGTGAGATTTTTACGAGCGTAAAGCGCATGGGTCAGACTAGCTTTAAGTCCTCATTAGAATGACTTGACGTTCAGTTCGAGTTTCTTGTCAAACTAGAAAGAAAGGGCAAGGCCGGGATTCGAACCCGGGTCACTCACGCTGCAGTCACGGATTACATTTGGCAGGAGAACGTCTTAACCACTCTGCCACCTTTCTCCCTGTGTGAGCGACAGAGAGACAGATATAAAAATAATAATAATAATTGTACATTTATATAGCGCTTTACCTCAGATGAGCCCAAAGCGCTTTACAATCAATGATTCATCAACAGACAACAAAAACAGCATTCAAGAGTGACACCAACCAGCAACAGCGCATATACAAAACAACTCTCTCTCTCTCTCTCTCTCTCTCTCTCTCTCTCTCTCTCTCTCTCTCTCTCTCTCTCTCTCTAACACACACACACACACGCACACGCACACACATAAACACACACATTTATCGAAGCCAACTCGTTCATACCCCATTCGGCAAGCCACAGCAACCGAGCCGCATGGACTGACAACATACACCAACACACATACACAAACACCCTC
>CM065682.1:32258236-32260736 GCA_017654935.2 Phymorhynchus buccinoides | reverse complement strand
AGGTTTTCCTTTATAAATATAAAATATGAGATGTTGGAGAGCACGATAATACCCACAACTCAAAAGTGATTTTTTTAATATGAGATTTTATTTTATTTTGCAAGGCTGCTATGGTAAACTAGCCCAGCGACTTAATATCCCTTTCGTGGTGCTGGGTCACATAATTATTGATCTATTTTTTAAAAATGGATTTCAATATCAGTCATTGGATTTCATTTCTGCTCCCCTGAACTTCGTCTACCTACCGTGACGTTGACCATGAAGGGGTTGTAGTGGGGCCCAGCGCTGCCACACCGACCAGCATCCACATGGGCATCCCCAGCCACCGGGTGTTCATGCACGTGCCACTCGTGGTCCTTGGTCTGGGGACAAATACATGCAGCAGACAAAAAAGGGCAGTAATGGTCGACTTATGGCGATTATTTGACCGCCAGGGGGCAGTCAATCCACTAGGGGCTTATCACGCGATTTTCTTAGTTGGGCGTAGTGAGAGAGAGAGAGAGAGAGAGAGAGAGAGAGAGAGAGAGAGAGAGAGAGAGAGAGAGAGAGAGAGAGAGTTATGGTGGGACTCCTCCCTCTCTCTTTCTTTATCCCCAACTAAGAATATAGAGAGGATTAGCCCCACTCGAGCGGTATGCCACCTGGTGGGCAAGAAACCCGCTAAGTCGCTCAAGACGCAATAGCAATACTTGTGTTAAAAATGTGATCCGAAAACCTTAAAGACCCACCACGTCACGTGTCAAAATCACGGTTTTCACGTGTTTTCCCTCTTATAACTAGTCATAAATCTTAAAGACCCACTGGGCCGGCTGGATTAAGTCCCTTTTTTTCTGGGTCGGTATGGCCCACATTCAGACTTTCCTAGTATACGATCGAGGCTGCTCTTTAAAGTGATGTCTCGTTTTCGTGCATGAGGACATTTGTGTGGGAGCAACACTTGGTCAAAATAAGATTTCTTACCAGCTATAAGAGGGAAAACATGTGAAAACCGGATTTAGCCGGGGAAAAGCCGGGTTTACTCGCTAGTATAATATAAGAACATACAATACAGAGACATATACAAACAACAAAGCGTTAAAGCATGGTGCGAGTCTTACTTGGGGTCCTTCTGCGATTTTCAGAGCTCGTTCTACAGTCGTATGACTCATGGTGCCGTCAGGGTATATGTACTGCCTCTGGAAGAGTGATGAATGAAAACAACAAATTAAGCATAGCCTCTCTCTCTCTCTCTCTCTCTCTCTCTCTCTCTCTCTCTCTCTCTCTCTCTCTCTCTCTCTCTCTCTCTCTCTCTCTCTCTCTCTCTCTCGCTCTCTCTCTCTCTCTCTCTCTCTCTCTCTCTCTCTCTCTCTCTCTCTCTCTCTCTCTCTCTCTCTCTCTCTCTCTCTCTCTCTCTCCCGTCTGGTGTCTACCCGTCTGGTGTCTACCCGTCTGTTGTCTCCCCGTCTGTCTGTCTGTCTATCTCTGTCTCTCTCTGTCTCTCTCTCTCTCTCTCTCTCTCTCTCTCTCTCTCTCTCTCTCTCTCTCTCGCTCTCTCTCCCTCTCTCTCTCTCTCTCTCTCTCTCTCTCCCTCTCTCTCTCTCCCCCTCTCTCTCTCTCTATCATCCTCCCTCTCTCTCTGTCCAAGTGTGTATGTTAAAAGAATAAGAATAAGAAGCAGAAGAAAAAGCAGAAGAAGAAGAAGAAGAACAACAACAACAACAACAACAAAACACACACAAAAACAAACCGTAAAAGAACAAGAACAGCGCGAAAAGCAGCAACAAGAACAACAAGAAGGGAAAGAGAAACAAATCAACTACACAGCAGCAACAAGAAGGGAAAGGGAAACACATCAACTATACACAGCAGCAACAAGAACAACAAGAAGGGGAAGAGAAACAAATCAACTACACAGCAGCAACAAGAACCCGTGCTGGTAACAACATTGATGCAGCAGCGAACAACTCACCATCCTGATGAAACCAGTCACCTCCTCAGTAAACCAGGCCAAGGCAGTGATCTCTTCCCCAGCACTCTCCACCGAGTCCACAATGGGCGCGCAGCCTACACTGTCCTGGCCAGTCCTCAGCCTTAGCGCTCTGCCAGCCACACTGCGAGGCCCCATCACATCCACGGTGGCGACCATCACCTCCGTGTAAAGGGCCGGGCCGTTGAACGGGAGCAACTTGCCGGACAGATCGCCCACCTTGAACATGTCCGGAGTGCCGTCTGGTCCTGGGGGCGTGGTCACGTTGAAAGGGTTGTAGGCCTCTCCGAGATCGTCACAACTCGTAAACGTTTCAGACGTTTTCGGTGAAGTTGAGATGTCGTAGTCGTAAATCTTGTTACTTTTAAGGTTAGAGAAGTCAATGATCATAAACGTAGGCTCATGGATGATCCATGTTCTTTGAGACATACGGACCAAACCGACCTGTTTGTTCTTTTTCTGTATCAGCGCGGACACAGTGCGAGGATGCAGTTTTTCTATTTTGGCGCAGGCTAAGCGGAGGCTGCTTTCATC
>CM065682.1:32250736-32253236 GCA_017654935.2 Phymorhynchus buccinoides | reverse complement strand
GGTCTGAACTTGGAGTCTTTCGGATGAGACGATAAACCGAGGTCCCGTGTGCCCATGCACTTAGCACACGTTAAACCCAGTGGCAACGAAAAAGTTGTCATTTGGTCAAAACGTACCACCCCTCCCTTCCTTCCTCATCAGTCACACAAAAATCGCATGCACAAAAATCCCAAAACATTGGGTGGCACGCCTCTGGCTGCGACGCGCTCTCTAGGTGAGAGCAACCCGAATTTCACAGACGCCTCTGTGACTATAATGTACCTAACCTAACCTAGTGCAGTCTGTACTTTCTTTGATGTTTTACAATCCTGAAACAATGGAGGATAAAAGTATTTTTGTAGTAGCTTGTGGCTTTGTACGTTTAGCGATTGAAGTGCCAAAACACAATATGAGCGTTTTTGTAAACACGGTTCTAGAAACACCACATTAGTGTTCAAAGATCTACAATTCCATTGTAAAATCGAACATTCACACATGTGGACAATATACGCCCCATATATTTATATTCACGCGCAAAACTTGTATGTGTAAATAACATTTTAAATAATATGTGAAACAACGTTGTATAGCAATTAAGTTTGAAGCAACACGAGACGAACCACTTTAATTACACTCTGAAACATAGCCTCGTTTGGCCAACTGGGAAGACTGAATTAGTACAGAGAACAAAACCATTTGATCATGAAACACATTAGTAAAATATACATAGCGAAACTTCAAACACGTATGTATTGCATTTTGTACTGTCTCAAAAGTTGGAAAGTAAGACTATTTGACATTGAAAGTCTTCGCAACCTCATAATAAAGAGGCATATCGGAGCAAACATCAACAACAACAAAAACCAACAACCGAATAGTATGATATTGCACACAACCTGCTACTACGGTAGATACAAGAAGGAGCCCCAAGCTCAGACTGGTCGCTTTTTTACAGCCCCCACCTGCGAAAACGACACACACACAAAAAAACATGACACTTTTTTTGTATTGTAATATTCAACCTAGCTCGCCAATTCGACCGCCAGGTGGCAACCATCCCAATAGGAGCTTATCTCGTGATATCTTTAGTTGGGGGTAGAGGAGGAGAGAGAGGGGGAGGGACTCCTCTCTCCCTCTCTCTCTCTCTCTCTTTTATCCCCAACGAAGAATATAGAGAGGATGAGCGTTATGCCACCTAGCGGTCAAAACAGCCAGCTAAGCCGCTCACTAAAGCATCGCGTCGAATATGTCTTATGAACTGCTGAAGAGTTTTAGTGCTTGCATGCGCGCGCGCTCGGTTGTGTGTGTGTGTGTGTGTGTGTGTGTGTGTGTGTGTGTGTGTGTGTGTGCGTGCGTGCGTGCGTGCGTGCGTGCGTGCGTGCGTGCGTGTGCGTGCGCGTGCGTGCGTGTGTGCGTGCGTGCGTGCGTGTGTGCGTGCGTGCGTGCGTGCGTGCGTGCGTGCGTGCGTGTGTGTGTGTGTGTGTGTGTCTGTGTGTGTGTGTGTGTGTGTGTGTGTGTGTGTGTGTGTGTGTGTGTGTGTGTGTGTGTGTGTGTGTGTGTGTTTGTCCGCCCGCATGTGCAAATAACGTTTTCAACAACGACGATATTTTTGTATTTACTATACATCCATCTTGATTACATTTAATAAGAACATAGATTATGTTCTTATAAACTGCATTGCACGTTTGGTGGTGCAGTGTTATGTGCCGTGCCGAATCGGTATAAGTAATTTTGCCTATTCCTCGTAATCGGCAAATCTTTGCTATTTCACGTAATAATGTAAAGGGTGTTTTTTCTTGCCAATTTCACGGAATAGGCAGCCGATTACGCAGAATCGGCGATGCTTAGACCGTGTTTCAGAAGTCAGACAAAAAGGCAGAGATGCAAGCAGACAGAACCGAAAGACAAACAGAAACAGGATGACATACCCATGATATAAATTCAGCGGTAGAGATTCCTGGACAAAAGAAATACTGCCACTCAATGGACTTCTTCTGTCCGTACTGCATAGGCCTACGCTTTTGCCTGTATCAAAATATCTAAACAGGGGATCGACCACCCACCCTCCTCTAACTGGCAGCGACAGCAGGGTAGCATAAAACTGACTTCCCAACCGGTTTTTATGTCAGCAGTATAAAGCGTGTTTCTTCTTCTTCTTCTTTGTCTTCTTCTTCTTCTTCTTCTTCTTCTTCTTCTTCTTCTTCTTCTTCTTCTTCTTCTTCTTCTTCTTCTTCTTCTTCTTCTTCTTCTTCTTCTTCTTCTTCTTCTTCTTCTTCTTCTTTTGTCCCCCCCCCCTCGTGCTATTATATATGTACAACCCTTCTCCACATCCCCACCCTCTCTCTCTTTCTTGGGTGGGGATGTGGTAGGTGGTTTTGTGTGTGTGTGTGTGTTGTTTTTTCTTACCCCAAATATGCCACGTTGCATTATTTGATTCGTTGAAGCGTCTTGATACTACTACTACAACAACAAAAGAGAAATAACTCGCAAGAGGGTTATATTGTAACTGCCAGGGTGGTTA
>CM065682.1:32243236-32245736 GCA_017654935.2 Phymorhynchus buccinoides | reverse complement strand
AGCGCGCCCGATCATGCGGACACGCGTGCACAGACACATTCATGGCAACTGTGCTATCAAGAAATGTTGTGAAAAAAACTGCATTGAAATACATGCAAAACTTCGCGAGATATTAGCGATTATGTGTTTCGGGGTTTGAACCCCGTAACTGGCGCGACCTTGACGTTAATGTAAAACGAAATACATCAGTAGATAGCTTGCATCTTGGCAAACTAGTATACCAAATTTGATGATGATAGACTGAATAGTTTTTGAGAAAAACGGACGAATAGCCGGACAGAGGCACGCCGGACGCCGCCGGACGGTCCAGGACAAAAACAATAGTTCCCCGAACCTTCGGCTCGGGGACTAACAACAAACATACACTCACATACATTGACACAGACAGACAGACGGACGGACAGGAGGGAACATTGACAGGCGCAAAATAACGATGGACTAGAGAAGTTTCATTGATCAAGGGAGAGCATTACTCATTGAATAGATCTTGGTGTTAAAAGCGGGTGTTAGCTCCCCTAATTCACATTTTTTTTATATAGCAAAGTTCCAGAAAACAACCGTCCGATTTTTTTCTCCTACTCGTAGAAAGATAATCAATGGAGCCTGTTGGAGAGAGAGAGAGAGAGAGAGAGAGAGAGAGAGAGAGAGAGAGAGAGAGAGAGAGAGAGAGAGAGAGAGAGAGAGAGAGAGAGAGAGAGAGAGAGAGAGAGAGAGAGAGAGAGAGAGAGAGAGAGAGAGAGAGAGAGAGAGAGAGAGAGAGAGAGAGAGAGAGAGAGAGAGAGAGAGAGAGAGACACCACCAACAACAGAGAGTTATAATGGTATGCGAGGCAAGAGAGAGAACGAACGAACGAACGAACGAACGAATCATTTTAATGAGTAGGCCTTTCTGCCCATGTCATAAAGGAACAGTGGGGAAGCGACGAGGGTGGTGGGAAGAAGAAGAAAGGGAATAAACACAAATCATATATAAATAGCATACATAATCACAAGAGAGAGAGAGAGAGAGAGAGAGAGAGAGAGAGAGAGAGAGAGAGAGAGAGAGAGAGAGAGAGAGAGAGAGAGAGAGAGAGACAGCAAAGAGAGTTATAATGGTAAGAGAGAGAGAGAGAAGAGAGAGAGAGAGAGAGAGAGAGAGAGAGAGAGAGAGAGATAGAGAGAGAGAGAGAGAGAGAGAGAGAGAGAGAGAGAGAGAGAGAGAGAGAGAGAGAGAGAGAGAGAGACCAACAGCAACAGAGTGATAATGGTATGCGATGCGAGAGAGAGAGAGAGAGAGAGAGAGAGAGAGAGAGAGAGAGAGAGAGAGAGAGAGAGAGAGAGAGAGAGAGAGAGAGAGAGAGAGAGAGAGAGAGAGAGAGAGAGAGAGAACAACAACAACAGAGTTATAATGGTATGCGATGCGAGAGAGAGAGAGAGAGAGAGAGAGAGAGAGAGAGAGAGGAGAGAGAGAGAGAGAGAGAGAGAGAGAGAGAGAGAGAGACCAACAACAACAGAGTTATAATGGTATGCGATGCGAGAGAGAGAGAGAGAGAGAGAGAGAGAGAGAGAGAGAGAGAGAGAGAGAGAGAGAGAGAGAGAGAGAGAGAGAGAGAGAGAGCAACAACAACAGAGTTATAATGGTATGCGATGCGAGAGAGAGACAGAGAGAGAGAGGTAGAGAGAGAGAGAGAGAGAGAGAGAGAGAGAGAGAGAGAGAGAGAGAGAGAGAGAGAGAGAGAGATAGAGAGAGAGAGAGAGAGAGAGAGAGAGAGAGAGAGAGACCAACAACAACAGAGTTATAATGGTATGCGATGCGAGAGAGAGAGAGAGAGAGAGAGAGAGAGAGAGAGAGAGAGAGAGAGAGAGAGAGAGAGAGAGAGAGAGAGAGAGAGAGAGAGAGAGAGAGAGAGAGAGAGAGAGAGAGAGAGAGAGAGAGAGAGAGAGAGAGAGAGAGACCAACAACAACAGAGTTATAATGGTATGCGATGCGAGAGAGAGAGAGAGAGAGAGAGAGAGAGAGAGAGAGAGAGAGAGAGAGAGAGAGAGAGAGAGAGAGAGAGAGAGAGAGAGAGAGAGAGAGAGAGAGAGAGAGAGAGAGAGAGAGAGAGAGAGAGAGAGAGAGAGAGAGAGAGAGAGAGAGAGAGAGAGAGGAGAGAGAGAGAGAGAAGACGAAAAACGAAAACGAAAACGAAAACGAAATTGTATTTAACCAGGGAAACATGAGATAAGCAATACAATGCTTTTTTCCACCCAGCCCTGGGGCAAATAGAACATTCAATAACAAAGTTAACTAAGTTAACTAACGCATGCAAAAGTGAAAAGGCAAATGGGTTACACAAAAAAAGAAAGAAACGCTTGGGGTAGTTACAGGTGAGGGGGGGGGAGGAAGGGGGGGGGGGGGGGGGGGGGTAAGGAGGGGGAATAAGGGGGAAGGGAGGGTATACTGAAGCATGTCACAACACACATAACACATGAGTAATAATAGTAAAACATAGGAGGGAGAAAACAAAAAGAAAAAAAAT
>CM065682.1:32230736-32233236 GCA_017654935.2 Phymorhynchus buccinoides | reverse complement strand
TACTACCTACCAGCATGCAAACTTTGAGCACCCTAAGTCCATCCGTGCAAACGCTAGAGAGGATACATACAAACATACAAACAAACATATAAAAATACAAACACCACCTCAGACACGAGTGAAAACATTACCAATCCGCTCTCTACGATCACGGTTGGCAACAAGATACTGAACTGTTTTTAGTCCCCGTGCCGAAGGTTCGGGGAACTATTGTTTCTGTCTGGTCCGTCCGGCGTCCGTCCGTCCGTCCGTCCGTCCGGCTATTCGTCCGTTTTTCTCAAAAACTATTCAGTCTATCATCATCAAATTTGGTATACTAGTTTGCCAAGATGCAAGCTATCCACTGATGTATTTAGTTTTACATTAAGGTCAAGGTCGCGCCAGTTACGGGGTTCAACCCCCAAAACACATAATCGCTAATATCTCGCGAAGTTTTGCATGTATTTCAATGCAGTTTTGTTCACAACATTTCTTGATGAATGGTCTATAACACGGTTGTCATGAATTGTTCTGTGCGCTCGTGTGCACATGATCGCGCGCGCTCAAATCACGGGTCCGAACCCCAAGGCTATGACTTGAAAATCTCACAAAGCATTGTTGGAAACTTCATGGTTTGAAACTCTATCTGTTGACTGATGATTTGATGTAAATATTACAAGTGAACCCGTAAGCCTAGACTCCACCAACACGGCTGGAAATACCCAGAGACAGAGACAGAGAAAGAGACAGAGAGAGAAAGAGAGCGTGTGAGGGAGAGAGACAGAGACACAGAGAGAGAGAGAGCGGTGAGAGAGAGAGAGAGTGAGAGAGGGAGAGAGAGAGAGAGGGGGGGGGGTAGCAAACAGTTGGCTGTATCACTGTGGCTCACACTTGACTACTGAGTTCCTGCGCGCGTGTGCTAGCCTGCTGGAATCGCCGAGTCTTGCTTGCCTCAGTGACTGGCTGGATGGGGGAAGGAGATGTATTAGGGGAGGAGGTGAGTGGGTTTCACGATAGTGCATAGGTGGAAACTAAATGATCCCAATTGAACGGCCATGCCTAGGCCCTTTGTGTCACAGGCCCGATATGTCCCACTTCTTTCCGGCCGTCCATCCGTCCGTGCGTGCGTCCTGTTTTCAATTATCAATGGTCTCCCCGCTGTGTGTACAGCCGACACATTCCGATTTCGGAGTAGCTCGGCGATGCTGCGAGGGGGCTTTGCAGACGCACGGCGTTGCGCTTGTTTTGTATTGTGAACCTTTTGTTTCGATAAGTACAATTCTACAGAAAAACACACACGAATGACACAGAACATGGACATGGTAGAATAGAGGGAACATAATACTAACAAAATCCAAGTCTTCAAGAAGACGAAAAGATAGACATATATAATGGTGTACAGACAAACAAATAGACAGACAGACAAATACATTAATAGACAGACATAAAAATACATTAATAGACAGACAGACAAATACATTAATAGACAGTCAATACACTCACACGCATACACACTCAACACACACACACACACACACATACACACACACGCACGCACGCACGCACGCACGCACGCACACACGCACACACACACACACACACACACATACACACGAGCGCGCGCGCGCGCACGCACGCACGCACGTACGTACACATTACAAAACAAAACAACACTGGCCAAAGGCCATTTTCCTTAAAAATGCAAACAGTTTGGATTTTCAGAGTCTGTTAGCAGTTTTCTGTCCACTTAAGTTTGTTTCCTCTCTGTTTTTGTTTGTAATCTGTGTTTGTTTGTTCGTGTTTCTTTTAATACAACCCCCTCCTCCTCTTCACATGTCCTTATGTGTCTACTTCAACCACCCACTTGTTTTTCCTTTCTATCATTCTTTGGTGGCTACGTTGTACCTTATGCACCTTACTTCAAATTTTCGCACTGACACCATTCACTGTAAAGCAACATTCTACCATTCCCGGAAACGGGCTAGGGTTAGGATCAGCCTATGATTAATTTCGTAAAACTGAAAGTAGCAGACGTTGAGATTGAGGGTCGTAAACATGACGGGTCTAAAGTACAACGTTGTTGATTTTGTTTTTCTAAACAGCATTATTATTAGCGGGTAGTAGGGTGGGGTAGGGGTGGGGTGGGGGGTGGGATAGGGGGGTTATGTCGTTTAAACTCCACTTCTGTTTTGTAATCTGTTAATGGAAGGGGAGCATTGCGCTCTGGGGTCTGGTTGACTCTAAGAGCACCCCGTCCGCCTCTGAGAGAGAGAGAGAGAGAGAGAGAGAGAGAGAGAGAGAGAGAGAGAGAGAGAGAGAGAGAGAGAGAGAGAGAGAGAGAGAGAGAGAGAGAGGAGAGAGAGAGAGAGAGAGAGAGAGGAGAGAGAGAGAGAGAGAGAGAGAGAGAGGAGAGAGAGAGAGAGAGAGAGAGAGAGAGAGAGAGAGAGGGAGGGAGAGAGAGAGAGAGAGGGGGAGCCAGAGAGGAGAGAGAGAGAGAGAGAGAGATGAGAGAGAGAGGGAG
>CM065682.1:32210736-32218236 GCA_017654935.2 Phymorhynchus buccinoides | reverse complement strand
GAGAGCGCATGGCGTGTAGGCATAATCCTAATACTGTACTAGGCTAAATCAATATATTAAAATCAGACTAGGTAACGAGCCTTGGCTTGTCAGAGGCAAGGCAAGGCAAGGCAAGGCAAGGCAAGGTAAATGTTTTATTTCATACCCACTTGGGGCACAGAAATATAAAACAAAGTACACACATAGTTCAACAATCGAACATCAAAACAGAGTGATGTCTATATTATGAACGACAAGGAAATAACTAGGACAAATATACTTATACCATATTACAAACAAACAAAACATGTTACATTTTGACCATACAAGTCATCGAAAAGAACTGTTTATAACTGTAACAAAGTGCTTAAGTTTAATCAAAACTTTCTTATTTTTTGAGGAAAACAAAGCATTACATTTATACGCACTTGGTCGCACAAAAAAGTACCGTGGAAGATATCTATTTATTTCAGTATTAAAGAAGGGACAGAGACATTATTCACTTTTTGTTTATGGCACAAGCCACAAACCTATAACTCACTTTGTCGGTCTGTCGGTCTGTTGGTCGGTCTGTTGGTCTGTTGGTCGGTCGGTCGGTCGGTCCAAAATTGTCGCACATATTGTAAAAGAGAAAGAAAAGCGTGCCACAAACGATTGCGAATCCGCGCTTGTTTTTAAATTGTTCTTAGTTTATTTAGACATGTATTCAGATTTCGCATAGATTCTTTTACGTTAGCAGAATGGCGCACGCACGCGCGCGCGTGTGTATGAGTACATGTGTGTGTGTGTGTTGCATTCATATCATAAGTCTGGAAGCAATAACTAGCTCAAAAGGTAACGTACGCAACCCCTAAGTTAAAAGTCACAAAGCACGACTACTCAAAAGGTGTCAGAATGGGTGTGTCCACTCAAGCAGCCACAAACTGTAGTTGTGTAAGCAGCAGTTCCTCCAGGCTTCTTTGACATAGTAGGGGTGTGACAGCCACAAACTGTAGTTGTGTAAGCAGCAGTTCCTCCAGGTTTCCTTGACATAGTAGTGGTGTGGCAGCCACAAACTGTAGTTGTGTAAGCAGCAGTTCCTCCAGGCTTCTTTGACATAGTAGGGTTGTGGCAGCCACAAACTGTAGTTGTGTAAGCAGCAGTTCCTCCAGGCTTCTTTGACATAGTAGTGGTGTGGCAGCCACAAACTGTAGTTGTGTAAGCAGCAGTTCCTCCAGGTTTCCTTGACATAGTAGTGGTGTGACAGCCACAAACTGTAGTTGTGTAAGCAGCAGTTCCTCCAGGCTTCTTTGACATAGTAGTGGTGTGGCAGCCACAAACTGTAGTTGTGTAAGCAGCAGTTCCTCCAGGCTTCTTTGACATAGTAGGGGTGTGGCAGCCACAAACTGTAGTTGTGTAAGCAGCAGTTCCTCCAGGCTTCTTTGACATAGTAGGGGTGTGGCAGCCACAAACTGTAGTTGTGTAAGCAGCAGTTCCTCCAGGCTTCTTTGACATAGTAGTGGTGTGGCAGCCACAAACTGTAGTTGTGTAAGCAGCAGTTCCTCCAGGCTTCTTTGACATAGTAGTGGTGTGGCAGCCACAAACTGTAGTTGTGTAAGCAGCAGTTCCTCCAGGCTTCTTTGACATAGTAGTGGTGTGGCAGCCACAAACTGTAGTTGTGTAAGCAGCAGTTCCTCCAGGTTTCCTTGACATAGTAGTGGTGTGGCAGCCACAAACTGTAGTTGTGTAAGCAGCAGTTCCTCCAGGTGACATAGTAGTGGTGTGACAGCCACAAACTGTAGTTGTGTAAGCAGCAGTTCCTCCAGGCTTCTTTGACATAGTAGTGGTGTGACAGCCACAAACTGTAGTTGTGTAAGCAGCAGTTCCTCCAGGCTTCTTTGACATAGTAGGGGGTTCACGGGACACTGCTGAAATGGTTTGCTTTGCCAACAACAGCGGACACACCCAATGGTGACACTTTATTTTGTGAATTTCAAAATAGTTATGTGTGTGGCATTGTTTGTTTAGCTATATATAGTAATCCAACGAATACAACGAAGCTTGAGACTTTAGTAAATTAATTGATTTAAGCATCTAACAATTTTGAGATGATTTGAATAAACCTTTTTATATTTTATGCGCTTATGGAAAGAAAGTGACTTGAATTCTGTTGAGTAGCATAATTATAGCGAAATGTGTGGATGTGAGGATGTGTTTTTGAGGTAAACGTTTTCAAGAACAATTCACTGCAACGACCTTTCTACAAACTACGTTGCATGGCAATGTGACTTTGACTACTAAAGATATGATTTGTTCTTGCAGACAGGCAGAGAAACGAACAATTTCCAGTGAAAATGTTTCCATAGAACTGGAGTGAAAAAAGAAGAAGAAAACGTTACTGAGCATAGAATGCATAGTATGTTGGAAACCCGTATAATAAAAGTTCTAGCCCAATTATGTACCTTTTCGCAGTTCTGTATACATGTTGGAATATTATGTATAATAAAAGTTATCACCCAATTCTGTACCTTTTCGCAGTTTTGTATGTTGGAATATTATGCATAATAATAGTTCTAGCTCAATTCTGTACCTTTTCGCAGTTTTGTATGTTGGAATATTATGCATAATAATAGTTCTAGCCCAATTCTGTACATTTTCGCAGTTTTGTATGTTGGAATATTATGTATAATAATAGTTCTAGCCCAATTCTGTACCTTTTCGCAGTTTTGTATGTTGGAATATTATGTATAATAAAAGTGATCACCCAATTCTGTACCTTTTCGCAGTTTTGATTCACAAGTAGGTATCCTTCACCCATCCGCATTCCGTGCATTCTACAGATTCCTATGTCATGCATCTGCCTTATTGAATACGGTGCTGTAGAAGTTGGCAGAAGTTGGGTTCTGGGACGGGAAGAGTGAAATAGAATTGGTTTTAGCTGAGACTGCAAAAAATAAATACGGTTGGAGAAGTATTAGAAATGAATTTCATTCATGCCAGAAATCCAATTCTGGAGTTGCACTTTTGGATGTAAGTTTGACCTACTAACCTCATTCTGCCCCCGCGTCTGTTACTTCAAGTATCGAATGGCAAACAATCTACTCGAAACTAATGTAGTGCTGAACAGAAAGAGGGATAGGCCTATACAAAATGCTGAATGAAAGGACTTGTACTCGTATGTGGATGTATTTAAACTTCATGTAGGTATGCTATCCTTTGTATCTGTGTCTGGAATTCCCGGCGTCTCCAACTCCGTTTTGATGTCTGAACACATGACGTTGTTGCTCTGTCTGTCCGTCTGTCTGTCTTTAACTCTGTCTCTGTCTATGCCATTAGTTCTGTATGTCTGTATATTTCTCTGTCTCTGTTTCTCTCTTTCTGTCTCTATATCTATCTCTCTTTCTCTTTCTGCCTGTCCATCTCTCTTTCTGTCTGTCTGTCTCTCTTTCTGTCTGTCTGTCTCTCTCCCTCTCACTCTCTCACTCTCTTTTTCTTGTTCTCTCTCTCCTCCCCCCCTTCTCTCTCTCCCTCTCTCTCTCTCTCTCTCTCTCTCTCTCTCTCTCTCTCTCTCTCTCTCTCTCTCTCTCTCTCTCTCTCTCTCTCTCTCTCTCTCTCTTCTATTCTTTGAGAAAGACATATGACTTTGTGTATGACTCAGATTGATCTAATATATTGTGTGTAGCGGAGATGGGGTGTTTAAAGGGAGAAAGAGTGAGAGAAAAACAGAGGAACAACGATATAGCTAGAGAAAAAGACAGACAGACGGAGAAAGAGAGGCAGAGACAGAGACAGAATGAGAGAGATACGCATACACGGGCGCAGACAGAGAGAGAGAGAGAGAGAGAGAGAGAGAGAGAGAGAGAGAGAGAGAGAGAGAGAGAGAGAGAGAGAGAGAGAGAGAGAGAGAGAGAGAGAGAGAGAGAGAGAGAGAGAGAGAGAGAGAGAGAGAGAGAGAGAGAGAGAGAGAGAGAGAGAGTACATCGAAGAAAAAGGCACAGATGCAGATCAACACACGCTCCTCCATTTCTCGGTTCTTCCTGTGTATGGGTTTTTTTCCCTTTTCAGTCTTGCCTTTCTTACTACAGATTTAGCACCTAAACCTCCATCGTTTTCTATATTTAACGTTAATTTCTGTCCATTTACACTGTTAACAATATGCATTCAATAATACTAGAAGATAAAGGCAAGACGGAAAGAACGCAATGAACCAGGCCTGTGACAGGGGGTGCTGATCTGCATCTTTACCAAGGAAAAAAAATGAAGAAAAAAATAAAGAAAGAAAAAGACGGAATCACAATGAAGGCAACGTTATCTTCGTCGCTTTCTTATTTCTCGCGCCAGTGACTAAACTAACAACATTATAGATGGGATTGAGAGGTGTCATTACCATAGCGTCTTGCTTGTTATATATTTTTGATTGACAGATCACATATCGGAAGCAGTGAACCGTGAAGATCGATTATGATCTGAAGCATTGTGGGTGGAGGCTGAAAGATTGTGGGTCATGGCTGAAAGATTGTGGGTGGAGGCTGAAAGATTGTGGATTGTGGGTGGAGGCTGAAATATTGTGGGTGGAGGCTGAAAGATTGTGGGTCATGGCTGAAAGATTGTGGGTGGAGGCTGAAATATTGTGTGTGGAGGCTGAAAGATTGTGGGTGGAGGCTGAAAGATTGTGGGTGGAGGCTGAAAGATTGTGGGTCTGAAAGATTGTGGGTGGAGGCTGAAAGATTGTGGGTGGAGGCTGAAAGATTGTGGGTCATAGCTGAAAGATTGTGGGTGGAGGCTGAAAGATTGTGGGTGGAGGCTGAAATATTGTGGGTGGAGGCTGAAAGATTGTGGGTGGAGGCTGAAAGATTGTGGGTGGAGGCTGAAAGATTGTGGGTGGAGGCTGAAAGATTGTGGGTGGAGGCTGAAATATTGTGGGTGGAGGCTGAAAGATTGTGGGTGAAGGCTGAAAGATTGTGGGTGAAGGCTGAAATATTGTGGAACGAGGATGAAAGATTGTGGGTCAAGGCTGAAATATTGTTGGTGAAAGCTGAAAGATTGTGGGTGAAGGCTGAATTATTGTTGGTGAATGCTGAAAGATTGTGGGTGGAGGCTGAAAGATTGTGGGACGAGGCTGAAAGATTGTGGGTCAATGCTGGAAGATTGTGTGTGAAGGCTGAAAGATTGTGGATGAAGGGTGAAAGGCTGGAAGATTGTGGGTCATGGCTGAAGGATTGTGGGTCAAGGCTGAAAGATTGCAGGTGAAGGCTGAAAGATTGTGGGTGGATGAAATATTGTGGGTCAAGGCTGAAATATTGTGGGACGAGGCTGAAGGATTGTGTGGCAAGGCTGAAATACTGTGGGTCAAGGCAGAAAGATTGTGGGTGGAGGCTGAAAGATTGTGGGACGAGGCTGAAATATTGTGGGTGGAGGCTGACAGATTGTGGGACGAGGCTGAAAGATTGTGGGTGAAGGCTGAAAGATTGTGGGTGAAGGCTGAAAGATTGTGGATCAAGGCTGAAAGATTGTGGGTGAAGGCTGAAAGATTGTGGGTGAAGGCTGAAAGATTGTGGGTCAAGGCTGAAACATCGCGGATCAAGGCTGAAAGATTGTGGATGAAGGGTACAATATTGTAGGACGAGGACGAAAGATTGTAGGTGAAGGCTAAAATATTGTGGGTCAAGCCTGAAAGATTGCAGGTGAAGCCTGAAAGATTGTTGGTGAAGGCTGAAAGATTGTTGGTGAAAGCTGATAGATTGTGGGTCAAGGCTGAAAGATTGTGGGACAAGGCTGAAGGATTGTGGGACGAGGCTGAAATATTGTGGGTCAAGGCTGAAAGATTGTGGGTGGAGTCTGAAAGATTGTGGGTGGAGTCTGAAACTGAAAGATTGTGGGTGGAGTCTGAAAGATTGTAGGACGAGGCTGAAAGATTGTGGGTGGAGGCTGAAAGATATTGGAACGAGGCTGAACGATTGTGGGTCAAGGCTGTTCAGTAACCAGGCGATTCTCTCTACCTCGGTGGCCTTGAACTGAACTGTCTCACTCAGACAGATAGGTACACACATGTGTGTTAACAAACACTGAGCACACATTCGCACGAACACACACAACTTGCATGCTCGCACAGATACACACGTACAGTACACACAAACACGCACACATACAGTCGCACATACAAACACGCGAGGGCTCACTCAATCACACACACACACACACACACACACACACACACACACACACACACACACACACACACACACACACACACACACACACACACACACACACACACACACACACACACAAAATCGCGCGCACGCACAATTATGCAAGTGTGTAACTACTGTCATCCCATGGTTTTTAAAAAAAAAAGGCGTTGACACCAATTGTAAGACTTGGTTTGATTTAAACAAAAATATAATATGAAAATGTGTTGTGCGTTTTCACTGTGTGAGTTCTTTCTATCTAGTCCTTTCTAAAAAACATCTTCAGAACTGAAAGTAACTTAAATTACAAAATAGAGTTTCCAATAAGGTGGGATTCTAATTAGGTTATATTCATGAAAGAGATTCTCGAAAAAAGTTTAGCAGAAGTTGAATTGACTCGAGATTGTCTTTTCCAACTCCAGAGAATAAGGACATGGCATCACGCATATGTCCACTGTTTTAACTGGGTTTTTTCTTTTGACTGGTCTCTTAAAGGGACACACTGACGGATGAGTTTTTGTAAGAATCACATCCAATTCACCAGCAAAAAAAACCCTTTACATATATCGCAACACTCACTTTGCTCTGGTTTCCTATAAATCAAACCGTCAAAACGGCGATTCCTCCTTGGCGGAGGTGCTGGAAGTCAAATTATTTGCGTGTGCCGTCTCTTTTCAAATGGCCGCCTGCGTTTAGACCAAATCGTTTGCACGCAATTTTCGCAATACAAGCCTTTTTTTTCTCTTCTCTTTTAAATGTTATGCATAATCTAAAGGAGTTTCGCTCACAACAAAGGAAACACCTCCAATTTGTTTTATTTATGTTTTACTGCACTACAAAATAATAAAACGCTTCAACCACAATGAGTGAACTTCACCCACCCCATCCAAAATGGCTACTCTCTCCGGCATCTCCGCCAAGGAGGAATCACCGTTTTGACGGTTTAATTAATAGGAAACCAGAGCAAAGTGAGTGTTCCGATCCTTGGAAAGGCTGTCTTTCTGGTGATCTCGACGTGTTTCTTGCAAAACCCCATCCGTCAGGGTCCACCTTTACGGCCCGTTGTATCTTTTTCACAAAATAGTCTGGTTGGTCATTGACTTTGAGGGCTGCTTTTCTTTCATCTTCTGCGGCTGTATGTCTGTGTTTCTTCGTCACTCCATCTCTCTCCTTCATTATGTCTGTCTTTCTGTCTATCCGTATCTATACCTCTGTCGCCGGATCACTCCCGATCACTCTCTCTCTTACTCTCTCTCTCTCTCTCTCTCTCTCTCTCTCTCTCTCTCTCTCTCTCTCTCTCTCTCTCTCTCTCTCTCTCTCTCTCTCTCTCTCTCTCTCTCAAATTTTGTGT
>CM065682.1:32200736-32205736 GCA_017654935.2 Phymorhynchus buccinoides | reverse complement strand
TCCCAAGGTCAAACGTAAGGTCAAGGTCACCATGGTCATAGTTTTTGTATGGGACCTTCCGTGAATAGAGATACACCCCCATATAAAATCTGAGACGATTCTGTCCGTCCGTTTCCGAAATTGGCCCACAATCTGGACAGGCAAACAGAATGAATGAAACAAAAAAGATCAGAAATAGTCCGGGCGAAATTAAGCTTTACCTTGTTTTGTATTATATATATTAGGTTTTTATGTCGATCTAACATGATTTGTGGGTGCTGAATCCAAATCCGTTGGAGGCCAAGTTGAAAATGTTGGGCATTTTGAGTTATGACGTAATATTCTAAATGGTCGCCATGGGACTCTAGAGAACTGCAGAAACATGCACTTATCGTAATTATTTTGTACCTAATGCTTCTTTTTTTAAAGAGTATAATTTGCTGAAATGATTAAAACGAATGAATGACAAACAGACGAAGACAACCTTATATGTTTCCTGTTCCGTTGGACACGGGGTACTAAAAAGAATGATAAGCTACGACGAAATAAGGGAACATTCAGGGACAGAGAGACAGAGAGAGACTAGAGCAATAATCTGTGGACGATAGGTACGTAATTCACTTAGCTCCTCGGTCTGGCCACTCGCCACATTCTCAGAAGTCTGCCGATCCCAGGTGCTAATTTGACACCCAGCTTCCAGAGCGTGAGCCCTGCTGAAGGCATAACCACTGCAGAGGAGAGCGAGAGAGAGAGAGAGAGAGAGAGAGAGAGAGAGAGAGAGAGAGAGAGAGAGAGAGAGAGAGAGAGAGAGATAGAGAGAGAGAGAGAGAGATAGAGAGAGATAGAGAGAGAGACAGACAGAGAGATAGACAGACAGACAAACCGACACAGAGATAGATAGAATGGGGCGATGTGGATGTGAGGATAGCCGGTCGAAGAATTTTTTTTTTCTTTTATGTATTTTATTGATTCATCGGTGTTGGTGTTAGGGAGTAGGGGTGTGTGTGTGTGTGTGAGAATGAATGGGGTTATGAGGGTAAAGGGACACATACGTCATTATCCTTTTATTTTGTTTTTATTGGTTGATAAATGTGGGTGTGGAGAGCGAGAGATAGAGAGAGAGAGAGAGAGAGAGAGAGAGAGAGAGAGAGAGAGAGAGAGAGAGAGAGAGAGAGAGAGAGAGAGAGAGAGAGAGAGAGAGAGAGAGTGTTCATTGAATGTCTGCATAAGGTTGAAAAGATTGGATCTTTTAAGGAGAAAAGCCAAATAACAAGACAAGGGAAACCAAAAGAAAGTATAAAATGCATAAACAGAATAGAAAATAACAGCAGGCATGTTCACAGTAAATTGAAGGACATGGGAGAAAAGTCAAGCTCAAATGAACAGCTCGTTCATGTACTCGCACACACAGAGAAATATACAGAGAGAGAGAGAGAGAGAGAGAGAGAGAGAGAGAGAGAGAGAGAGAGAGAGAGAGAGAGAGAGAGAGAGAGAGAGAGAGAGAGAGAGAGAGAGAGAGAGAGAGAGAGAGAGAGAGAGAGAGAGAGAGACAGAGAGGGAGAGAGAACAGAGAGGGAGAGAGAGAGAGAGAGAGGGAGAGAGAGAGAGAGAGAGAGAGAGAGAGAGAGAGAGAGAGAGAGAGAGAGAGAGAGACAGAGAGGGAGAGAGAGAGAGAGAGAGAGAGAGAGAGAGAGAGAGAGAGAGAGAGAGAGAGAGAGAGAGAGAGAGAGAGAGAGAGAGAGAGAGAGAGGGAGAGAGAGAGAGAGAGAGAGAGAGAGAGAGAGAGAGAGAGAGAGAGAGAGAGAGAGAGAGATTTCCCATTGAATCATTGAATGTCTGTGTAAGGTTGAAAAAGACTGGTTACCCCAGGTTCTAGTTGTAGTCACGATTCAAAGTAAGAGGTGATTTTTTTAAAAGAAGGAAAGGTCAGTTTATACATGATCAAATTATGGCACACAGAGAGAGAGATAGTTTTTATTGAATGTCTGCATAAGGTTGAAAAGATTGGATCTTTTCAGGTTGAAGTTGTATACACAATTCAGACTAAGAGGTGTGATGACAAGCAGGCAAGAGTTCAAGGGAGATGTTATCAGATTCCAGTCTTGTACTTGGGATGCAATTAATTAATATCAAACCCTTTTGACAGCTGAATGAATGTACAAACTGTAGAACATATTTGCATATTTGTTTTTTGCTTTGGTTTAAATGATTTTATATTTTTCAAATGCACATTAAACAAATATTAAGCAAACATAACGGCAGCAACAAGCTTTGACCGCCAAACAATAATAACATTGTAACATTTGTCTTTACATCTTCAGGTAATAACTGTATTGTCTGGATACGAGTTTGTTGATAGAGGGGACAGTTTAGTAGAAACTGATTTGCGTTCTCTGTAGGAGAGCCACAAGTACATGCAGAGTTGTTAGAAAGGTTTCCGTTTGTAGAGACGTCCTTTAGATCACTCATTTCTAGTCTCAGTTTGCAAATGATTATTTCGGATAATTTATCTGTTAATCCAAATCCAAATCCTAATCATATGTATTATCTCATAACAGAGAAATTGCAGCCAGGTGCACACAAGAAAAACAACAATAAACACGTATCAACAACAAAGAATATGAACTAATAACTAATAACACTGCATTGTTGTAATTAGCAAACCGGACACATATGAACAAATAGTCCAGTAAAAGCAGAACGCATTAAAACAAGAAATAGGTAGGAACAATATTGTCTGTGCTACTAAGGAAACGCTTTAGGATACTAAGAGAATCTAGGTTGTTTTTTCATGTAATCAGGGACATTATTCCAGAGAACTGTAGGGACAGAATGAGGATTTATACAAGTATAATCTACATCGAGGGATTTGTCTTTCAAGAGGATATCGTCTGTGGTATGGGTTAAAAGAGGCTACTAACTGTGGGAGGCGTTCAGCTAAATATAAAGGTACAATACTATTAACAATTTTGTAGAACAATATTATTTTATGGCGGAGCATCCTTTCTCGTTCGTAAACCCCGATTCCGCATTATAGTTTGTGACGACTAGTTCATTCGACTGAGCCAACAATTGTTCTTATTGCATCTAGGTGAACTTGCTCTAGATCGTCGGATTGCGTATTTGTACAGTTGTCCCAGACAACATCAGAAAAATCAAAATGTAGTAAAATAAATTATGTATGCATAATGAGAAGTGCTGTTTGACTAAGTATGTATTTGTATGATCGACGGCAAGCAGCAAGAACATGACATTTAGACAATAATGACTTGATAATATGAAGGTCCTATTTGCCTATTTCTAGTATTGATTGTCCTTTACAGATTGTGTGTGTGCGCGTGTGTGTGTGCATGTGTGTGTGTGTGTGTGTGTGTGTGTGTGTGTGTGTGTGTGTGTATGTATGTATGTATGTGTGTGTGTGTGTGTGTGTGTGGTGTGTGTGTGTGTGTGTGTGTGTGTGTGTGTGTGTGTGTGTGTGTATGTGTGTGTGTGTGTGTGTGTGTGTGTGTGTGTGTGTGTGTGTGTGTGTGTGTGTCTATGTGTGTGTGTGTGTGTGTGTGTGTGTGTGTGTGTGTGTGTGTGTGTGTGTGTGTGTGTGTGTGTGTGTGTGTGTGTGTGTATGTATGTGTGTGTGTGTGTGTGTGTGTGTGTGTGTGTGTGTGTGTGTGTGTGTGTGTGTGTGTGTGTGTGTGTGTGTGTGTGTGTGTGTGTGTGTGTGTGTGTGTGTGTGTGTGTGTGTGTGTGTGTGTGTGTGTGTGTGTGTGTGTGTGTGTCTCTCTCTCTCTCTGTGTGTGTGTGTGTGTGTGTGTGTGTGTGTGTGTGTGTGTGTGTGTGTGTGTGTGTGTGTGTGTGTGTGTCTCTCTCTCTGTGTGTGTGTGTGTGTGTGTGTGTGTGTGTGTGTGTGTGTGTGTGTGTGTGTGTGTGTGTGTGTGTGTGTGTGTGTGTGTCTCTCTCTCTCTCTCTCTGTGTGTGTGTGTGTGTGTGTGTGTGTGTGTGTGTGTGTGTGTGTGTGTCTCTCTCTCTCTCTCTGTGTGTGTGTGTGTGTGTGTGTGTGTGTGTGTGTGTGTGTGTGTGTGTGTGTGTGTGTCTCTCTCTCTGTGTGTGTGTGTGTGTGTGTGTGTGTGTGTGTGTGTGTGTGTGTGTGTGTGTGTGTGTGTGTGTGTGTGTGTGTGTGTCTGTCTCTCTCTGTGTGTGTGTGTGTGTGTGTGTGTGTGTGTGTGTGTGTGTGTGTGTGTGTGTGTGTGTCTCTCTCTGTGTGTGTGTGTGTGTGTGTGTATGTGTGTGTGTGTGTGTGTGTGTGTGTGTGTGTGTGTGTGTGTGTCTCTCTCTGTGTGTGTGTGTGTGTGTGTGTGTGTGTGTTTGGTTACTTTTCTGTATTAATTGAATGATGTTATCACTATGTTCTTCTCTTGCTCGATATTTTTTTTCATACTTTCCAAAGGCCTACGATAACGGGTCTGGTCTTTTCTCTTTTTTCTTTTCTTTGTTTTAATATGTTTTAAAGAAACTTGTTGATATTGTGTATTTTCTTTGATGCCGTAGCATAGTCTAATTTGCAGAACTATGCTTTAGTTGGCATTTGGTTTTGTTTTCCTTCCCTTGTTTGTTTGAAAGTGTATTGGTTTGTTACTTCTGCGTGTCTGCTTTCATGATGCCTTTACATCGACGACATCATCACGCTATTTTATGGAAAGGGAGACTAGCAGACTCCAGTGAACATCGACGAAATCATCACGCTATTTTATGGAAAGGGAGACTAGCAGACTCCAGTGAAAATATAAATCACACTATTTGTTCCTAACTCTGTGGCCAACATAGGATGAAATATAAATTATCTTTTAAAAAAATCACGGCTAATGCAAACTTTGTTGGATTTGTACAGATTCTTATGTTTCTAGGGTTGTTTGTCAAAAACATACCTGCCTAAATAAAATGATTCCTTTGAGGTTTCATTGTTTGCAAAATCGCTTTGTTTCTTTGATTATGTTCTCCAACCCAACCATAAGCGAAGAACATTTAAC
>CM065682.1:32178236-32193236 GCA_017654935.2 Phymorhynchus buccinoides | reverse complement strand
CACACACACACACACACACACACACACACACACACACACACACACACACACACACACACACACACACACACACACACACACACGCGCGCGCGCGCACTCACGCACATATACACACATACACACATACACGCACACGCGCATACACACACACGTGCGCGTGTATACTCATTATGGTTCACATCCCGCAATCATTTTCATGTTACACTCATTTCGTTCATATGCATACATACACACCAACACTCATTCAAACCGTTGCTCTCTTCCTTAGCGAATGCATCTGTAAGCTTACCTACGTAGGATAGATAGGCATAGGCCTACCATCCTACAACTATCATATCCCACACAGGGAGTGCCGTAGATAGCATACGACTCACATAGCTTCTTTCACAGCCTGCAGATCTCACCGAAGAAAATAAGGCAAAGTAAAGGCCAAAAAACAAAACAACTGATACTTCTTCTTCTTCTTCGTTCGCTCAGACAGTTTCCTGTCATATGAGCGTAGATGCGTCATGCTGCCGTTATGCGCCTAACTAAGAAATAGTTATGCCCAGCATGTCCGACTTCGGCTGAAGAAATCTTTGTAAGAATGCATAGAAAAAAGGCAGGTGAGATAGACAGATAGCAGATGACCATAAGCAAAGGGAAAAGGCAGAGTCAAAGAGAATGACACAATTAGAGGAATTTACAAGCATAGAACTTCCAGAAGGTGGGGGAACTATTTGTACAAATGATCCCCCGGTATGCATACGGGGAGAAACTGAAACTATCTTGTGCATTGCTATCACACTATCAGTCCATGGAAACTACGAGTCAGCAGTTCTCGGTAAAATGAAGATTAAGAAGACAGGAATAAAAACGTACAAGCGCGTACACACGAAACCTTGCTAACGCACGCACGCACGCACGCATGTACATAAACACACACACACGCACGCACGCACGCACGCATGTACATAAACACACACACACACACACACACACGCACGCACGCACGCAAACACACACACATACACACACACACACACACACACACACACACACACACACACACACACACACACACACACACACACACACACACACACACACACACACACACACACACACACACACATACTCAACGAGGATTGATGAAGTTGCAAGGATAAAAGCAAAAAAGCCTTTGTAATAATTAAATTATTAATATCGTTTTATCAATCACAAATTCGAGAACAATACTACTACTACTACTACTACTACTACTACTACTACTACTACTATTACTACTACTACTACTACTACTACTACTAATAATAATACTAATAATTAATATTATTAATAATAATAATAACTAACTAATAATTATTATTATTACTTATTATTAATTATTATTATTATTATTTACAAAACTCCACCATTACATACAGATGTTTCATAGTTCAGATGGTTTCTTGGTAAACCCTTTTACAACTCCATGCATGTTGATGCATTGACTACGCATACGCAACAAACTAGTGTATTAATGCTTTAGTAAATAATCATAGTTACCCTACTAAATTAGCCATACCCTTTCCATTTTTTCTTCTTCTGTGGAGTTCTTCAACAACTCTTCAAAACTACACAGAAGCTTGTTTTCAGAGACAACAGCGCGGGTCATGAACTCGATAACAAAAAACCGCCGTCGGATGGAAATGGTTGTGACTTTTTCGCAGTTTTTGTTTCGAAATCACCAACGCAAGATTTGGTCGGATGAGAAACCCTTCCTACCAGGTCGGGAGGAATTTGTCGAATGCACCATTTACATCCAACTCACTGAGGCAGTTGTGGGAATACAGTCCATTCTTGCTGGTTGTTACCGACCGCTCTCAGCAAACATAATCGAATATACAGGTTATCCAACAACATTTTTTTTTTTTTTTTTTTTTTTTCGAGATCAGAGTTTTGACTGCTTTTCTAGGGGAAGACGGTGTAAAAAGCGCATGGGCGGGTAAGAAGCCCACCCCAATTATCTCATGAAATAAAGAAAATTTCAGTCAAATTTGCCCATGAGACGAATGCTAGACATTAACACTCGTCTCATGGGCAAAATGAGACTGAAATTTGCTTCATTTCATGAGATAATTGGGGTGGGCTTCTTACCCGCCCATGCGCTTTTTACCCCGTCTTCCCCTACTACTACTACTACTACTACTGCTGCTACTACTACTAGTTCTACTACAATAATAATAATAATAATTATTATTATTATTTATAAACAAAACTTCACCATTGCATACAGATGTTTCATAGTTCAGATGGTTTCTTGGTAAGCCCTTTTACAACTCCACGCATGTTGATGCATTGACTACGCATACGCAACAAACTAGTGTATTAATGCTTTAGTAAATAATCATAATTACCCTACTAAATTAGCCATACCCTTTCCATTTTTTCTTCTTCTGTGGAGTTCTTCAACAACTCTTCAAAACTACACAGAAGCTTGTTTTCAGAGACAACAGCGCGGGTCATGAACTCGATAACAAAAAACCGCCGTCGGATGGAAATGGTTGTGACTTTTTCGCAGTTTTTGTTTCGAAATCACCAACGCAAGATTTGGTCGGATGAGAAACCCTTCCTACCAGGTCGGGAGGAATTTGTCGAATGCACCATTTACATCCAACTCACTGAGGCAGTTGTGGGAATACAGTCCATTCTTGCTGGTTGTTACCGACCGCTCTCAGCAAACATAATCGAATATACAGGTTATCCAACAACATTTTTTTTTTTTTTTTTTTTTCGAGATCAGAGTTTTGACTGCTTTTCTAGGGGAAGACGGGGTAAAAAGCGCATGGGCGGGTAAGAAGCCCACCCCAATTATCTCATGAAATAAAGAAAATTTCAGTCAAATTTGCCCATGAGACGAATGCTAGACATTAAGGCTCGTCTCATGGGCAAAATGAGACTGAAATTTGCTTCATTTCATGAGATAATTGGGGTGGGCTTCTTACCCGCCCATGCGCGTTTTACCCCGTCTTCCCCTACGTCCTGTGAGAAGGAGCAGAATTGGGGAATATTTCATAATGTTTGTTTTTAAATTCATTTACACATGGACATGGTTTATGCATGCATTAATCTAGTGGCCCTAGCACGATTAGACTCACAGTCACACACTCTCACTCTCATGCTCTTTTCACTTGTAGGCCCATGTTTCTTTCTTGTCTTGTTTCATCCCAGTAGGCCTAGTCTTTGCCGGTAGAGCTAGGCTAGGCTCCTTTAACGCTCTCAACGCCATATCCATAACTTGATGGATAATCTCTAAAGGAGAGAGAGGTTATCCAATAATTTATGGATATGGCGTTGAGAGCGTTAATGCCATATCCATAATTTGTTGGATAACCTCTAAAGGAGAGAGAGGTTATCCAACAAGTTATGGATATGGCGTTGAGAGCGTTAGCAAAAAACACCCAAATAAAACAAGAAAAAGCGCTACACAGATTTGCTAGTACAATGGGGAAAGTCCCCAAAGACGCTTCAACAACAAACTAAACATCTCTCTTGGTCTTCCTTAATATAATCTCCTCACTCCTCTGCACTTAACTGTGGTGTGTTAGCCCTTTCAACGCCAGCCATGTTTAGCTTAATATTACATTTGACATCAAACTAGCCTGGGAATAGAAAAATACAGTTTTGTTTGCAATGCTGGGGATTCCTTTATGGCATGTGTAACATTAGACCTATCCTCATCTCCTAGCATTAAGAAACAAAAGCCATTGTATAACAGACCCTAATTAAATGCGTTTTAGTGGCATGGGTGTTACAGGTGGACCCTGGGGGATGAGGTTTTGCAAGAAACACGTCGACATCACCAGAACAACAGCCTTTCTAAGGATCGGAACACTCACTTTGCTCTGGTTTCCTAGAAATCAAACCGTCAAAACGGCGAGTCCTCCTTGGCGGAGATGCCGGAGAGAGTAGTCATTTTGGATGGGGTGGGTGAAGGTCACTCATTGTGGTTGAAGCGTGGGTTTTTTTGGTGGTGCAGCAAAAAAACAAAAAAACATTTGTTGTGAGCGAAACTCCTTTAGATAATCTGTATAGAATTTAAAGAAAAAAGAAAAAAGAAAAAAAGGCTTGTATTGCGAACATTTCGTGCAAACGATTTGGTCTAAACGCAGGCGGCCATTACAAAAGAGACGGCACACGCCTTCTCTTTCAGTGAAATAATTTGACTTGCAGCACCTCCGCCAAGGAGCAATCACCGATTTGATGGCTTGATTTCTAGGAAACCAGAGCAAAGTGAGTGTTGCGATCTCTGTAAAGGGTGTTTTCCTGGCGATCTGGACGTGTTTCTTACAAAAACTCATCCGTCAGGGTGGCCCTTTTAATCGGTGTAGTGCCGAGCGGCTACACTGGCGATGAAAGTTTGTGTGTGTGTGTTTTTAATGAAGGTTATCTGGGATAATCCTCGGATATGTTGTTACAGCCTGTTTGCTTTGCAGACACAGAGAGACACTAGACACATGGAGCATCACACCCACAGACATGCCGATGGACAACAACAGACAGGAAGCAATGCATCCCACACATCCTAAATGTATTTTCAAACAAACCCGCAGGTCACTACAGGCAGGTCACTACAGGCATAAGACTATGCACCAATACTTCCAGATCCTCGATCTAGGTATTAGGTATTAGGTAAGTTATAGTCACTGATGCGTCTCTGTGAAATTCGGGTTGCTCCCACCTGGAGACCGCGTCGCAGCCCAAGGCGCGCCACCCATTTTTGTTTACGTGCGATTTCGTTGCCACTGGGATTAACGTGTGCTGAGTGCATGGGCACACGGACCTCGGTTTTTCGTCTCACCCGAAAGACTCCACGTTCAGACGGTAAGGCCTAGTGCAAAGTGTGAGGAAACACCCCCTGTACCCAGGTTCGAACTCGGGTTTACTTGAAACAAGGCGAACGCTTTTACCTCTGTGCCACTCTACACGTCGATGATCTGCTGGCTTCCTCGTGGTGGAACGTAGCGTTAGCAAACAAGCTAAGTTACTCCTAGGCAACGCGACCTCGGGTTCACCGGTACAATGGTGGACAATCCCCGAAGATGCTTCATCAACAATGCATCACTGTTCCTTATAGTCTCTTCCCGTGACCCTGACTGGATCAAGACATAGTCCCTCATCTCCCCGTTCCCCGGCCAACAATGACACCCCTGATACAATTAGCGGAATTACTTTGGGTGGTCTTCTTTGCATTGACTGGTCATTTTCTCGAAGCCAAGATGGTAGCCATCTACCTGACTTGTGTGGTTTGAAATATTGTAGTGCCGTTCATAGCTGTAGTGGTCTTATAATGAGGTTCTCTAGGTTAAACCTTGTGTACGTATAATGTAATTGGCAGCTGAACTGGAGCATGGTCATCTTCTATGGAAGGTAGTCATACAGCGTGCTGTTTCCATGTGTTACCCTACCTAGTACTGCACATTGTACGTTTATTGATCTTCAACATTACAGTGTTCATTGGTGTTATGAAATGAGTTTAGACTTAGTGTGTGGTGTCTTTAACAGCGTAGGCAGTTTATTTATTTGCTCTTTGTTGCAGAGACAGTGAGAAAGAAGAGCGAGCGAGCGAGCGAGAGAGAGAGAGAGAGAGAGAGAGAGAGAGAGAGAGAGAGAGAGAGAGAGGGGAGAGAGAGAGAGAGAGAGAGAGAGAGAGAGAGAGAGAGAGAGAGAGAGAGAGAGAGAGAGAGAGAGAGTGAGAGAGAGAGAGAGAGAGAGAGAGAGAGAGAGAGAGAGAGAGAGAGAGAGAGAGAGAGAGAGAGAGAGAGAGAGAGAGAGAGAGAGAGAGAGAGAGAGAGGAGAGAGAGAGAGAGAGAGAGAGAGAGGCAGGCAGCAAGACAGACAGGCAGACAGACAAACGGGGCCACATAAAACAGACATACAAGAAAGGCGGTATGTAATCCCACAGACAGGCAAGTAGACAGACAGACAGACAGACAAGCAGACAGATGGATAGAACATAGTTTACATAAAGACCTCATACGCCTCACAAATCCCAACTTTTCTTCCTAAACAAATCCATCCACCACCACCACCACCACTCCACCACTTCAGACCTGCAAACCAATCTTCCAATATCCACGGACATATGAGATGCTCTCTTCTTCATAAACAATGCAGCATTGGCAGTCCCTTTGCAACTGTTAAGGGAACTCTCACGACAAGACCTTGCTGATAAAGTGAGGCTGTCGTTGGGCAGTCAATTAACTGCGAATTACACGACTCTGTGCGTTGTTTGTTCAGCTGCTTCAACCCCAATATTATCAGTGTCTTGAGCAGATACAGCATCAGGGGCGGCCGTTGCGTGCATGAAGCGTTCGCGTTTGAGCTAAGCGCTCTTCCGCAGTTCAATTTCGTGGCAACGAATGCGAATGTTAGTCTAAAGGAAGATGAATCTAAGTCATAAGTCATACATCTATTTATTGTCCATTGTACAAACGCAGATGGAACAGTGTCTAGAGTTGTTCAGTAGCATTCGCACTCATCCTTTCTTCCGTAACCAAAAAGAGAGCAATTACAAAATCACGGAAAGGATTGTAAAGATAGACGTGGCCAATCATATTGAATTTATTCTACCAGATCAAAATTTTTAAAAAAACAATAAATAGGCTAATCTCTTTCATTTGCAAAGCAAATATTCATGCGCAATTTCACAAAATTGTTAGCCACTAAGAACGTTCAGAGGATGCTTAGCGAACAACGCTTAGGCCTCTTCCGGACATAAATCGCAAATATGAAGATTGCTTACATTTTTCAGTGTCAGTACGTGCATTGAACTATCGCCCTCATCATTTATTTTACAATTAACAAGATGATGTTTCCTTCCTTCTCTGCCCTATGGCACATGGCATTGACAGAGGTGCATTGTGCTTGGTCGATGTCTACCTTTCTAAATAGAATTGCCAACCAGCTGCTCGAATTGATAACCCTGCGTCTCTCTGCTTGCTCGACTATTCTGCTAATACCAGGCACTTTGTTCGTTTTTATTGTTGAAACTGAGAAATAAAAAGGGAGGATCGGGGAAGGATGAAGACAGGGCTGAATGTTTGAGGTGAAGTATGGGTGCATGAGAGGGAGAGGAGCCACTGAAACTACCTAGCTTGGTCAGGCGGTGAACTGGTTGTCGGTTAAAAGATACAGCGGGATCATCGCAAAGGAAGTAGGAGGTATATCAGCCAAACAAAACAATAACAATGAGATACATTATGCCCCCAGTAGGCAAGTGTTTCGAAGCACAAACAGTCCCTATTGCTTTTACATTCTTGCTGATTTGGTATTTTTTTGGTGTTTTGGTATTTGGTACTTTATAGTCACAGAGGCGTCTCTGTGAAATTCGGGTTGCTCCCACCTGGAGAGCGCGTCGAAACCAGAGGCTCGCCACCCATTGTTTATTTACAACAGATGTTTGTGTTTTGGAAAGCATGAGTTAACATACTAGATTTACTGTTTCAATTATTTGAAATCTGAAGCAAATGTGTTTATCAAAAATAAAAACAATTATGAAATGAGATAAAATAACACGAAACAATTCACCCCAGTTGGACAGTCGCGTTACAAATGAATATATTCACTTGACGTAAAAATGTCAGCAAACATCCCCATCCAATCCAGTTTTCGACAATATATTTTGATAACCAGAGGATTAATGTAGCTTACAGTTGTGAATAAGTGTCTCCCAGAAGACACAGTGCCGAAACATGATGATACCCTGCATTGCCTGGCTCCAGAATGCCATAAGACGAAAACCACAGCGTTGCTTAGCAACCGCTGCAAGTTAGAAGGACAGAGCTTGATAAAAAAAAAAAGATACAAAGATGAAGATGAACGTTGGATTAATTGGTTTTCTTTTTATTTATTTATTTATTTCGCCTTTCTTTCTTTATTTTACCTTTGGTTCGTTCTTCCTTTTTTTCTTCTCCTTTCTGTCTTTTTTTCTTTCAAACCTTTCATTTCTTTCTTTCTTTCTTATTTCTTTCTGTCCTAGTTTCTCCTGTCTTTCCTGCCTGGCAGCAGAGAAACCGGCACAGGCTGTACCCAGGTTGATCGATCTCATCTTCTTTCTAATAATCTACCACGCTGGTTGATGATCATGCTATGATCTACCCATCATTATCTCCGAAAAGGACTTTCGGCTAGGTTTTAGGCTTTCTTGATTTGTATGCTGTTTATGTCTGTTTTGTTTTTATTCTGATTTATCATCAACATTTATCTCTATATGATGCATTGTGCCCATAGTGTTCAAGAGCTTCGGATGTTGGGATGGTCCCTGGAGTCTTTTAGCCAGAGTACGTCAACAACAACAACAACAACAACAACAACAACATCAACATTACACGAGTGACAGTGTTTGGAGGTGACTTTTTATGAAGGGTAAGGGGGTCTCCCATTGAACTTTACTTCCTATTAATTACATTTGTTTTTGACATTTTCTATAAGAGCCTGAACTTCTAATTATATTTTAGATTTGCTTTTCAGTTGAATGAAGGGATGCTTAATACCTGTCTTTGTTTGTTCTTTTCTTCTTCTGTTTGTGATCGGGTTGGTTGAACACCACGTCATACAAATTTGAATACTATTATGGTAGACAGTTTGTCAGGGTATTATATTAGAGAAAAAAAACACCTGCTATTAGTATGAATCAAAACAGATAATCAAAGTGTTAGGTCTGCTCATAGTTTTAAAGCATTGTGATTTTACATCATTATACCCTCGCACTTTTATAAACATTAATTTGTTTCCAATCAAAACTGAGAATCAGCACACGTATTGTGTTCGATTTTGCTCTTTTTTTTAAAAAGACTAAATATATCTCTGCTGGATGTTTGTGCCGTGTCATTGTCATGATGTGTGTCTGGTATTAATTTTGTTCTTCTATTTGGGAACATGGAAATGTGTTTGATGTCTAAATACTGCATGTTTCCTTTCCTTCCTTGAATCTTTGAAAGAGTTTGCTGTCTACTAAAAGGTGATTGTGTGCAATTTTAACAATTGTGAACTGTTACCATCCTTACTGTTTCGTTACACTTTTCTTTATCTTTTATATAAAACAATTATTATGCAAAAGAAGCAAGCATTCCCTTATTCCCTTCCACCAATTTCTGTCTGAACACGAATTTCAATCAATGACGTAGTCAATACCGTTATAATAAATCGTAATATTATTAGGAATTTTGAAACTATATATAGTAACTGTTTACATTGTAAAAATGCACAGCGAAACTCTTTTTCTCTCTTAATTGATATTAGCCCAATCCTGGGTCAGCGTGGTCTGACACGAAGCATAATATTGACCAAAATATCAACAGGTCAGCTAAAAGAGGCCCGTGTCAGCAATCCTTATTTCTTGATTATTGTGTTTTTGACAATGGGGCACGGGGTAGAATTGGCAATAACTTCACCCAGAGCAAGCCACACAGAACAATCATCGTGCCAGTTAAAAACTATGTTGGAGAGCTAACGAGGGCAGGGTTGGATTCTTGTTCTTTTTAAGACATAAGAGAAAAATAATTGGGTGACTGTTATCTGTGTTGATAAAGGCGCATTCGCCGAAATATCCAGTAGTTTTGTTTTGTCTCTTGTGACTAAAATAACGTCACTTTGCACTTGTCGTGTAGTTGTTTGTTTGTTGTATCTTCCACGCAATGATTACTAAAGCACTTTTGAAATCTTAGTAAAGTATATATGGGGCGAAAGAAATGCGTACAATCGATTTTCAAATGAGCTATATTCTTCTTAAATGTCATGGTATGTTGACCCAAAGTCTACCCGTAGAACCATGGAGACAGATTCCACACCCTTGCTACTGAAAGTGTTGAAGGAAATAAAAGAAAGTGATGTCAATCAAATTAATTGTTTTGATTACTGAAATGCACCATGCTATGACCTTCAAATGCTTTGTAATAAAATGTTGCATTCATTATATATTTGCCGGTAGAGTTTTGATAGCATGACATTTGGGCCTCTAATTCCAAGTCTACACCACCACACAGAACATAACATGGTGCAGTCCAGTCTTGTCTTCAACAAAACTTGAGGCATAATGAATACGCGGAAATGTGCGTGCTTTAGACCTTTCGCCGCCAGACATTTTTCAGCAAAACAAATTCAATTAAGCTTACCTGGGTAGAGAAAAAAAAATCGTCTGCAATATTGGGGATTCCTCTGTGACATGGATAAAGCAAGGCCTATCCTTACCTCCCAAAACTAAGAGAATAGGGTCTTTGGATAACAGACCCTGATGGGTGTTAAATCATTGTGGTGCTAAAATGCGACATTGGCGGTGAAAGGGTTAACACGGATAAATGAATAGTTATTTTGTTTGACTCCTTATTAAGCCTTGCCCCTATATTGTTTTGTTGATGTCACCCCTGCCTGTTGACACATGTCGCACTAAATAGCGACTAACGAATCATTTTGATGGGGGTGGTCATCCGCAGTGGTCACAGATGCCAGAATAGATGAGATGGGCTATCAGAATTCAGCACGCCTATTGATCTGGACAGCATATTGTTATTATAGGGAGGGCGGAACTGATCACATCTAAACCAATATTGCGCGTGCCATTCTTCTATGGTTTGTTCCATTCATTCTTTGCTCCATTCTTTTTCTTCATTGTCTCGTCTTCTCTGTCGTGTTGCCTACCTCTCTATCTATGTATCTTTCCAACTACCGTTTTCTATTTTCACTATTTCTCTTCTTCATTCGTTTCTTTATTTTTTCCGACGTCATTTTTAAACGCTGTGTTACTTAACCTATTTGTTATTAGTATTAAGTATTAGTAGGGCCTAAGGTATTTTATAGTCACAGAGGCGTGTGAAATTCGGGTTGCTCCCAAGAGCGCGTGCGATAATACCCAAATTTTTGTGGGAAAGAGGGCAGTTCTTACCAAATGTTTTTCGTTGATAGTCGCTAAGTATCGATCGTCTAACTAAAGACTCCACGTTCAAATGTTTTGCAAAGCATACCCTGCAAAGGTGTGGGTTTCTTTCTACCTTGTGCCACTCTACACTCACACCGTTACGGGCCAGGGCCAGGAATAATTGTGGAAGCGTGCTTATCTACTTGAGACCACAGGGACATCAGGGATAATCAACAAGTACAGAACCACACATTCACCCAGTTGCTGAAGAGAAGGGAGACTGATAATAAAAAAAACTCTTGGGCCAATTTTGTGTGAATGTTTGTGTCTTAATTCCTGTACAATGCCGAGTTATTCAATATTTTACAGCAAAACTCCTTAGGTAATCCAAATCCACCCTTTATAATTATGTGACTAATGACAGCGTCCTTGTGATAGTCAACTATGATTCAGTTAGATTACCTGTTGGGTAAATTTGCCACCACACACACACTACACACACAAGTTTCATTAAGATTGGTTCACGGTAGGCACTGTGAAGTGGAACATCACACAAACAAACCACACAAAGAGTGATTACATCCTACCTTGCAAAGAATGATGCCAACTTTCTTACACACAACACACACACACACACACAGTGTAGATGAAAGGTGGGAGTAAGAAAACACACACTCTTTGTACATGCTTTTTGGTATGTGGTACATTGGTCTGTTGCCTGGTAGACTATGGCCTGTTAGTAGAGTTGAAAACCGGTTCATAAAAACGCACAGGCTTCGTTTTCATTCCAGTGTACTTCCGTTCTTACAGAACCGGGAGTACAAATTTGAACAAATCACACTCATCACATTCAGTTTCATTGAAAATGAAAATTTTGGGTAGGGAGAAGACGGGGTAAAAAATGCGCTATGGGTTAAAAAACCGGTTCAAGAAGCCGGTTTTTCAACCGCCAAGTTTATCTCATGAGATGAAGATGGTATTCCAAGGGAATTTCAGTCGTCATTTTTCCCTACAAGTGAGACGAGCGTTAAAAGTCTAAGAAGCATTCGTCTCATGGGCAAATGTTTGACTGAACGAATGCTAAACATTAACACTCGTTCATTTCATGAGATAATTGGGGTAATTGGGGGCTTCTTACCCGCCCATGCGCTTTTTACCCCGTCTTCCCCTATGTTGCAGAACTTTATTTTTTAATTTTTGTTTACACACACACACTGGCACTCTAAATGATAACTATGGAATGGTCATCCGAAAGAACAAATCACACTAAATACATTCTGTTTCAAAAAGAATTTGTATACTTTTCTAAATCAGCCCGAAATGATAACTATGGAATGGTCATCCGAAAGGAATAATGTGATATTATTAAACCCACAACCGGCATATATAAAGCGTTCACGCGAGGCGCGCGCCGTCCTCATTGACTTCACCGTTCTTTCTTCAGAATGAAGAAGAGTGACTGCTGTACCTTTTAGAACAGGACAAAATAACAAGGTTAAAGGTACCTGGGAAAGGGAAACACACGATGTTTCGAGTCGTAGACTCTTCTTCCGGTGTGGCTTGAGAGGACTTGGTTGCAGTATTTGTAGTTGATTTCAACCAAGTCCTTCAAACCGGAAGAAGAGTCTATCGAAACATGTGTGTTTCCCTTTCCCAGGTACCTTTCCACACCTTGTTAATTTTTTCCCGTTCTTTTTTCCCTGTTGCAGCCACTGCGAGTCAGAACTTCGCAGCGACTAGGCTAGCAGTCTACACCCGATCCCTGGGATCGGTAGCTTTCCCTTTAAAATCAAAAACACACTCATAATTGGTCCCATTGAGGCATTTTAAAAGCATATTGAACTGAAGGTACGCAAAAAGCAATGTGATTATTGAGCAGCAACATGCAATCAAATGGTTTATTTAAAACATTTCGACATTCTTCTACCCAACGCACATCATTATTACAAACAGTTTGACGGCAGATGAAAGTACTGACGTGATGCAAGGCGCTGGGTGAGCCGAAATTAGCTACTCATTCACTTGGTCAGTTGATTTGTTGTGGACTAATAGTTGTAGTCACATTAAATGTGTATTGTTACAAAGGAGACAAACTGATGACTGTGCTGTTTAAATATATCGTTTGGAGAGTGGTGTGATTGCAATAGCCTACATACTTACAATTTGACAAAAATGACGTCAATACCGCTAGGTAATCAGCGAAAATAACAAGCATATGTGTAGCCCACACAAATGCAGCCCAGAAGAATGTGATTTTCCCAGGTGGAAGCTCTGAGTAGACATAATCAAAATAATTGTGAAGATCTCGGCAAAACATCGACGCAAACTAGCCAAACGTTGCCCAAATGTGCATAACAATGTGTTGTAGCGAAAAGGGAAATAACTCCTGTCTTCACAAGAGTTCCATAAAATACAAACATGAATGAATTTTCAAATGCCTCCTCTTTGCAACAAACCACAATTACAACATGAACATCTGGATTTTAATGTAAGCCAATAGCCCGAAACACAACATTGGACACACACAATACTGGTGTGACGGCCAAAACGTGATGGCTTCTGATTCGTCCAGCAATTCACCAGATCGAAATTTGATGAACAGTTTTGCGGGCTTTTCTATTGAACCCTTTCACCGCCAGCCATATTTTAGCCAAATATTTCCATTAAGTTTACCTGGGTAGAGAACAAAATCCGCATGCAGTATTGGGGATTCTTCTGTGACATACATAAAATAAGGTCTGTCCTTACTTCCCAAAACTAAGACAATAGGGTCTTTGGATAATAGACCCCAATTTGATGCCTTTTAGTGACAAATGTGTTAAATCACTGTGGTGCTAAAATGCGACTTTGGCGGTGAAAGGGTTAATCACACAATACAGACTGGAGTAAGACATTTTTTAAAACTACAGAGATATACAATAACATTCAGTGTACCCCAAACCACGAATTGCTACAAAGATTTCAGGGAAGCCCGCTTATATGCCTTGAAGCCCGTATGGAGTAATGTAGAAATCATTATGTATTAAAATTATAGTCAATGCAAAGGAGGATTGCCTTTGACTTTCCATGTTGCAAAACTGGGTTTTTTTAGAAGAAAAAAACACCACAATTGTGTTTTGAAAACATTCATAAATACGAAAATACAAAGCAAGAACATTCTCATTGTCAGTGAATTATACTGTAGGCCTGCTACTAGTTGCAAGAAATCTCAGAGCATGGCAGAGAGGTCATGTGAAGCTGTACAACACCGACGTACGGCGTACCTAGTGCCTTCTGAATGCGATTGAAGAAGAAGAGAGAAAGGAAGGAAAGAAAGAAAGAAAAGAATGCTATTGTTTTGTACTGTGCTAGAAATGTCTTCCAATGTGCGCATGCACATGCATGTGTTTGTGTTTACATGTGTGCGTGTATATTTGTGTGTTTGTGTGTTTGTGTGTTTGTGTGTGTGTGTGTGTGTGTGTGTGTGTGTGTGTGTGTGTGTGTGTGTGTGTGTGTGTGTGTGTGTGTGTGTGTGTGTGCTTGTGTGAGTGTGCGTGCGTGCGTGTGTGTGCTATCCACTATCCACACACGCGATGTTCATGCATGCACGCGCATGAGTATGTGTGCGTGTATGTGTATATGTGTGTTTGCGTGCGTGCGTGTGTACGTACGTATATGTGTGCGCGTGTACGTACGCGCGTGGTTTGCGTGCACATGTACCTGTGTGTGTATGCGCCTGGTAGTGTGTGTGTGTGTGTGTGTGTGTACAAGTAGATGCGAAACGACGCGTGTGTTAACTTCCTCTAGGGATAACATTTTGCTGCCGATGCCAACAAACACTGATAAAACTTCACCTGGAGAGGTCTTCAATCTCTTGAACGAGTTCGGGTTCATCTTGATACGACAAGCATCTTTCAGGGAGCTGAGGTGAATCAGACATTGGCTACAGTACTTGTACACATGTTCTCGCACGGTAAAAACATCAGTCATCAGGCCATGTAACGTGAACTCAAGCAGAATGCACCCGTTAACCCTTTCACCGCCAGCCATATTTTAGCCAAACATGTCCATTTACCTGAATAGAGAACAAAATCCATATGCAGGATGGGGATTCTTCTGTGATATATAAAAGAAGGTATATCCTT
>CM065682.1:32165736-32173236 GCA_017654935.2 Phymorhynchus buccinoides | reverse complement strand
ATGTTGTGAAAAAAACTGCATTAAAATACATGCAAAACTTCGCGAGATATTAGCGATTATGTGTTTCGGGGTTTGAACCCCGTAACTGGCGCGACCTTGACCTTAATGTAAAATTAAATACATCAGTGGATAGCTTGCATCTTGGCAAACTAGTATACCAAATTTGATGATGATAGACTGAATAGTTTTTGAGAAAAACGGACGAATAGCCGGACGGACGGACGGACGGAGGCACGCCGGACGGACGGACACCGGACGGACGGACCAGACAAAAACAATAGCTCCCCGAACCTTCGGCTCGGGGACTATCAACAACAACAGCAACGGCAGCAACAACAATAGCTAACAACAACAACAACGACAACAACAACAGAAGCAACAACAACAAAATAACAAAAAGGAAAGAGAACATATTGCTCGAGACACAAAAAGGACCAGAAACAACACAGGTACATTTTCTTGAAGATAAAGTACTTGTTTTTGCCAAACTCATCACCCCCACTTTATACAATACTATACCCTTTCCAAGAAACTTTCGTCTCCACACACACACACATTCATGTTTCAAGTGATGATTTCTGCTAAGCGTTTCCATGACATTTTGAAGAGTAGCTGTCTCCAAAAGTAAGCTTATTACCTCTCACCCAAGGACTCAGAACAAATACCCCCTTGACATACGCTGCCAGTGCAAACTCAGTTAAGTGTGGATTACCATCACTGGTCAGTGCGTGACCCTTGGGTTTCTAGCATGTGTATGGTGTTATTAGCTGGTGGTTGAAATGCGACACTATGACACCAGTTCGATGACTTCGTGGGTTCACCTTTGACTGTTGGTATTTGCCAGTGTTGCTAAAGTGTTCTTTTGTTCTCTGTTTTTCTTTTTGTCAATAATACTGGACTATTTGTCACATTTTTATCTAAAAAAACAAAAGGCACAACAAGCTTGTCGTTCTAAAAAGGAATTACCAAATTACCTTCGAATACTACCAATGTTAAAAGGTGTAAGGGGCATTTTGTAGAAGATCGTTGATGCTCTCTCTCTCTCTCTCTCTCTCTCTCTCTCTCTCTCTCTCTCTCTCTCTCTCTCTCTCTCTCTCTCTCTCTCTCTCTCTCTCTCTCTCTCTCTCTCTCTCTCTCTCTCTCTCTCTCTCTCTCTCTCTCTCTCTCTCTCTCTCTCTCTCTCTCTCTCTCTCTCTCTCTCTCTCTTGTGAGCCAGCACACAAATCAAAGACAAAAATAATCAAAAGTAATATTGAGTATTTTTAGAAATTCACATGATTTCATGTAAACAGAATAATTTTAAAAAATGCAGTCTTGGTGAGGTTGTAGTGTCAACACCCCAATCACATTTTCCCATTGAATATGTCCACTGACAGACAACATTCTGCCTTTCTCGGGAAATATATATCTGAGTGGGGAAGAAGCAATACAAAAAGCTCATCATTTGTCAACACCAGCAGTGAACAAACAGCAGGAAAATAAACAACAAAAGTATTAACAAATTATCATATCAAATTATTCTTTAAAGTAATATTTTGATTTGTTCATGAAGCACATGGTAACGAGAAGAAGAGATGGAGAGGAAAGGGAAGAGAGAGAGAGAGAGAGAGAGAGAGAGAGAGAGAGAGAGAGAGAGAGAGAGAGAGAGAGAGAGAGAGAGAGAGAGAGAGAGAGAGAGAGAGAGAGAGAGAGAGAGAGAGAGAGAGAGAAGCTTTCTCGAGAAAGGGATAGAGTTACGATCAGCCTAGAGTTATTGTCATGAAACTGAAACCGAAACAAAGCAGACTTTGAGATCGAGAGTCATAAACATGAAGGGGTGTCTAGGGTACAACTTTGCCGATAATACTTTGCTCTCCATAAAACACATCTTGTGATTTGAGTGATAATTTCGCCTTTTTTCAAACGTGCATGACCATTTTATTCTGCTTTCCAAATGTGTTGGTTATTGTGAGTTTTAATGTGTTTTGTATGTTAACATTGCTCTCAAAGAAGTCTTTCAAACTAAGTTTGAAATCCATCTAAAGTAGAAACAAAATTAAATCCAAAACCTATCGAATAACATGTATGTTAACATTGCTCTCAAAGAAGTCTTTCAAATTAAGTTTGAAATCCATCTAAAGTAGAAACAAAATTAAATCCAAAACCTATCGAATAACATGTATGTTAACATTGCTCTCAAAGAAGTCTTTCAAACTAAGTTTGAAATCCATCTAAAGTAGAAACAAAATTAAATCCAAAACCTATCGAATAACATGTATGTTAACATTGCTCTCAAAGAAGTCTTTCAAATTAAGTTTGAAATCCATCTAAAGTAGAAACAAAATTAAATCCAAAACCTATCGAATAACAATTACTGTTCTTCAGTGTATTGGCCTATAAAATGGTCTTAAGAATTATGTCACTAAACGACGTAAAATAAGATGCCATTGTCCATGAAACAAGCTGCTATTGCCTTCGAATACTACCATGCTAAAAGGTGTATGGGGCATTGTGTAGAAGATCGGTGATGCTCTCTCTCTCTCTCTCTCTCTCTCTCTCTCTCTCTCTCTCTCTCTCTCTCTCTCTCTCTCTCTCTCTCTCTCTCTCTCTCTCTCTCTCTCTCTCTCTCTCTCTCTCTCTCTCTCTCTCTCTCTCTCTCTCTCTCTACCCCTCTCTCTCTCTCTCTCTCTCTCTCTCTCTCTCTCTCTCTCTCTCTCTCCCCCCCTCTCTCTCTCTCTCTCTCTCTCTCCCCCTCTCTCTCTCTCTCTCTCTACCCCTCTCTCTCTCTCTCTCTCTCTCTCTCTCTCTCTCTCTCTCTCTCTCTCTCTCTCTCTCTCTCTCTCTCTCTCTCTCTCTCTCTCTCTCTCTCAAATCTATATCCTTGGAACATAAAGTTTAAGTTTTCAAGTTTTCAAGTTTCAAGTTCTCTCTCTCTCTCTCTCTCTCTCTCTCTCTCTCTCTCTCTCTCTCTCTCTCTCTCTCTCTCTCTCTCTCTCTCTCTCTCTCTCTCTCTCTCTCATCTCCCATCATCATCATCATCATCATCATCATCATCTGTTGCACTGATCAATGTCCACGTTGCTATTCTGGTGTCTGCAATTTTCTCTTGTATTTTTACCATTACAAAGACAGTTACACGCAGGAAGTTCTCCCTCCTTCGTCTTCCAAAACCTTCAAGAGCAGTCACCTTAATCTTGATCGATAAGCCTTCCGTGCCCCTGAATGTCAACGTATCTTTGTTTTAATTGTCTAATCATCGTGGTGATAGAGAATGGTTTAGAACGAATAATGGAAGCTTGACAATCGACTGAGTACCATGTGGTTATTGAAATTTATTGGCGATATTAAATCGGGTCACTGTGCCCTTGCTATAAGTTTGAATTGTCCTGGAATATCGACCACCTTTGGAGATGAACATTAAAGAGACATTCTTCTTTGGGCTTTCATTATGCAAGGTACTACTTAGCTATTATTTATGGGTGACGTTCCAGCTAAACATGTAGTATTGACAAACAGGTATTTCATAAGCAAAATTAGAACAAGGGCGTCGCCGAGCGGCAGACATGTCCGTCACCAGCAATGCCACGCACTTGCGACACCCCGTAGTATACTCTTACTGTCACAGCCTGACACAAAATTGGAAGGGATTTTGTCTTCTAGATCACGAGATACAGCTTGAAGAAGAAACATATAGCGCAAAGAAGGAAATTTCAGTTTTCAAGGTCACACTTTAAGGTCAAGATCAGCATGGTGATCATTTATGCTCGGATGTGTTCTTCTCTAGGGTATACAGTACCACACACAATCTGAAGCGCTTCTGTCAAGTACAAATGTGGAAAATATGGCGTAAAACCCAATTTGTAGACACTACCACTTTCAAGGCCTACCTATCTCCCGGACCGTGATATTGACCTTGATCGGTATGCCACTATCAGAACGGGCATAAGCCAAAGTACCGACATGCCAAATGTGAAGACTCTAACACTAACGGTGTGGGAGTTATGGCCCCTTAAAGATATTCGGTTTTCAAGGTCGTATGCCAAGGGCAAGGTGACGACGGCAAAATATTTTGCGCGGATGCCTTCCTCTCATGGTGACACACCAGCACACACAATTTGACGTGATTCGGTCAACCCGTTCGAAAGATATCCTTGGGACAGACAGAAGGAGAACAAATGACCCTCCGATGTTCAGGCTCCAGCGATCTTTTTTACCTTGACCTTGACCTTGATCGGTCATCAGAACGGGCATAAGCCAAACCACCTTCATACCAAGTTTCAACATCCTATGTCGATCGGTGCCCGATACATGGCTAAAAATAGATTTTCGGATTTCAAGGTCGTACGTCAAGGTCAAGGTCATGACGGCAAAATGGTTTGCGCGGATCTCTTCCTATTAAGGTGGCACACCTCCACACAAAATCTGACGCGATTTGGTCAAGCGGTTCGGGAGATATCATTGGGACAGACAGAAAGAAAGAAAAATACAAACCAGCCCATCGCAAAGTCCGATCACCTTAAGGTGACGGACAATTATGCATCCAACTGATCATGCTAACCATTTACGCAATAGGAAATCAAAAACGTTAATTTAATACTCTACCCTTCATCTAACTTCATCTAACTGTGAAATGAACAAATTAATGTTTCCTGAAGTTGTAATTTCATAGGTAAAATCATGATGTAGACGCAGGTCTGTCGCTAAATTATAATCCCAATCAATTTTATATTGGAATGAAATGTTGATGATATTCTAATCATCCACCATATTTGATTCACCACCATTCGTCATCACTTGCTGTTGATAGACGCACAGATCGACAAAGGCCCACACAATATAATTAGCTTCAACAGCTCACCTCCTCCGAAATCGGAATGTGTCAGCTGAATGCAACGGGGAGACCAGAGAAAACTGAAAGCCGGGCACTGTTGACCTGTTATGGCCATATGACTTCGGAACACAGAATAAGAAGAACAAGAAGAACAAGAACAAGAAAAACAAGAACAAGAACAAGAAGAACTAGAACAACAAGAACAAGAACAAGAATAGCTCATAACAAGTTATGAAATGAGAAATAAACTTAAAAATAGCTCATAATGTTCTATTAATTCGCTCGTGACAGTACACTTTTGTCAACGTCTTTTTCCTTTCCCAACTTCGCACACCTCATCAATGCCCACACTCTCTGTCTTATCCATGTTCGTGCAAGGATAGTCGGTGGTCATTTTCGTTTTAATATGACGCCTACGCTGTGAGCTTTCGTGACAGACATTCATTTTCTATATTCTTCAATAAAATTACGATGGCTTGGAGTCAAAACGGACTATCTTTAGATAGTCCATTGGCATATTATTGAACTTATTACGAAAGCTAATAACTTGTATAAAAAAAAAAGACTGCTGAAATATGAAAACCAAAACCCCCTTTTTATATTTCTGCAGTCATTGCTTGATACATGTTATTAGTTTGTGTAATACATTCAATAATACGTCAATGGACTATCTAAAGATAGTCCGTTTTGACTCCAAGCCATCGAAAAGGTATACTGGTACATAGTTATTGACTTTCATCATTTATTAATGCATACTTACTTCTACATAGAACAGAGATAGGATTGACCAGATGCGGGGAACATATCCCACTGACTACCTTTCTGTGTCTCTCTGTTTGACTCTTGTCATTTCTGTTGTTGTTGTGCGTGTTTTGTTTTGTTTAAAATCAACAGCATGCTACCGATTATCGAGAATTTGTTTTTATGTCGTAAATTTAGATCGGAATGACAACCACATTAAAACAATTACCACGACTACAAACACACCAACAACACTGGGAATCAATAGTCTCCAAATATCACGCACTTTAGTTAGATTGTGTTTATTATGTGTTAATTTGGTTATTGAAAAGAAAAACAAGCACTACTTTCACCTTCTTTCAGACAGACTTATGAACGTTCTTTTTTTATACGATTCAGCTGGCAAAGGTTGATGTCCCAGAAATGCAACACCGCATTTTCCTTCTTAGGAAAACGACATCAAGAACGAAACGATCTGCAAATGAAATAGATAGGCCCCTACTATCTTATACAAGTACACCCACCTTCTCAATTACAAAGTTGGAAGAAGGGGAAGGGACGTGAATGTGAGGGGGGGGGGGGGGGGGGGGGGGGGGGGGGGGGGGGGTATGAAAGCGGAAAATGTCAGCGACCAGATGGAATAACGTCTGTAAAAAGTCAGCTCGCTCATCGATCAGCCAGACGATACTTATTAAAACAAAGAGTGGCTTGATCGATAACAAGTTCTGTATATAATTTCTGAGCACTCCTACCAGCGAAGGCAAACAGTCATGGTGACAATCTGTTGAGCAAGCGCACACGCACGCACGCATGTGTGCGCGCGCGCAGGCAAACTCACACACACACGCACACACACTCAATCGCGCACACACACACAAGGTACAAGGTTGGTGTACATTCTATAGTATTGCCCTTAGACATTTTGTTGAAATTGTTTTTATTACTGTATGCAGACGACACTGTTATTTTTTTCTGAAACTTCAGCTGGACTGCAACAAGGTCTTGATTGTATTAAGCAATAATGTGAAATATGGAAATTGAAATTAAATGCTAAGAAATGTAATATTTTTATTTTTGTCTAAAGGTAAGGTTAGACGTTTTCCTGACTTCTTTATAGGAACACATAATATAGAGGCCGTTCATGATTTTTTGTACTTAGGATTAAAACTTAACTATAATAACCGAATGAATGTTGCACAACGTGACCTGTTTGATCGAGCTTCTCGAGCAATGTTTGCTTTGTTGACAAAAGCTAAGTTATTGATGCTCCCTGCAGACCTAATGATTGACTTATTTGATAAAACTGTACTTCCAATTCTTACATACGGATGTGAAATTTGGGGGTTTGATGTGAATGATATTATTCAAACACTGCAACTAAAATTTTATAAGATGGTTTTGAAAGTGCGTCGATCGACTCCTTCTTTCATATTTGGAGAGACAGGAAAATATCCCGTATCAGTCACTGTTAAATCCAGAATGTTATCATTTTGGTTTAACCTCGTGACAAACCATCAGAGTGCTAGTGAAAAGCTATCATATATTGTGTATAAAACCCTTTTGAGAATGTATGAATTAAATGTACACGAAAATAAATATATCAAATACATTCATACGTTATTAAACGAAATTGGTTTAAGTAGCTTTTGGTTGAATCAACATTATCTTGATGTACATCCTTTATGGTTCAAAGAGAAAGTGAAAAGATGTCTTAAAGATAGCTTCTTACAAACCTGGTACATGCATGTTGATAATGATGAATTGTATATGAACTGTAGAATGTTTAAACCATCATTCGGTGTTGATCCCTACTACTTAGTACTTCCACAGAATTATGTGTTTACCATTCTAAAATTTAGAACAACTAATAATAACTTGCCAGTACATAAATTGCGCTATGATAATATACCCAGAAGTGAAAGAATCTGTGAAAAGTGTAATGTACATGA
>CM065682.1:32155736-32158236 GCA_017654935.2 Phymorhynchus buccinoides | reverse complement strand
GTGTGTGTGTTGGGGGGGGGGGGGTGGGGTGTTAAGGTGTGACTTATGTAAGCAGAAGACATTTTTTAGTCCCCGAGCCGAAGGTTCGGGGAACTATTGTTTCTGTCTGATCCGTCCGTGCCTCCGGCGTGCCTCCGTCCGTCCGTCCGTCCGTCCGGCTATTCGTCCGTTTTAAAAAAAAACTATTCAGTCTATCATCATCAAATTTGGTATACTAGTTTGCCAAGATGCAAGCTATCCACTGATGTATTTAATTTTACATTAAGGTCAAGGTCGCGCCAGTTACGGGGTTCAAACCCCGAAACACATAATCGCTAATATCTCGCGAAGTTTTGCATGTATTTCAATGCAGTTTTTGTCACAACATTTCTTGATGAATGGTCTATAACACAGTTGTCATGAATTTTTCTGTGCGCTCGTGTGCGCATGATCGCGCGCGCTCAAATCACGGGTCCGAACCCTAAGGCTATATATAAAAAAACTATTCGGTTTCGTGCTGTTTTGATGCGTTTTTATGTAGTTACGTGCTGTTTTGATGCGTTTTTATGTATGTTTACAGCCGACACATTCCGATTTCGGAGTAGCTCGGCTATGCTGCGAGGGGACTTTGCAGCCGCTCGGCGTTGCACTTGTTTATTATGTGATAGCACGCACATTGTATTCATTTTGTAATGTATATCAGATTTGTTTTAAACAGTATACATACACACTCCTTTTTGTATTTTATGAACGTTACATAAACGTATGCATTATATGTACGAAAGAGACAGATAGAGAGAGGGGGGGGGGGCACATATATTTTATAGAGACAAAGACAGAGACAGAGAGACAAACGGAGAGAGAGAGAGAGAGAGAGAGAGAGAGAGAGAGAGAGAGAGAGAGAGAGAGAGAGAGAGAGAGAGAGAGAGAGAGAGAGAGAGAGAGAGAGAGAGAGAGAGAGAGAGAGAGAGAGAGAGAGAGAGAGAGAGAGAGAGAGAGAGAGAGAGAGAGAATCGATCAGACATATAATAATTATTATCAGTATGCGTGTGTTTTATGTGTGCGCATGTAAGTGAGCGCACGTATGTGTGTGTGTGTGTGTGTGTGTGTGTGTGTGTGTGTGTGTGTGTGTGTGTGTGTGTGTGTGTGTGTGTGTGTGTGTGCTTATGAAGAGAGAGAGAGTGACATAAGAGATGGGGCCACAATGAGGGTGACACATAGAGACGGGGGCACAATTAAGGCGACACATAGAGACGGGGCCAGAATTAAGGCGACACATAGAGACGGGGGCACAATTAAGGCGACACATAGAGATGGGGCCAGAATTAAGGCGACACATAGAGATGGGGCCACAATGAGGGCGACACATAGAGACGGGGCCAGAATGAGGGCGACACATAGAAACGGGGCCAGAATTAAGGCGACACATAGAGACGGGGCCACAATTAAGGCGACACATAGAGACGGGGGCACAATGAAGGCGACACATAGAGACGGGGCCAGAATTAAGGCGACACATAGAGATGGGGCCACAATGAGGGCGACACATAGAGACGGGGCCAGAATGAGGGCGACAAATAGAAACGGGGCCACAATGAGGGCGACAATTAGAAACGGGGGCACAATGAGGGCGACACTTATAAACGGGGGCACATCGATATGATCGGGTAGCGAGGAGCAAGGGCAGTGATTCCTAACTGTGCCTGCTGCTGCTGCTGCTGCTGCTGCCACCGCCGTGTGTTGCTGAGGGTGCTGGCTGATTGATGCCCTCTTCAAGATCCCTTCCTGTCGGCTTCCCCAAAGGTCTGAAAGAAAACCCTAAGAGTAACGGAAGCTTTCCTGAGATGCATCGTTGGTGGAATTCTGTGCTTGATGGTTAATGAGTCTTTAAGTTCAAGATAGGGATTTCTATTTAACAGGAGCAGGTTTTTATTTTCGTTGTTTTTTTAAAGTTCTACGTTGAACTTCGATTTTAATTAAACTTGGAAGTTAAACATGAACTGTGACGTGTGTGTGTGTGTGTGTGTGTGTGTGTGTGTGTGTGTGTGTGTGTGTGTGTGTGAGTGTGTATGCGTGTGTGTGTGTGTTTGTGTGTTTATGTGTGTGTGTGTGGGGGGGGGGGGGGGAGGGGTAAAAAAACATACAAATGAAATCAAAGGAGCACAGGTGTAGTAATGCTCAATGTACACAAGTCTCCAATGTTGGAATGGCGTGCACGCGCCACTCTGACCAATGAGGATGCCTTTATTTGTTGTTTTTAATTAAACGTGGGTTTTTGCATATTTTAACTGAACAAATTACAAATAAATACATAGATAAGTAAATAAATAAACAAATGAATAAATAAAGGAACAACGGAACTGGTTTATGCCTTCAACGTGGATGCTATATCATTGTCATTCCAAAAAGCGACTTTGGTGGCAAAAGCGTTGGATTGCATTTAGTTAAAGATATTTCAAAATATGTGTAGCTGTGCTCACTACTTTTTGCTATGATATTTAGCGGTTTTGATTCAAGAAGG
>CM065682.1:32148236-32150736 GCA_017654935.2 Phymorhynchus buccinoides | reverse complement strand
TGCTGCTAGGAAGCAACTAAAAGGAGATTTTTTTTTTTTTAAATCGATATTTATTCGGTGTACCGATTTTCATGTGGACAGAAAAGTTGCTTTCGATGTGATGTTTGGGGTTTCTTTTTTTGATAAATTAAGAAAGGTTTGTTTCTTGTTCGTCGTCTGCCGTGTGATTACTTACCCGTGTGAGTTTGATTTGTACCGTCGTGTTGGATTCTTCTAGAATTGTAAGCGTGTGCGTGTTGGTTGGTTATGGCACTATAAACGTGTGTGTTTGAGCGTGACAAAAGGATGGGGGATGTTAATAGGATGAGATCATGACGACGTTCCACGCGCTGATTAAAAAAAAAAAAAGTATCCAGGAAGGAAAGCAGCACCCGACATTTATTCAGATGTGAGCGCAACACTAAGCATCCTGGCTCGCCTCTGATCTGCTAGAACACTTGCACCGCACCCTCCCTATGTACTGAGCTTACCTGTGCAATACCCGCCGTTATTTATCACGGCAGAGAGAGAGGGAGAGAGAGAGAGAGAGAGAGAGAGAGAGAGAGAGAGGAGAGAGAGAGAGAGAGAGAGAGAGAGAGAGAGAGAGAGAGAGAGAGAGAGAGAGAGAATGAGATTGAGAGATGAGAGAGAGAGAGAAACAGATGAGAGAGAGAGAGAGAGAGAGAGAGAGAGAGAGAGAGAGAGAGAGAGAGAGAGAGAGATGACAAATGACAAATGTTTAATTGTGTATAGGCCCGTGACCCGTTACAACGAGAGAGAGAGAGAGAGAGAGAGAGAGAGAGAGAGAGAGAGAGAGAGAGAGAGAGAGAGAGAGAGAGAGAGAGAGAGAGAGAGAGAGAGAGAGAGAGAGATGGCAAAACAATGCTGCTAGAAAGCAACGGAATGGTGATGTGTGGGAGCGGCGGGTTATAGTCTCAGCAAGAAGCCAGCTGGCAGTTTTCTTAGTGGCGGAAAAAGGGGGGTGGGGTAGGTGGGTAGATGGGAGGGGCGCCTTTCTCACCTTGCCTAAGCTTCATTCATAGCAGCAGAGGGAATGCAAAACTATAACAGTCTGTGTATATATAGTCAGTCACACCTGAAGCCCGAAAGGTGTGCAGGAGGATCACGTCTGTGGGTTTTGCTCCAGTAAGCTCCAATGCCACGCAGCTATAATAGTAGCATCAGTGCTGCGTAGTGCAGTATGATTTGCGATGAGCAACATGCCATTGCATGTAGCATTTGCAGAGGACTAGCTTGCTACCCGCAGCAGTAGTAGTATACTGGTGCTATATGTCTTGGAGTACTTCTAGGCTTTGTTAGAGCTATCGTGCGTGTGCTTATATGACATAATAATGTGTGTGCTTGTATGATCATCAGCAATAGTGGAGTTTGGGATTTTACATTTTTACCTGTTCAGCTTTTTTGTAAGTGGCGTAATTGCTAAATTTGCACTGAATGTTCACAACTACCAGGACTGAACTTCGACAGCAGTGGCTTGGGGGAATTCGTTTGAAATGAGGTTCGTGAAGCGGTTGTGGTGTAACTATAGGCCTAGCCATTGGTTTCTGATTAAGAGTTAAACAAAATATCCTAATCAATCTTGTTTTGTATCTCTGTTCGATGCGGTTTTATTTGGGTACGCATTGTGACGAACTAAATCACTGATTACAGAAAAGCAACTCTTTACCACACATTCTTACAATTTAAGCAATCCATGGGTTTTTTTTAAAGTTAGATATTCTAAAATAACTGTTGGAACGTTCAACATGCATCACCCCAAATGTCTGGAATATTAATCAAAAGAAAATATAACCGCAAATCTATGGAATAGACTACTTGATCAATATAAACTGACTCAGACACTCCGCATTAATATATACGCATAACTAAAACGACAACTATGTCTACATCAACGTGTACCGAAGCTGCGATGCAGTGGAAACCACATACCACCCAGCCAGAGTATCAAACGCATTCCGTTCACAACACTATCCTAACCTTCATGGTTCACAACAGCAGTTGTGATCATCGTGATGAAAGCTGCCCTGCCTGCTCAGCGTCCACCATGCTTTGAACTTCATACCTGAACACCGAGGACCTCACTGGGTGCAGAACTCTACAGGAGGGTTGTGTAGAGCCACCTCCCAGGGACCATGTCTGAAGAATCCAGCGGACCCAGGAGTCTCCCTTCAGAGCTGGGCCCTGAAATATGTGTGGTTCTGTGCGACGATAACGACCTGGATATATGTGGCGACGACCTCCACCACCAATTTCCCGATGAAACGCATCATCGTCGTCGAAAAAGCCACGATGAAGAGGAAGAGGAAGAGGTGGACGAGGACGATGTGGATTGCCATGATCACAACATGTTGCCTGATGAAGAAAGCCGGCTAGGTGGTGGTGGTGGTGATGGTGGTGGTGGTAAAAACCGTGGAAGTGCTAGTCGTAGTGGAGGACCTTGCAGCAGGCAAAGCTCCTTCAAACGTCGTAGTACCGGGGGTGCTGGAGACGCCCCTCCGCG
>CM065682.1:32135736-32140736 GCA_017654935.2 Phymorhynchus buccinoides | reverse complement strand
CTTTAGCGAAGAACTTTGAATGTTGTAGAGCTTTCAGCATGGCGGCCATTTTGAACTGCCGGAAGGGGTTCCTTTGAAGTAGAGTGTGTGTGTGTGTGTGTGTGTGTGTGTGTGTGTGCGTGTGCGTGTGCGTGCGCGCGCGCGCGCGCGCCTGCATGCGTACGTGCGTGCGTGTGTACGTGCGTCTGTTTGTGATCAATATAATTATGCTCCACGTCACAGCGCCTAAACCACTGAACTATTCTTGTCGTGTGTTTGCAAAACTACTAATTAGTTTCTTTATTATCATTATTATTATTTACACCAAATAAGACAGAAAAAGGAGAGAGCATTGGTTCGATAATAACACCGTAATCATTTTTCTTCGATTTATGTACAGGTTCATACCGGCGATTGTTCGCTTCGAAACTATCATCATTCCTCCATTTAGATACTACTACTACTACTACTACTACTACTACTACTACTAATAATAATAATAATAATAATAATAATAATAATAATAACAAGGGCGTCGCCGAGCGGCAGACATGTCCGTCACCAGCAATGCCACGCACTTGCGACACCCCGTAGAGTGTCACATCCTGACACAAAATTGGAAGGGATTCTGTCTTCTAGTTCACGAGATAGAGCTTGAAGAAGAAACATATAGCGCAAAGAAGGAAATTTCGGTTTTCAAGGTCACACTTCAAGGTCAAGGTCAGCATGGTGATAATTTATGCTCGGATGTTTTCTTCTCTAGGGTATACAGTACCACACACAATCTGAAGCGCTTCTGTCAAGTACCAATGTGGAAAATATGGCTTAAAACCCAATGTGTAGACCCCTACCACTTTCAAGGCCTACGGATCGCCCGGACCGTGACCTTGACCTTGATCGGTATGCCACCATCAGAACGGGCATAAGCCAAAGTACCTTCATGCCAAATTTGAAGACTCTAACACTAACGGTGTGGGAGTTATGGCCCCTGAAAGATTTTCGGTTTTCAAGGTCGTACGCCAAGGTCAAGGTCACGACGGCAATATGGTTTGCGCGGATGCCTTCCTCTCATGGTGACACACCAGCACACACAATTTGACGTGATTCTGTCAACCCGTTCGAAAGATATCCTTGGGACAGACAGAAGGAGAAAAAAATGACCCTCCGATTTTCAGGCTCCAGCGATCTTTTTGACCTTGACCTTGACCTTGATCGGTATGCCATCATCAGAACGGGCATAAGCCAAACCACCTTCATACCAAGTTTCAACATCCTATGTTGATCGGTGCCCGAGATATGGCTAAAATAGATTTTCGGTTTTCAAGGTCGTTCGTCAAGATCAAGGTCACGACGGCAAAATGGTTTGCGCCGATCTCTTCCTATTAAGGAGGCACACCTTCACACAAAATTTGACGCGATTCGGTCAAGCGGTTCGGGAGATATCCTTGGGACAGACAGAAAACCCCCCAAAAAAACACCCCAAAAAAAACAACAAACAAACAAACAAAAATACAAACCAGCCCATCGCAATAGTCCGTCTTGGTGACGGACTAATAATAATGATGATGATGATGATGATGATGATGATGAACATAACAAGTAAAGCTCTGTACACGTGAACATTGTTCACTATTTCCCCATGGCAACACAGTGATAGGCCAGCCATAATATCACCTGCATAGCACTATGTGGCTATTGGGAAAGAGTCAAAAAGTTTCACGTGTACAGATACCTTAAAGACATACTGGCCCACCACGATTAAGCCCCTTTGTTGTTGTTTTCTGGGTAGCTGTGACCCACATGCAAATGCCCCCAAATTCAAATTGAGGCTGCTCTTTAAAATGATGTTTCGTTTTCAATTTGGGGGCCTTTGTATGGGAGTCAAACTTGGTCAAAACAAGATTACCCCCCCTACATTTCTCGGTTTATTGTATTTTTCTGTTTTTGCCTTTCTTACCATACATACAGCTGTATTTTAGGAACATTTTTAGCTAATAACCTTTTTGGAATACTAACCCTATCCCTAACCCTAACCCTACCCCCCACCCTGTAAGACGGAAAAACGCAACGAACCACAACTGTGAGAAATCGCGGTGTACTGCAGTACATAGTGAGGGGTACGGTTAGGTTAAGGGGTAGGGTTAGGGATAGGGCTAGTATTCCAAAAAGGTTATTAGCTAAAAATGTTCCTAAAATACAGCTTTACAGTAAGAAAGGCAAAAACGGAAAAATACAATTAACCGAAAAATGCACGAGGGGGGGGGGGGGGCACATCTTTACCTTTACCCAAGATTTATTACCAGCTATAAGAGGGGGAAGACACGTCAAACTCGTGATTTTGACACGTGATCTGGTGGGTCTTTAACTAAGGTAGACATTTTCGTCATGATTCCCCCCTCTAATGAAAAACAGACTTGGCGAAGACAAGTCACTGTAGAGTATAATCAAGTCAAGCGAGATAGGCATGCATCCATGAAATAATGCTGCAGGTGAGTGTATTACGGTAAGGTAGGCGGGGTACCTTGGCCACCTTAATAAGTTGGTACGCGTCCGGTCATGCTTATTAGCACATCTGCCACGTGTTGGCTAATCTCTGATTTTCCGCTGTCCATCAGCTCTTTGGTTGATGATAAACAACGTGGTTGGTTGGTTACAAAACCGATCAGTTTGTGCAACGATAATGGATGTATGTGAGCAATTATAACCCTTTCGCCGCAAATGTCTCATTCATGCACCGCAATGGTTTAACACAAATGTCTCTAAAAAGGCATCCAACCAGGGCCTGTTATCTGAAGACCTTATTTACGGATTTCTGGGAGGTAAAGATAGGCCTAATGTTATGCATGTCACAGAGGAATTCCTAATACTGCAGATACATTTTTTTTACTTCTACCCTGTTCAGTTTAATGGGGAGGGGGGGGGGGGGGGGGGGGGGGGGGGGGGGGAGGGGGAGAGTCGGGGGAGGCGGGGGGGGGTTGGGGTTTTGCTAAAAATAATGTCTGGCGGAGAAAGGGTTAATAATCCATGTAGCGTTCGTTGACCTTTCGTGAGACAGTATGGTGGACCTATTTCAATAATTATATCTAAGGCACGTGCGTGTGTAACACTGTTTGATCTGTTCTCAGAAAGTATGATAACATTAGAATAAAAAAACAGTTAGATGAGCAGGGAGTGAGAGAGGAGAAGGCAGATATAATGTGAGGGGGGGGGGGGGGGGGGTTTGTATGGGTGGTGGAAGAAGTGAAAAAAAAGAAGAAGAAAGAAAAGACAGACGGGGGATAGAAAGGGGGGGGGGGGGGGGGGAGACAACATATGAAAAGAAAGTTTACCTAAAGGTGTATGTACACGTTAACAAGTTCACAAAATATCACGATTTCCCCATGGCAACACATTGATGTGTCATATTGTGAGTGGACTAACACCGTGTTGCCATGGGGGAAATATAGATATGTTGTGAATAATGTCAACGCATAAGCAACGTTACATTTTACATAGCCTCAAAAAACAAATTCTTAAACTTGGCAACAAGACAAAGGTTAGAAAAAGATGTTGGGGTAAAGTTGTGTTGTATACCCCCCCCCCCCCCCCCCCCCCCCCCCCACCCCCCCCCCCCCCCCCCCCCCTCATGTTTAATTAAGACTATCGATCTGAAAGTCTTGTTTTTTTTTCGGTTTCGTGACAATAACCCTAGGCTGATCCTAACCCTATCCCTTTTGTAAGAGTGGTATGATATTTCTTCACAAACACACATGAAATGAAGGATAGCACGGTTAAAGCGCGTAATCAAAAGCATACACAAAGAAAACGAAAGACGAGTCTTACTCTTAATGACATGTCAGTTGAGTTGGCTCAGTGAGGTCTGTGGCACATTATACATGATCAGATCATTAACCCTTTCACCGCCAATGTCGCATTTTTGCACCACAATGATTTAACACCCAAGTCATCAAAACTCTTGAAATCAGGGTCTGTTATTCAATGATATTGTGTTCCTAAATTTGGGCAGTAAGGAATGACGCCATTCTAAACGTGTCACAAAGAAATCCCACACTATTGCAGACAAAATCTGTTCTGCAGCCAAGTAATTTTAATGGAGATTTTTGGCTCAAATATGGGTGGCGGTGAAAGGGTTAAGAAAGCATCATTCAGACGACAGCAGCTGCTGATGCTGATGCTCCTTGTGAGAAACTGTGGTGCTTGCTTAGCTGCTACATTATTGAGACTGGCGATGAGAGAGAGTGGAGAGAGAGAGAGAGAGAGAGAGAGGAGAGAGAAGAGAGAGAGAGAGAGAGAGAGAGAGAGAGAGAGAGAGAGAGAGAGAGAGAGAGAGAAGAGAGAGAGAGAGAGAGAGAGAGAGAGAGAGAGAGAGAGAGAGAGAGAATGGAGAGAGAGAGAGAGAGAGAGAGAGAGGAGAGAGAGAGAGAGAGAGAGAGAGAGAGAGGAGAGAGAGAGAGAGAGAAAGAGAGAGAGAGGAGAGAGAGGAGAGAGAGAGAAGAGAGAGAGAGAGAGAGAGAGAGAGAGAGAGAGAGTCAGATGGAAAGAGAGATGAGAGAGAGAGAGAGAGAGAGAGATAGAGAGAGAGAGAGAGAGAGAGAGAGAGAGAGAGAGAGAGAGAGAGAGAGAGAGAGAGAGAGAGAGAGAGACGTCAGGATGGGAAATGGAGAGATAAATGGAGTTTGTGTATTGCATCTTTTCCTAATGATCAAAAAACAATGTATAGCTGTGTTGATTCAAGTTTGCATCCACCTAGTCCTTCATTTTCATTTTTTTTGGTTCTGTTTCGTACATTTGTTTTCCATGTTTAATTCAGTCATTGCAAATTCCGCCAATATTGCTGTGTACATTTTCTAACTGAGCACGCTATAAGCTTCGCTTGTTGTTGCTTCAGTCTGTTGTGTTTTATGTCTATGCGAATGTAACTGAATAATAAATTGCTTAAACCACACAGAAGAGAGAGAGGGAGGAGAGAGAGAGGGAGAGAGGGGGAGAGGGAGAAAGAGAGAAAGGAGATAGATAGAAAG
>CM065682.1:32128236-32130736 GCA_017654935.2 Phymorhynchus buccinoides | reverse complement strand
AGATTGAGTTAGCTGCCCCTGGTTGGGGTGATAATAGAAACTAGATTGGTTGTAAAATGTCATCAGAACAGTGACACGCTGGGGATTGGGGGGAAGGGGGGAATAAAGTGCCCCTCTTTTCCCCCCTGAAGTTCCTTCCTCAAGTTTCCGTTGTGCAAAGTTTACCCTTGAGTCTCTTCCTCATCTTTATATTTACGCTTTGGGGTCTATATGTCTGTTGTCTGTCTCTAACTCTCTAACTCTCTCTCTCTCTCTCTCTCTCTCTTCTCTCTCTCTCTCTCTCTCTCTCTCTCTCTCTCTCTCTCTCTCTCTCTCTCTCTCTCTCTCTCTCTCTTAAGCTCTCTTATTATGAAAACAAGCCTGTACTGTGCGTATTATTTTCTAACATTAAAACAAGATTCGTTCGTTCGTTCGTTCGTGTTCGTTCGTTCGTTCGTTCGTTCGTTCGTTCGTTCGTTCTCTCTCTCTCTTTTTCGCTGTTATTCTAAGCTTTAAATTTCTTGTTCATAATTCTGATTATCTTGTCTGTTTGCTTGTCGTTTTGTCTTATTTTGGAAAGTTTGTGTTTCTGAGCTCCATCAGTTTGGGGCCTAGGCCTCGATCTGATTAAACATTCGTATTCGCATTCGTATTCGTATTCCTCTCACTCTCTCACTTTTTTCTCCACTCTCGTTCCTTCCACCCCTCACCCCCCCCACCTCCGCTCTCTTTCTCTTTCCTTTCCTTTCTCTCTTTAACATTCATGTCCCAGTCTCTTTAACCCTTTCGCCGCCAGCCTTTTTTCATTTAAAAAAAAAAAAAATTGGGGGGGGGGGGGGTGGGGGGGGGGGGGTGCAAAATATATACCATTAAACTTATCTGGGTAGAGAAAATAATATAAATCTGCAATATTGGGAATTCCTCTGTGACATGCATAGCATTAGGCCTAATCTTGCCACCCAAAATTATGAAAATAGGGTCTTCAGAGAACAGGCCCTGATTTGAATGACATGGGTGTTAAACCATTGTGGTGCAAAATTGCGACATTGGCGGCGAAAGGGTTAAAACAAAATAAGCAAATGACGCACGAAGAATGTTGAATGATGAAGGATGTTATTATACGGATTCTTCGTTTTCATAATACCTTTTGTTTTCCTCGCGCTTAACTTACCTTGTCCTACCTAAGTCCCTTCGTCCTTTGACATTATAAAATCATGCTGAGTTTTTCTTCAAGCACAGAAACAATGACGTTCGGAGAGGATCAGATAGTTCCTTAACCCTTTCACCGCCAGCCATATTTCAGCCGAAAATTTCCATTAATTTTACCTGGGTAGAGAGCAAAATCCATCTGCAGTATTGTGGATTCTTCTGTGACGTATATATAATAAGGTCTATCTTTACTTCCCAAAACTAAGACAATAGGGTATTTGGGTAATAGACCCCAATTTCATGTCTTTTAGTGACGTAGGTGTTAAATCATTGTGGTGCTAAAATGCGACTTTGGCGGTGAAAGGGTTAACAGCGAAGATAAGAGAACTCTTCATCTCCATCCGTGAAAGACACGCAGCTACCATCAAGGCGCTTACGAAACCTATCCACCTAGCCCTGTGCCGGAAAGAGGAACATCACTAAGAAAAGAAGAACAAAGCCCCAAATCAATCCATGTACCTATCATCTTGACAAGAAATGTGCACACCCATTAACGTTAATTCAAGTACGAAGTAGGCTTATAAACTTATATACCGATCTCCAAACATGAGAAAGAAGGCCCAGCCGAGTGCCACCAAAACACTTATTGCAACATCTAATTATCGCATTAACTCCTTGTTTTTGGATCTCATTATTATCATTTACATTTCATTAATGCGTTTAACTCAGTGTAAAATGCGCGTGAGTTTTTGTGCAAGAATACATAATGAATATCATTAAGTCCGTGCATTCAAACATAATTAATATCATTAGAATGTATTTACCGTTTGTCAACACCAACACGATATTTACAGCTGTTATCTATTTTTGTTGGTAATCATTAGCTTCTGAAATTTTGATGTACAAAAGTCGACTAGATTTCCACCGGAGCGTTCGTGGCGCTTTTGTTATGAAGAAAGCCAAAAGATCTTGTCTTGCTTACTCACACGTCAGCACCACTTTTACGTCATCAAACAAAAAATGCGTCATTGGGTGATGACAATATTCTGGGCGACAAAAGTAGGGGATATCAGGGCTTGTCAGACCCCGCGACAGGTTCCTCATTTCATTTTTATTGCTAAGTGTTTTGCTGTAGAATTATTTTGATCTTGTGACAGCCTCATGCTGTCCTCCTGTCGTGTCCTGTGTAAGATTGGGAAGTGTCCATTAATTTGAGAAAAGTTGAGAGCAAAAAAGTCTAATTTTTGCTATTATTTGTAACGAATGAATCTCAATCAACTGAATTTTCTATAAACGTATGTTGTCGACATGTCCATACATTTACTCAACAAGTGGTCTAAAAATGAGCTTCTACTTCAGTTGGCTTACCTTT
>CM065682.1:32103236-32120736 GCA_017654935.2 Phymorhynchus buccinoides | reverse complement strand
CTTTAGTAGTTCATAGCCGATGAACTATTATGGGCGGGGAAAAAAACAGAGAGAGAGAGAGAGAGAGAGAGAGAGAGAGAGAGAGAGAGAGAGAGAGAGAGAGAGAGAGAGAGAGAGAGAGAGAGAGAGAGAGAGAGAGAGAGAGAGAGGCAGATGAGCAGATACGTAGGTGAGAAAGGAACATGGACCAATACATAGGCCTCATGATACAAACAAAATGTTAATGAACTATACATTCTAGGACACAATAAACACACACACGTAGCAGAGAACTGAAGGCGGATTCAGAGAGAGAGAGAGAGAGAGAGAGAGAGAGAGAGAGAGAGAGAGAGAGAGAGAGAGAGAGAGAGAGAGAGAGACGAGAGAGAGACGAGAGAGAGAGAGAGAGAGAGAGAGAAGTGAGAGAGAGAGAGGAGTGTGTGTGTGTGGCTGACGCTGACAAGACGTTTAATGACATAGGCCAACAACCCCTATCGCAATAGAACTTGAACCAACCAAAGGAAGTATGTACATAAAAAAACAGCAATTATTTTTACAATATTTGTATCACAGAGAGAGAGAGAGAGAGAGAGAGAGAGAGAGAGAGAGAGACAGAGAGAGAGAGAGAGAGAGAGAGAGAGAGAGAGAGAGAGAGAGAGAGAGAGAGAGCAAAGAGGGACAGAGATAGTGGACAAAGAGAAACGGAGAGACTAACAAAGGAGCATTGTCATCAAAGGGACATTGTGTTAACAGAAAGAAAATCGATGACGCTACACAAGTATCTGGCCAATAGCAAGGCCCTTCATGCCTTGGCATAACAGCATCACTGGTAGAACTAGAACCAGCTGTAGCAGCAAGGACAGCAGTAAGCAGCAGACTCAATCAAAGTTGCCTGTAAAATTGACAGTTCGCACGATTGCAGATTACTCGCAGATGCTCGCATAGGAATGAACCGTTCGAAACGGAATCTCAATTTGATTAAAAATTTGATTATTTCAATGGAATTTCAATCACATTTTGCGTGTCACCTAAAATATTGCCGTTTTCGAAATTATGCAGTTGACATTCCGACATAGATTTTTTGTAAAGTTTATGACTTTTTTGTTTGTGGCACAAGCCACAAACCTATAACTCACTTTGTCGGTCTGTCGGTCTGTTGGTCGGTCGGTCGGTCGGTCCAAAATTCTCGCACATATCGTAAAAGAGAAAGAAAAGCGTGCCGCAAACGATTGCGAATCCGCGCTTGTTAAATTTAATAATAATAATAATTATAAATACATATTCTATAGCGCTATTCTCCTGACACAGCAGAACTCACCGCGCTTTAAATGGGAAAAAGAAGTAAGTTTACCCCACGCACACCAAAGATATTCAAAATACATGCTCTTAAAATTATATTTTTGTAAAAATAACTTTATCGCCCTCACACAACTCACATTTAAAATACCCACATACAACACGAATTATTGATATGGTTGACAGACAGTGGATGAACAGACATACATTAACAGAGATATTTTCTGAAGAGATGCGTCTTCAGGCCAGTTTTGAAAGAAGACAGAGATGGAGAGCTGCTGAGAGAGAAAGGGAGATTGTTCCAGATGTGTGGTGCTTGGAAACGAAAAGATGTGTTTCCAACTGTTTTGGTTTGCAGGTGACAGGTTTGCAGAGAAGTTTTAGGTGGCTTGATCTGAGGTTGCGTTCTGGTATGTAGGCAGAGAGGAGAGAAGAGAGGCAGTCAGGAAGAGTGTCTTCGAAATAACGATAGGTAAGAGTGGTCACTTTAAAGTCGACTCTCGCGTCAACAGGGAGCCAGTGCAGCTGTCTCAGCAGTATTTGATCGTAGTTGTGTTTCACAATCGTTACGGGTGTTGCAGAATGGCTTTGTGTTTGTAGTCTTTGTTTGTTTTAAACAAGGAAGCAAATGACTCCTTCATGATGGCTTTAATCAGTATTCGTATTTCCCCCTTCATCCTCCGAAGTCGGAGTGTGGCTGCGCACGTGGCGGGGTAATAACAAGAACACGGTCACACACGTAATGTTCTCACCCCTAGCTAGTGCATTAATGTTGTACCATAGAGTTCAAGTGCTTCGGCTGTTGGGGTGATCCCTGGAGTCTTTAAGCCAGGGTACTACAACAACGACAACAACAACATTTCCCCCTGTATATCTTTATATTTTATTTCACCCATTAAGGTGGGTTTTTTTGTTTTTTCTGCTTGCCGTTTCTTGTTGCGCGTTAATTAATTTGACCACTATCTATCATTTTGGATCATTCTGAGTTATTATATACAGAGCTTTCATGTTTGAGAATTGTATTCTAAGTTGTGGTTTGGGGTTTGTATTTTCAGCTTATCACATAGACTATTAGGAACATGCGGACAAAATTGTGTGTAAAATATCTTGCCATATGGCTGTGAAAAAAAGCATAGTTTTTGGTACTATCTTGTACTTTAACCTCCCCCCTCCACTCTCTCTCGAATTGTCGCGTTGAATTTGTTTGTTGCTAATAAGCAACATTCTGCCATTCTCCGGAAAGGGATATAGAGTTTCGATCAGCCTAGGGTGGCTTTCATAACACCGAAAGGGGCTGACTTTGAAATCGAGGTTGAGAAACATGAGGGTGGGTGGGTGTTTACGTGCCGATTTCAGCACACACACACACACACCACACACCCTCCCACACACACCATTTAACTAGTAGTCGGGACTAAATATTTAATGGACCCGTTGGTGGAGATATTTCTCTGTGTCAATGCTTTCTTGTTTGCACATCGATCTCATAGTAGTAGTCCTACTCACCAGAAACACCCAACACTTGGGTAACCCATGGTTACCACAGTGTTTATCGGCCTGTTTTTCATTTCGTCTGTATTCCCAATCGATCCGCTAAGCCAAAAGTAAAAGGTTTACAGGCTGCAATCAATGTATGCTAGTTAGGGGAAGACGGGGTAAAAAGCGCATGGGCGGGTAAGAAGCCCACCCCAATTATCTCATGAAATGAAGCAAATTTCAGACTCATTTTGCCCATGAGACGAGCGTTAATGTCTAGCATTCGTCTCATGGGCAAATTTGACTGACATTTTCTTTATTTCATGAGATAATTGGGGTGGGCTTCTTACCCGCCCATGCGCTTTTTACCCCGTCTTCCCCTAGTAGTGCTAGTAGGTCGATGGATTTGAGTCACTTTATCCTCGTATCTTTTCTGGTCTACGCGTCTGTCTGTTTTGTATATCAATTTGTGTATTGCTGTGTCAGTGTCTGCTTGTTCTGTCTCAATCTCTCTCTCTCTCTCTCTCTTCTCTCTGTCTCTCTCTCTCTCTGTCTCTCTCTCTCGTCTCTCTCTCCACTCCATCTCTCTCTCTCTCTCTCTCTCTCTCGTCTCTCTCTCTCTATTCTCTCTCTCTATGTCTCTCTGTCTGCTCTCACACCACTGTCTCTCTCTCGTCTCTCTTCTCTTCTCTCTTCGGATCTCCCTCTGCACACACAACACCACGGACGCGCGCGCGCACGCGCGCACGCGCACACACACACACACACACACATACACACACACATACACAAGATGAATAGAGAGAGAGAGATTAGGGAGATGTCGAGAGAGATCAGTGATGGAGAGAGAGAGACGAAACTCGACAGAGAGAGAGAGAGAGAGGAGATGAGATTGAGAGAGAGAGAGAGAGAGAGAGAGAGAGAGAGAGAGAGAGAGAGCAGGCGCCGACACTCGCACAAACATACACACGCACGTACGCATACACACACACACACACCACTCTCTCTCTCTCTCTCTCTCTCTCTCGCTCTCTACTTGCTCTCATCTCCTCTCTCTCTCTTTCCTCTATTTCTCTGAGTATCTGACAGAGATTTATCTCCCTTTCTCTCTCTCTCTCTCTCTCTCTCTCTCTCTCATCTCTCTCTCTCTCTCTCTCTCTCTCTCTCTCTCTTTCCTCTCTCCTTCCCTCCCTTTCATCATCTCAATTTGTGTTCTGCCACCCCCCCATCTCCCTCTCTCTCTTTCTCCCTCCCTCATCTTCGCAACTGTCTATAACCTGACATTGTTATTAATCAACTTCAAAGACAGGACACAAAAAAGAGCCAGCCACACGTCCACAAAAATCGAATTTGAAATGAGGCCGAGAAACGAGGAGATGAGCGCGAGTAGAGAATCGAGAGAGATGAGAGAGAGAAGAGAGAGAGGAGAGAGGAGGAGAGAGAGAGAGGAGAGAAGGAGGAGCCGAGGCTGGAGGATGTGAGAGATGAAACCGAGAGAGAGAGATAGAGAGTTATGGGAGAAGAGAGAGAGAGAAAAACGAGAGAGAGAGGAAGAGAGAGAGAGAGAGACAGAGAGACAGAGAGAGACAGAGATCCATAGAGACAGAGATATGAACATTTTGTTTATTGAGGGAAAAGACTAAGCACACAATGGGCTTGTTTACATCTTGCCCTCGAAACAAAAGAAGAAAAGCATAATTAAAACTTCAATTAATGAACCAAAGCAACAGACACAAAAAACTCCTACACCAGCCCACCACCACACACCAACCTTCGCACATCAGCACAGTAATTATGATGAACTAAGAAAATAATTTTGATAAACTTGAAATTCACAAAGAAGACTCAGGAAAATTAAAAATACATTGCTTGGAGGAAGTGGAGGAAAAAACAATTCTTCCTCATCTTCTCCCCCTCCCTCCTCCCCCCCCCCCCCACACCCATTTAGAGACAGATAGAGCGACCCCAAGAAATAGAGGAGGAGAGAGAGAGAGAGAGAGAGAGAGAGAGAGAGAGGAGAGAAGAGAGAAGAGAGAGAGACACAAACAGAGACAGAGAGAGAGACAGACGAGAGAGAGGAGAGACAGAGAGCGAGAGATAGAGAGACAGAGAGAGGGGGGACGACGACAAAGAGAGACGACAGAGATCAAAGAGAGAGAGATAGGACGAGAAAATGACGGAGAGACTGACAGAGGTCCGAGGACGAGATACAGAGAGATGGATTAGACAGACAGAGAGAGAGAGAGGAGAGACGAGGGAGGGAGGGGACTGCAGAGCTGAGAGGAGGAGGAGGTCGTCACGAGAAGAGTGACAGAGAGAGATTGAGAGATTGGTAGCTTAGAGAGAGGAGGTCGAGAGAGAGAGATGACGATCTCAGAGATTCTGGAGAAAGGTCAATGCAATGGAGAGACGAAGAGAGTTTGAGTCAGCAATGAAAGCGAGGCCGAGGCCTCCCTTGATTAGAAGAGAGAGGGAGAGAGGTGTAGGGAGAGAAGACTCGTGTGTACGAGCCGAGGTGTGAGAGAAGAAAGAGTCAGAGACAGCAGAGAGAACGTGAGACAGTGACAGAGGAAGGAGCTGAGGACAGAGATCCTGGCATGAAGAAGCAAAAAGATGCAGCGGACAATCAGAGGAGTTTGTGATAGAGAGGAAGACACAAAACACACCCCACAGCGACACAGGACAGAGAACGACACGAGAGATAGATGACACCCATGCAATGCGCGCGTGCGTGCGCACATATTATCGAAAGACCGGAAGAGAGAGCAGAGAGATTCATCTTTCATTCGTAAGAGACTGACCAGATACCCAACACACATGCAGAGAGAGGATATACATCAGAATAGAGAGAGAGAGACGTACGCACGAGAAGAGAGCAGACGCACAGATAGACAGAAAGACAGAGACAAAGATGAGAGACGGAGGACGAGAGAGAGAGATGCAGGCAAAAGAGAGTCCCACTAAGAGCGAAACAGAGAGAGCAGAGACGCACGCATGTACGCTTAGATGCATGACTCACAGAGAGAGAGACCAGATGACAGAGAGAGACCAGCGAAAGAGAAAGAGAGACAGACACCAGAGAGAGATTCAGAGAGGAGCAGAACAGGAGAAGAGAAGAGAGAGAGAGAGAGATTTAGAGAGATTGAGAGAGAGAGAGAGACAGAGAGACAAGCGGAGAGACCTAGAGTACTCCCCGTTTAGAGTAGACTCGGTCATAAGATAGAGACAGCCAGAGAGATGATTCACGAACGACCTACACCTGCAATGTTGCTGCACATGGGGAGGTGATATTCTTCTACATCCCTGCTGCAAAATAACATATATATGTAAGATTAATTGGGGATTCCCTTGCGCTGTCACTAAGCTTTCATCTCCGTGTCTTCTTGTGACTCACTCGCGTGCGCTTCTTTCAGACGTGTTTGAATTGTACGTTTGTTGTATATGTCGTATCAAAAGTTCGAGTCTCTCTCTGTCTCTCCATAGTAAAGTCATTTGTGTTCTCTCTCTCTATCTCCTAAAATCTCTCTCTCGCTCTCCTCTCTCATCTCTATCTCTCTCTCTCACTACTCCCTCTCTCCTCTCTCTCTCTCTTTATCCATCTCCCCTCCTCTCTCTCTCTCTACTCTCCTCTCTCTCTCTCTCTCCCCCCCTCTCTCTCTCCCCCCATCTCTCTCAGCTCTATCTCTCTCTCTCTCTCTCTCCTCTCTCTCTCTCTTTATCCATCTCCCCATCTCTCTCTCTCTCTCCTTCCTCTCCCCCCCCCTCTCTCTCTCCCCTCCTCTCTCTCTCTCTCCTCTCTCTCTCTCTCTCTCTCTCTATCTCTCCTCTCCTCTCCTCTCTCTCTCTCTCTCTCTCTCTCTCTCCTCCCTCTCTCTACTCTCACCTGACTCAACTCTATCAACTACAAAAGTGACTTTTAAGTATTCATAAACCGAAGCGATTGTCGTAACAGAAAATAACCGTAAACAGGAGGTATGGAAGGAGGGAATAAGGCACGTACAGAAGCGAAAAGGAGAATTATTAACCCCTCCACCGTCAATGTCACATTTATGCACCACAATGGTTAACACCCATGTCACTAAAAGGCATCCAAATCAGGGCCAGTTATCCAAAGACTCCATTTTCTTAATTTTGGGAGGTAAGGATAGACCTAATGTTATGAGATGTTACAGAGGAATTCACAGTACTTATGGTAGACATTTGTTTTTTTGTTTCTCTATCCAATTAAAGATTGATGGTATTTTGGGACTGAAAAATGTCTGGAGGCGAAAGGGTTAAGATAGAGAAACAGGGTGCTGATCAAGGCTTTAGGGGGAGGGGTACGGGGTGGGGGGGAAAATTGTTGTGGAGAGGGGCAAGGATAGGGAAGGGAGGTTGGGGGGGGGGGGAGAGGTAGGTTAAGGTTTTGACAGAGCTGAAAATCAATAAGAAACAGACAGTTTGGCTAGCTAAAAATCACAGGGAGGGGGGAGGGGGGGGGGGGGAAGGGGGAAGCACGTCGGCTTTTGCTTTGAAGTTGGGCCATCGATTCTAATGGATGTCACTGGGCGCCTGATGATGATGTGTTCTTCTTCGCCGTTCGGAGAGTGAAATCGGAGAACGCGGTGAAGAAAGGTGTACGATGGTGGGTGGGGTGGGTTGGTTGGTTGGGGAAAAAGAGGGTAGGGTGGAGGGGGGTGATGTGAGGATGAAAGACGATGCAAAGCAGGGTGGGAGTTGGGGGGTGGGGGGTGAGTGGTTGTGGGTGGTCGATGATAAAATTAGAGTGGAACGTGAAAGAATGAAAACGTTATGTTATGTCTGCGTTTGATATTGAGAAGAGTGTCGCTTTGCTTATACCTACATTATGTCTTAAGCACACACATACGCACCGCCACACAGACACGCACGCACGCACGTGTACACCGCACGCACGCAGCACACACACCACACGCACCCCCCCCCCCCCCCCACACACACACATACAACACACACACACAACACACACACACATTATACACACACACACACACACACACCCACACCACACACACTCACACACACACACAAATAACACCACAGACATACACACACGCGCGCGCGCGCCACGCACACACACACATTTGTGTTATTACAACTTGTTCTCTACCCCCCCCTCGCACACACACACACATTTTTGTTATTACAACTTTTTCTCTCTCTCAATCAGTCGTATGTGTTATCTTGTTTTCCCTGTAAGTTATATCATTTGTGTTGTGGGTGTTTTTCATTTTATGCTTTAAAGCATATTTCGTGCAGCAGAAATGCGTATAAAATGATAATAATCCTTGTCTCCAGAAATGAAAACTTTATTACAGAATTTTTATTGTGTGTCGGTTACTTAGGGTAGGTCTGCAAGCATTTTTCGTAAAGACCCCCCACGTCACGTGTCACATTCCCCTCTTATGCTTGGAAGATTTCTTAAGGTTTCTTAACCAGCAATAAGAGGGAAAAAAAACACGTGAAAAAAAAAAAAAACATTATTTTATTTTCACCACGTGACGTGGTGGGTCTTTAAGATTATTCTTATGTTTTGTTGTTGTCATATTGTTGTGCCAGAGTAATTAACGTAGTAAAGTAGACTTACCTCTTCATTCACCCGGATTACAGTGCGATTAGAGCATCACTGTATTGTTAGTAATCAATTCCAATCATGCAATGACACGTTTCAAGAACATAGTATACGTACCTGCGATTTGTTCCTTAAATGTATGTATAATTAATTACATAATCATGATGTAATAATGACAAGTCGTCGTGTATATACTTGCTGTTTTAATGACAAATATGTTTTTAACTATTGCATTTGTGTATTCTTACGCAGAGCTGTGTACTTGTATGTCTTGTTTTATATTTAAGCATGATTTGGATAATATTGTTTTATGTGATGTCTTTTATGTTGAAATCGCGGCTGTTGCCATATTTAATTTCTCATCATGAAATAACAAAGATTTTGTCGAAGTTGAAGTTGAAGGTGACGTACAAGCTCTAGCTTGTTTACATGCTTTTTGCATCACGCATATTCAGTATTGTTTGGAATCTAATAAAGGCTTATTGAAACCAATACATTCCAACCTGTTTCTGTACGAGCTGATCTCAGCAGTTTCAAGACAAAGAGCGAGGTTGAAAGTTACGCCTCGGAATTTTTGGAATGCCACAAAGTCAGCAGTCTACAGCTCTTGAGGGAGAACATATCTTCTCGCTGCCACTTTTTATGATCAGGTCCCAATTCCGTTGCCACTGGGGTTTGTACATGGAAAGAGAGGTGGCGGGGTGGTTAAGACGTTCGCCTGTCAATTTCAGATGGGGACTTAAAGCAAGTCTGACCCGCGTGCTTAACAAAATCCTGCAACAATTAAAGGTCGATAAGAGCAGGGAGAAATCCCGCAGCCTGGTATAATGAACCAGATGGATGGCTGGTTTCCCCAAAAAGTCCACCTTCTATTTCCCTCACCTTCAACCCCCAACTCTCACACCCCCCCCCCCCCCCCCCCCCCTCCAAAAAAAAAAAAAAAAAAAAAAAAAAAATGAAAGAGTGGCGCTGCAATACCGATGACGTACTCTCCATGTGGGAACAGGCCCGAATTTCATAGAGACGAGTCTCTGTGACTAAAATGTACCAAAATACCAATACCAAATACTAACACCAAATGCCCACAATTTTAGAACTCTGTTTACTGAGCTAGGCCATCTAGGTCTACTCTTTGTATCGTGTCCTTCGTACCCTGTCCAACACTGAAGGGCCTGCCACACTACATACGATTCGCTGTCAATGTGATGCGATTTGTGAACGATGCGGGCCATGATTCACGTGACACTGAAGGGCCTGCCACCTACATACAATCTACACAAATACGATTCGCTGTCAATGTGATGCGATTGTGACGATGCGGGTCATGATTCACGTGACACTGAAGGGCCTACCATACTACATACGATTCGCTGTCAATGTGATGCGATTGTGAACGATGCGGGTCATGATTTACGTGACACTGAAGGGCCTACCATACTACATACGATTCGCTGTCAATGTGATGCGATTGTGAACGATGCGCTGTCATGATTCACGTGACACTGAAGGGCCTACCATACTACATAAGATTCGCTGTCAATGCGATGCGACTGTGAACGATGCGGGTCATGATTCACGTGACACTGAAGGGCCTGCCACACTACATAAGATTCGCTGTGAATGTGATGCGATTGTGAACGATGCGGGTCATGATTCACGTGACACTGAAGGGCCTGCCATACTACATAAGATTCGCTGTCAATGCGATGCGATTGTGACGATGCGAGTCATGATTCACGTGACACTGAAGGGCCTGCCACACTACATAAGATTCGCTGTCAATGTGATGCGATTGTGAACGAAGCGGGTCATGATTCACGTGACACTGAAGGGCCTGCCATACTACATAAGATTCGCTGTCAATGTGATGCGACTGTGACGATGCGAGTCACATGATTCACGTGACACTGAAGGGCCTGCCACACTACATACGATTCGCTGTCAATGTGATGCGATTGTGCAACGATGCGAGCCAATGATTCACGTGACACTGAAGGCCTGCCAGCCACACTACATACGATTCGCTGTCAATGTGATGCGATTGTGAACGATGCGGGCCATGATTCACGTGACACTGAAGGGCCTGCCACACTACATAAGATTCGCTGTCAATGTGATGCGATTGTGAACGATGCGAGTCATGATTCACGTGACACTGAAGGGCCTTCCACACTACATAAGATTCGCTGTGAATGTGATGCGATTGTGAACGATGCGAGTCATGATTCACGTGACACTGAAGGGCCTGCACACTACATAAGATTCGCTGTCAATGTGATGCGATTGTGAACGATGCGTGTCATGATTCACGTGACACTGAAGGGCCTTCCACACTACATAAGATTCGCTGTGAATGTGATGCGATTGTGAACGATGCGTGTCATGATTCACGTGACACTGAAGGGCCTGCCACACTACATAAGATTCGCTGTCAATGTGATGCGATTGTGAACGATGCGGGTCATGATTCACGTGACACTGAAGGGCCTGCCACACTACATAAGATTCGCTGTGAATGTGATGCGATTGTGAACGATGCGAGTCATGATTCACGTGACACTGAAGGGCCTTCCACACTACATAAGATTCGCTGTGAATGTGATGCGATTGTGAACGATGCGAGTCATGATTCACGTGACACTGAAGGGCCTTCCACACTACATAAGATTCGCTGTGAATGTGATGCGATTGTGAACGATGCGGGTCATGATTCACGTGACACTGAAGGGCCTGGCCACACTACATAAGATTCGCTGTCAATGTGATGCGATTGTGAACGATGCGGGTCATGATTCACGTGACACTGAAGGGCCTGCCACACTACATAAGATTCGCTGTCAATGTGATGCGATTGTGAACGATGCGTGTCATGATTCACGTGACACTGAAGGGCCTGCCAACACTACATAAGATTCGCTGTCAATGTGATGCGATTGTGAACGATGCGGGTCATGATTCACGTGACACTGAAGGGCCTGCCACACTACATAAGATTCGCTGTCAATGTGATGCGATTGTGAACGATGCGAGCCATGATTCACGTGACACTGAAGGGCCTGCCATACTACATAAGATTCGCTGTCATGTGATGCGATTGCGAACGATGCGAGCCATGATTCACGTGACACTGAAGGGCCTGCCACACTACATACGATTCGCTGTCAATGTGATGCGATTGTGAACGATGCGTGCCATGATTCACGTGACACTGAAGGGCCTGCCACACTACATAAGATTCGCTGTCAATGTGATGCGATTGTGAAACGATGCGAGCCATGATTCACGTGACACTGAAGGGCCTGCCACACTACATAAGATTCGCTGTCAATGTGAATGATCGATTGTGAACGATGCGAGCCATGATTCATCCGTTGACACTGAAGGGCCCCTGCCACACTACATACGATTAGCTGTCAATGTGATGCGATTGTTGAGACGATGCGAGTCCTGATTCACGTGGTGTTTCCGTCTAAAAATAATTATACTACTTATTTCGCTCTACTTATACTCAAGTAGACCCGATGCAATGAATTTCACGTGAATCATGACTCACGCATCACGTCACAATCGCATCGCATTGACAGCGGAATCGTATGTAGTGTAGCAGTCCCTTGAGTGTTGTTTTCACTGTCTTCCAAGCTAAGCACTTGCTGTTTTATTAGAGACACACTGACCCAGCGATATTATGTTCCTTGGTGTAGGTTTTTTTTCATGGGTAGGTGTGACCCACATACAAATTTATGCCCCCCCTCGCTGTTTCGTGTTCCATTTGGGGCATTTGTTTGTGAGTTACACCAGGTCAAAATAAGATTTATTATTAGCTATAAGAGGGAAACGCGTAAAACCCGTGATTTTCGCTCATGGAAGTGGTGGGTCTTTATAGTCACGCTGACGCACCACGCACACACGATTAATTAAGTCCCTTGTTTTTTTCTGGGTAGCTGTGAAACCACATACAAATGTCCCCAACTTCAAACTGAGGCTGCTCTTTAAAAAACGATGTTTCGTTTTCAATGTGGGGGCATTTGTATGGGAGTCAAACCATGGTCAAAACGAAGATTTCTTACCAGCTATAAGAAGGGGGAAACGCGAAACCCGTGATTTTGACACGTGATCTGAGCTGAAGGGCTGAGTTCAGTTAGGTAGTTGGGCTAGTGGGTCAAATTTGGATTATTTATTGCATACCCCGTTCCACACAGTGTTGTGGACGACAGATTCAAGCAATTATTGATCACTTCATTACTCTTGAGACAAATGCTAACTGTAACGCAACCATGTTACCAACGTAGAAACATTAACCTGCACAAGTTAGACACGTAGAAACGTTAACCTGCACAAGTTAGACACGTAGAAACATTAACCTGCACAAGTTAGACACGTAGAAACATTAACCTGCACAAGTTAGACACGTAGAAACGTTAACCTGCGCAATCAACGTGCAGTAAATAATGTCTAAATAGCTAGCAATAGCCTGCTGTCTGGAAGCTAGCAAATCTTGTTTCCAGAATCACGTTAGACACGTTGTTGTATTGATGACGTCAGAGATCCCGTTCGTTGTTCGTGAATCCCATAAGGAGAGAGAGAGAGAGAGAGAGAGAGAGAGGAGAGAGAGAGGAGAGTGATGAGAGAGACGAGAGATGAGAGGAGAGAGAGAGAAATCGAGAGAGCAGAGTAGAGATGGAGAGAGAGAGACGAGAGTGAGAGGGAGAGGAGAGAGAGAGAGAGAGAGGAGTGGAGAGGAGAGAGAGGAGAGAACGAACGAAAATTTATTTATACAGGGTAATGAGAGAAGTATGCATACTTTTTTTTACACCCAGCCATGTGGCAAATGAAAAAATATCGAATAAACAACAATAACAAAAACATGCAATGAAAGAAACACAATAAACAACAACCAATAACATGTAAAAAAGTGAAAATGTTGAGGGAGAGAGAGAGAGAGAGCACACACAGAGAGAGAGAGAGAGAGAGTTTTATAGAGAGAGAGATAGAGGGAGAGTTGAGAGGGAGAGAGATGAGAGAGAGAAAGGGAGAGAGAGAGAGAGAAGAGATATGATGCGAGAGAGAGAGAGAGAGAGAGAGAGAGATACGGAGGGGCAAATAAACTCAAAACAGGAAAAAAACCCCCCCCACCATACAGACACAAGTAATGAAACATGAAGTAATGAAACAAAAAAATCACCAATAATGAAACACGCGAGCAAAAATAAATAATCAAATTACATAAATAAAATTGTAAAAAGCACAATACCTTCCTTTAGCAGAGCCTGTTCAAGCCTAGTTTATCTAATTCTACCAGCCGTTTTCACGTTTGCAAGGAAATTGGTTTTGGAAGCTAACGCTGATTAGATTTTCTCCCCACTTTTTATAAAGCAATGGGGAATCGTTATGCTTTGGGTTGATGCTTGTAACTTGTTTTGTTGTTGTTGTTGTTGCCGTTGTTGTTGTTGGTGTTGTTGCCGTTGTTCTTCCTTTCTTTGTTTAAAATAATTGTTGTCTTGTTAAAAAACTAGCCAACAATTCCTTTCATATTGCCTTTTTATTGATTATTTCTTTGCATTTTCCGTTTTGCGCTGTTGTAAGTACCCTCTGAACTTTTTATTCCACTTACTAGCGCAACGCGGCGGTACCAGTAACGCATCAGTAATGGTAATGCCAAGAGTACTGCGTAAACGCTGAGTAAAAAAAGGCTGAGTTATAAGGCCCCGTTTCGCGTTGACGCTGCTCTGCGAGTGATGCTCTCTCCCTAGTAACGGTAACGCCTATAGTACCGACGGTAACGCCAAAGTACTGGTAACGCTGAGTACAGCAACGGTTCGGTTCGGTTGCCTTTGCCATCGCCCCGTTAGGGCTCACAGCCAATTTGAAGCGATTAGTTCGAAAAATGGCGGAGTTATAAGGACCGTTTTTTGTTTCAGACAGACACACAGACACACACACGGACACTTGGCTTTTTACTATATGATGATGTTTACTGTAAGTAGTTCTATTGATTCCAGCAGTTAATGCGATTCTGGTATTATTGTAGGGGGGGGGGTGGGGGGGGGGAGGGGGGGGGGGGAGGGGGAGTGGAACCGAGGAAACGAAATGTGGGCTTTACCTGTCCTCTCGACCTGGGATAGGCACATATAGGACACGTGGAAGTCAGTCAGTCAAATAAAGGGCAATGAACAGAGAAGAGAAGAAAACAAAGCAAAGATGTACGACTTAAGACAAAAAACACAAAGAACAAGAAAATTACAAGAGGACAAGACCGAAGTCATGAACAAGATAGAGAACACACAATGCACAACAGAATATATTGAAAAATATTATGGTGGAAAAAAGAAGGGGAAAAAGCTTGTAACGTGATGGTGTGAAAATGATGTTTTACGTCCTCTCGGGCATAGGGACACATATATGGGACATTGTAAATACAAAGATGGTTGGAACAACAATACTGGCGGCAATGCCCGGAGGCAGTTGCAACACCAGTAAAGTCCCGAGTTGTTAACAATTATAGATAGGTGTAGCAGTAAACACGCCTCGGTCAAACCTCATCGGCTATGGTACCGCCATAGTTAAATATATTTGAGTTAAAGCAAAAGGAAAATCAAAGAAAATATAAAGGGACAGAACAATGTATGTAAACGTGTGTGTGAAGGAAGGAGGGGTTGTTGGTTTATTAATTATTTTTGTTTTCGTCGGGTGGTGTGTGTGTGTTGCGGGGGGGGGGGGGGGGAACTCAACCTTGCTCTTTAAAAGTGATGTTTCGTTTTCAATTTGGGCGACATTTGTGTGGGAGTCAAACCTGGTCAAACCAAGATTTCTTACCAGCTAGAGAGGGGTGAGGGGCAATAAACTCAAAACAGAAACCCCCCACCATACAGACACAAGTAATGAAACATGAAGTAATGAAACTAAATCACCAATAATGAAACACGCGAGCAAAAAGATTTCCCCAGTATGTTTTCTTTCTTGTCCTTTTAGCTTTGATTGACTCTGAGAAGGAACCACGCTTAACACAATAATAAATGAATAAACCAGCAAGCAATATACATTTTAAAAAACGACACAAATATGTATTACACACACGCGCGCGCGCGCACACGCACGCCCACTAAAAAAAGGGGAACACGCACGCACAAAACAGACAAGACACACTAAACACAGACACGAACGCACCACACGCGCGCGCGCACACACACACACATACACGCACACGCACATGCACAAACAACACGCACGCACAAACAACACGCATGCACACAAACACACGCGGATGGAAGGGGGCCAGTACTTTGAAACGAGAGAATAGGAAAACCTTCCTTCTGGCTCTGACTTTTTAAACTCCCCATTTTAGATACAAAACCACTACTTTAAGGGTAAAAAAAAGCAAAAATTTGACTTTCTTTTATACCCGTTTTGATGCAAAACTACGTTTAGGGACGAAAAAAGACCACCAAAAAAAAAAAAAAAAAAAAAAACGTCTTCCCATTTTCCTCGGAAAACAATACTATTTTTTAACCAAGAAAAAAAGAAAAGAAAAGAAAATTCCCATAAAATCTTTTTTTAACTTTTTGTTTCATTATGTTAGCCAAAGAATGACCTACAATGCATTGACTTCTTTTGAGATAGCTACCTAGATGCATACAGTTTGTATTAGGTAGCGACCTGAATGCATCCGCTTTATGAGATACCAACCTACATAATATGCGGTAATTTGTTCGCATAATTACGGAACAGAGGCGGTGAACATGGAAGGGCATGGGGGAAGGGGGGCCAAACTAATTACTCCTATAGGTTTCAGTCAGCAGAGTCAGCTGCACTACTCCAATAGAGGAATTATACTGTTAGTTTTTTGTGGATTTTTGTCCGTCTGTCTGACTAGCTTTTATTAGCTTTTTTAAAGGTGTTTTATAAAGTGGGGGGTTTTGTGTTTTCTTCACAAACTTTGTACTGGGAATAGGAAATCTGTTTTTTAATACTAGTTTCAGAATTTCTCTTTTCTTAGCTTTTGTTTAATTTTTTCTTTTTCTTCTTTGCTTCGACAACATCATTTTCATCAAGACATTCTTCAAGCTGTGTTTTGTCTTTAGTAAAAAAACAAACAACCGTCTTTAGTTGCTCCCTGAAGTCCTTTAAACCGGAAATATACTTCTGCGTTAAAATCCTACGCTAATTTCCTGCATGCCGACCACTGAATGCTAGTTTTTGCTAACTATTTCTTTTTTGACATGTCTCTTTCAGCTGAACATTCTCACAATAACAAAAGTTGGTGTTCCTTAACGTTTATAAAAATACTCTAAACATCGCTAGTTTATTACTTGGATTGACTAAATAGTTTCATCATCTGCCAAATAAACTTTCTTCTTTAAGACTTGTTGCATTCTAGTCGTGCAGAATATACTATGTGCCAAAGTGATTACGATAAACCGTTTGTATTAAATTAATCTAAGCGCATACACTTTTTCCGCACCTGTCATTCCACAAAATAACCACAATGAGGTTCTTTTGTAAGGAAATTTAAACTGGTCAAATCCATTATTTTAATACACGTATCTTTTAATCTGTTTGTCTTCAATGTTTCAGCTGAACATCGCATAGCAAATATACATAAATATATATTTGCTTATCTCTTCCCTTCTTTTGTGGATTTACTTGTTTATTCCTCCTGACCCATCACCAACTGCTCTTCCACTGCCATGTAGTTTGTCTTCTGTTGTTCTAAGATCGAGCCACAACGTATACTTCGAATATAAATAATCTTCAAGTCTGACATCATGAAGATGGAGGTCTTTGCAAATTAAATCAGCCGCCGGGTCTCTTTGCTGACCACCTCCACCCAACAGTTTTCGTATTTCATAAAAATGCTGATAAGGTAAAAGACCGCTTGCAAACAACTGATTCGGTTGTCCTTCAACCGTACATGTTAGTTTAGTTATTTTAGGATTATGAAACTTCTCGCTTAATCTGTGTTTGTTGTTTTAAAGGGTTTTTTGGACTCCTCAAACAGCAACAAAATCCCTTTCAATGACCTTGCTGATACATTCAAATCGATGTTCCAAGTTGTGTCTGATTTGTTTTTAGGTATTTTACTGTGATTTAAAATTCTGTTGTAGTATATTGCTAATTTTGTTTGGTATTGTTGGGAGATCAACCGAGCTAATTCTGGTGACG
>CM065682.1:32080507-32102736 GCA_017654935.2 Phymorhynchus buccinoides | reverse complement strand
GACTCCTATCATGATGGCTTTTTTTAATCAGTATCACTCAGTCGTCATTTATCCTCGATCCTCCCGACCTGCCTTCCCCCTCATCCTGCGCGAACAACACCTACTCCAGCTCACCCGAGATGTTGGCCCTCCCCCCTAGCTGCGCACGTGTCCCGGGGCTCCCCCCCCCTGGGGGTAGGGGTCGTTCTAGGTAATTTTTCCCGGTAATGGGGTAAAATAACAAAAGAACACGGTCACCACACGTAATGTTCTCACCCCTAGCTGGTGCCATTAATGTCGTGTACCATAGAAGTCTAAGTGCTTTCGGCTCGTTGGGATGTTCGATCCTGGAGTCATCTTCTCCCTTATTTTCCTCTAAAGCCAGGGTACTACAACAACGACAACAACAACATTTCCCCCTGTATATTTTATATTTTATTTCACCCATTAAGGTGGGGTTTTTTGTTTTTTTCTGCTTGCCGTTTCTTGTTGCGCGTTAATTAATTTGACCACTATCTATCATTTTGGATCATTCTGAGTTATTATAATATATGGAGCTTTAATGTTTGAGAATAGCATTCTAAGTTGTGATTTGGGGTTTGTATTTGCAGCTTATCACATAGACTATTAAGAACATGGGGACAAAATTGTGTGTAAAATATCTTGCCATATGGCTGTGAAAAAAAGCATAGTTTTTGTGTCCCTTATCGATCCCCATCTTGTACTTTAACCCTCCTTTTTCCCCTCCCCCTCCCTCTCTCTCGATATTAAAATTTTCAGCGTTGAATTTGTTTGTTGCTAATAAGCAACATTCTGCCATTCTCCGGAAAGGGATATAGAGTTTCGATCAGCCTAGGGTGGCTTTCATAACACCGAAAGGGGCTGACTTTGAAATCGAGGTTGAGAAACATGAGGGTGGGTGGGTGTTTATGTGGCCGATTTCAGCACCCACACCAAATCACACACACACACCCCACACCCAACCAACCCTCACCACACACACCATTTTCTTGAACTAGTAGTCGGGACTAAATATTTCAATGGGACCCGTTGCGTGGAGATTATTTCTCCCCTTGTGTCAATGCTTTCTTGTTTGCACATCGATCTCATAAGTAAGTAGTCCTATCTCACCAGAAATACAACCCAACACTTGGGTAAACCCATGGTGCGTACCACCAGTGTTATATCGGCTACTAGTGTTTTTCATTTCGTCTGTAATTCCCAATCGATCCGCTAAGCCAAAAGTAAAAGGGTTTACAGGCTGCATATCAAATGTATGCCTAGTGTAGGGGATAGACGGGGTAACAAGCGCATGTGCGGGTAAGAAGCCCACCCCAATTAATCTCATGAAATGAAGCAAATTTCAATCTCATTTTGCCCATGAAACGAGCGTTAAATGTCTAGCAATTCGTCTCATGAGCAAACTTGACTTAAATTTTCTTTATTTCATGAAGATAATTGGGGTGGGCTTCTTTACCCGCCCATGCGCTTTTTACCCCCCGTCTTCCCCTAGTAGTGCTAGTAGGTCGATGGATTTGAGTCACTTTATCCTCGTATCTTTTCTGGTCTACGCGTCTGTCTGTTTTGTATATCAATTTGTGTATTGCTCGTACTGTGTCAGTGTCTGCTTGTCTGTCAATCTCTCTCTCGGTCTCTCTCTCTCGGGGGGGGTCTCTTTCGTCTCTCGCTTCTCCGTCCCCTCTCGCAATCTCCTCTCTCTCAGTCTCTCTCTCTCTCTCTCTCTCCCCTCTCTCTCCGTCCATTCGCTTCTCCTCGTCCGCCCTTTCGCCTCACATCCTCCCTTCTCGCAAACCTCTCCTCTAGGAGGGAATCATCTCTGCTCCCTCCAGCGGGTCTGACAACAGTCCCACCTAAGGCAAAGAGAGAGCACTGAGCTACCTCGGGGACTCCTCGGAAATCTCCCTCTCAGAGCCTGGGAAGAGCGCTGTCTCGGCCTGGGAAGATCCCCTGGCGGGGTCGGGAGGGGAGGGGGGGGCCTCCTCACCGAGCCCTCGGACTCAAGCCTACACACGCACACGGTCCGCATCCGAGTGGCTCGAGCACAGTCTCTCTCTCTCTCGTCTCTCTCGTGGCTCTCCACTCAGTCGCCCATCGCTTCCTCAACGTCAACTCTCAAATCTCGGTCACTCTCTCTCTCCCGTCTACCACATTCTCTAGTCTCATCTCGCCGTCTCTACGTCTCCACTCTCTGTCCCGGTCTAGCCTGGGCTCCATCACCTGCACTCGTTCTAGCTCTCCTTCCCTCCTTCGTGTCTCTCTCCTCGTCCCTCCGTCGGCCCCCGTAACTCTCTTTCATCTCATCGCATGCAGTCTCTCTTCCTCTCCGCTCCGGTAGCACGCTCTCTGAGTATCCTCTCTCGTCTCTATACACTCTCTCTTCTCCCTGTCTGAGATTTCATTAGGGGACACCAGACACCGAGACGACGCGCGCGCGCGCGATTAGCACTCACACACACACACACACAGCATAGAGACACACATGACACACACAGAGTGATAGAAGAGATGTGTAGATATAGCCAGGAGAGTGAGGGGAGAGGAGAGAGAGAGGAGACGAGAGATAGAGAGACTAGAGAGAGAGACACTTTCCTGAGCCAACACCGGATCACTCGCACTTTTTTTGGGAGACAATCTGACGAGAGACACAGAGATAGAGAGATATCAGACACACACACACACTCTCTCTCAGAGATCTCTCGAGAGACAGAGATCTGAACATCTTGGTCTACTCATCATCTCTCTTCCTCCCTCAATGGCCTTGGTTAAACAAAATTTTCTCGAAACCCAAGAATTTTTATCATCCTCTAAAACGGTCAATCCATCATCAAAAGCAACAAGGGAAAGGGTTCTGAGTTCATCTCTCTCCACCTCTCTCTCCTCTCTCTCTAGCATCTTCTTTCCTCTGAACCTATCCCCTCCCTTTGGATCTCTCAATTTGTTTCTGCCACCGAATACCCTCTCCCCTCTCTCTCTTTCTCCTCCCTTCATCTTCGCAACTGTCGATAACTCTGACTTGTTATATCAACTTCAAAGACATACACAAAAAAGAGCCAGCCACACGTCCCACTAAATCCGAGAGAAGAGAGAGTAGAGAGAGAGAGAGATAGAGAGAGAGAGAGAGAGAGAGAGGAGAGAGAGGACGAGAGAGAGACGAGATGCCTGAGAGAGGGAGAGAGAGAGAGAGAGAGAGAGAGGGGGGAGAGAGACGTGAGAGAGAGGAGAGAGACGAAGAGACAAGACAGAGACAGATAGAAGACAGAGATCCATAGAGACAGAGATATGAACATTTTGTTTATTGAGGGAAAAGACTAAGCACACAATGGGCTTGAGAGAGATCTTGCCGTCGAAACAAAAGAAGAAAAGCATAGTCAAAATTTCAATTAATGACCAACCAACAGGGACAAAAACTCTAGGGGCTCGACCCATCCCCCACCCACCACAGACCCTCGCAATATCACAGTAATGATCTGAAAACTAAGATAGAATTGGAGATCACAAGATCAGAGAAATACATTGTGGAGGAAATAAGGAACCTTCTTCCTCATCTTCTCTCCCCCCCCCCCCCCCACCCTTTAGAGAGATAGAGCGAGAGAGAGAGAGAGAGAGAGAAGAGCGAGAGAGAGAGAGAGAGATAGTAGAGAGAGAGAGAGAGAGAGCGAGAGAGAGAGAGAGAGAGAGAGATAGGAGAGAGTGAGAGAGAGAGAGATCAGAGACCCGAGAGAGCAGAGCGAGGAGAAGAGAGAGAGAGGAGAGAGAGAGGGGGTGGGGGGGGCCAGAGAGAGAGAGCGAGAGAGAAGAGAGAGCGAAAGAGAGCCTGAGAGAGAGAGAGAGAGAGAGAGAGACCAGAGAAGAGAGAGAGAGAGAGAGAGAGAGAGAGCGAAAGAGAAAGAGAGAGAGAGACAGAGGAGAGAGAGAGACAGAGGAGAGATGAGAGAGAAGAGAGAGAGAGATAGAGAGAAAGAGAGAAAGAAAGAAAGAGAGAGAGAGCGAGAGAGAGAGAGAGAGAGAGAGAGAGAGTGGGCGGCATAAGATAAGGACAGCCAGAGAGATGATTCACGAACGACCTACACCTGCAATGTTGCTGCACATGGGTGCGAAGGGGACAGCGACGGTTTAGGTGATATTCTTCTACATCCCTGCCTGCCAAAATAACATATATATCGTAAACTTCAAGATTTTTTAATTGGCGGATTCCCTTGCACGCTGTCACTAAGCTTTTTCATCTCCGTGTCTTCCTTGTGGACTCACTCGCGTGCGCTTCCTTTCAGAACCCGTCATCCTTTCCCGTAGTTTGAATTGTACGTTTGTGTTATATGTCTGTATTCAAAGTTCGAGTAAGTCTCTCTCTGTCCCTTTTCCCCCTCGTTGTCAGTCTCTTCTCTCTCTGTCTCTTCTTCGACTTCCTCTCTCTCACTCTCTATCTCTCGTGGGTTCTCGCGGATCCTCTCTCTCTCTCTTCTTCTCTCTCAATCTCTCACATCTCTCGTCTCTTCTCTCTCTCCCTATCTCTCTCTCTCTCTCTCTCAAGTCATATCCCTCTTCTCTCTCTATATCTCTCCTCTCCCCCCCCATCTCTCATCTCTCTCTCTCTCTCTCTCTCTCTCTTCCTCTCCCCCCCCTCTCTCTCTCCCCCCCTCTCTCTCTCGCCTCTCATCCTCCCTTGACTCTCTTTCCCTACACCACTCTCTCCCTCTCTCTCTCTCTAAAAATTATCCATCTCTCTCTCCGTCTCTCTCTCTCCTTCTCTCTCTCCCCCCCCCTCTCTCTAACTCTCTCCCCCTCTTCTCTCTCTCACAATCTCTCTCTAACTCTCTCTCTCTATCTCTCGTCTCTCTCCTCTCTCTCTCGATCCATCCAACCCCGATCGGCTTCGTCTCGTCTCTCTCCCTCTCTCTCTCTCACCTGATCTCAACTCTATCAACTACAAAAGTGTACTTCTTAAGTATTCATAAACCGAACGCGATTGTCTCACTCCCCCCGTAACAGAAAATAACCGTAAACAGGAGGTATGGAAGGACGGGAATAAGGCACGTACAGAAGCGAAAAGGAGAAATTATTACCCCCTCCACGCCGCTCAATGTCATCATTATGTACACCACAATGGTTTAAAACACCCATGGGTCCTAAAAAAAAAAAACGCATCCCATCAGGGCCCCAGAGCAGTTATCTGAAGACTCCATTTTTCTTAATTTTTTGGGGGAGGTAAGAGGAATAGACCTAATGTTATAGATGTTACAGAGGAATTCACAGTTTTACTTATTGTAGACATTTGTTTTTTTGTTTCTCTATCCAATTAAGATTGATGGTATTTTTGGGCTGAAAAAATGTCTGGTTCTGGGAGGCCCGAAAGGGTTAAGATAGAGAAACAAGGGGGTGCTGATGTCAAGGCTTTAGGGTGGAGGGGTACACGGGGTGGGGGAAATTGTTTGTGGAGAGCGTCGGGCAAAGGATAGGGAAGGGAGGTTGGGGGGGGGGGGAGAGGGGTAAGGGTTGACAGAGCTGAAAATCAATAGAAACAGACAGTTTGGCTAGCTAAAATCACAGGGAATGGGGGGGGGGGGGGGGGGGGGGGGGGGGTTTAGCGGGGGGGGGTGGAGGGGGAAAAGCACGGTCGGGCTTTGCTTTGAAGTTGCGGACCATCGATTATAATGGATTTGTCACTGAGGCGCCTGATGATGATGTGTTACTTCTTTCACCGTTGGAGAGTGAAATCGGAGAACGCGGTGAAGAAAGAAAGTGTACGATGGTGGGTGGGGGTGGGTTGGTTGGGGAAAAAGAGGGTAGGGTGGAGGGGGGTGATGTGAGGATGAAAGACGATGGCAAAGCAGGGTGGGGGGGAGTTGGGGGGTGGGGGGAGTGAGTGGTTGTGGGTGGTCGATGATAAAATTAGAGTGGAACGTGAAAGAATGAAAACGTTATGTTATGTCTGCGTTTGATATTGAGAAGAGTGTCGCTTTGCTTATACCTACATTATGTCTTAAGCACACACATACGCACGCACACACAACACGCACGCACGCACGTCACACACGCACGCCACGCACGCACACACACACACACACCCCCCCCCCCACACACACACAAACACAAACACACACACACACACACACACACACACACATATATATACACACACACACCACCCCACAACACACACCACCACACACACACACACACACACACACAAACACACACACACACACACACACACACATACACACACATGCATACACACACGCGCGCGCGCGCACGCACACACACATTTTTGTTATTACAACTTTTTCTCTCTCTCAATCAGTCGTATGTGTATCTTGTTTTCCCTGTAAGTTATATCATTGTGTTGTGGGTGTTTTTCATTTTATGCTTAAAGCATATTTCGTGCAGCAGAAATGCTTAAAATGATAATAATCCTTGCTCCAGAAATGAAAACTTTATTACAGAATTTTTATTGTGTGGGTACTTAGTGTAGGTCTTCTGCAGCATTGTTCTTAAAGACCCACCACGTCACGTGTCACATTCCCTCTTATGCTTGGAAGATTTCTTAAGGTTTCTTACCAGCCATAAGAGGGAAAACACGCGAAAAAACATTATTTTCACACGTGACGTGGTGGGTCTTTAAGATTATTCTTATGTTTTGTTGTTGTCATATTGTTGTGCCAGAGTAATTAACGTAGTAAAGTAGACTTACCTCTTCATTCACCCGGATAACAGTGCGATTAGAGCATCACTGTATTGTTAGTAATCAATTCCAATCATGCAATGACACGTTTCAAGAACATAGTATACGTACCTGCGATTTGTTCCTTAAATGTATGTATAATTAATTACATAATCATGATGTAATAATGACAAGTCGTCGTGTATATACTTGCTGTTTTAATGACAAATATGTTTTTAACTATTGCATTTGTGTATTCTTACGCAGAGCTGTGTACTTGTATGTCTTGTTTTGCAGTTAAGCATAATTCGGATAATATTGTTCTATGCGATGTCTTATATGTTGAAATCGCGGCTGTTGCCATATTTAATTTCTCATCATGAAATAACAAAGATTTTGTCGAAGTTGAAGTTGAAGGTGACGTACAAGCTCTAGCTTGTTTACATGCTTTTTGCATCACGCATATTCAGTATTGTTTGGAATCTAATAAAGGCTTATTGAAACCAATACATTCCAACCTGTTTCTGTACGAGCTGATCTCAGCAGTTTCAAGACAAAGAGCGAGGTTGAAAGTTACGCCTCGGAATTTTTGGAATGCCACAAAGTCAGCAGTCTACAGCTCTTGAGGGAGAACATATCTTCTCGCTGCCACTTTTTATGATCGGGTCCCAATTCCGTTGCCACTGGGGTTTGTACATGGAAAGAGAGGTGGCGGGGAGCGTGGTTAAGACGTTCGCCTGTCATTTCAGATGGGGACTTAAAGCAAGTCTGACCCGCGTGCTTAAAAAAATCCTGCAACAATTAAAGGTCGATAAGAGCAGGGAGAAATCCCGCCTGCCTGGTATAATAATGAACCAGATTGATGGGCTAGGTTTCCCCCAAAGTCCACCTTCATTTCCCTCACACCTCTCACCCCTCCCCCCCCCCCCAAAAAAAAAAAAAAAAAGAAGAAAAAAAAGAAGAGTGGCGCTGCAATACCGATGACGTACTCTCCATGTGGGAACAGGCCCGAATTTCATAGAGACGAGTCTCTGTGACTAAAATGTACCAAAATACCAAATACCAAATACTAACACCAAATGCCCACAATTTTAGAACTCTGTTTACTGAGCTAGGCCATCTAGGTCTACTCTTTGTATCGTGTCCTTCGTACCCTGTCCAACACTGAAGGGCCTGCCACACTACATACGATTCGCTGTCAATGTGATGCGATTGTGAACGATGCGGGCCCATGATTCACGTGACACTGAAGGGCCTGCCACACTACATACGATTCCGCTGTCAATGTGATGCGATTGTGAGCGATGCGGGTCATGATTCACGTGACACTGAAGGGCCTACCATACTACATACGATTCGCTGTCAATGTGATGCGATTGTGAACGATGCGGGTCATGATTTACGTGACACTGAAGGGCCTACCATACTACATACGATTCGCTGTCAATGTGATGCGATTGTGAACGATGCGGGTCATGATTCACGTGACACTGAAGGGCCTGCCACACTACATAAGATTCGCTGTCAATGTGATGCGATTGTGAACGATGCGTGTCATGATTCACGTGACACTGAAGGGCCTGCCACACTACATAAGATTCGCTGTCAATGTGATGCGATTGTGAACGATGCGGGTCATGATTCACGTGACACTGAAGGGCCTGCCACACTACATAAGATTCGCTGTCAATGTGATGCGATTGTGAACGAAGCGGGTCATGATTCACGTGACACTGAAGGGCCTGCCATACTACATACGATTCGCTGTCAATGTGATGCGATTGTGAACGATGCGAGCCATGATTCACGTGACACTGAAGGGCCTGCCACACTACATAAGATTCGCTGTCAATGTGATGCGATTGTGAACGATGCGTGCCATGATTCACGTGACACTGAAGGGCCTGCCACACTACATAAGATTCGCTGTGAATGTGATGCGATTGTGAACGATGCGGGCCATGATTCACGTGACACTGAAGGGCCTGCCACACTACATAAGATTCTCTGTCAATGTGATGCGATTGTGAACGATGCGAGTCATGATTCACGTGACACTGAAGGGCCTACCATACTACATAAGATTCGCTGTCAATGTGATGCGATTGTGAACGATGCGAGTCATGATTCACGTGACACTGAAGGGCCTGCCACACTACATAAGATTCGCTGTCAATGTGATGCGATTGTGAACGATGCGAGTCATGATTCACGTGACACTGAAGGGCCTGCCACACTACATAAGATTCGCTGTCAATGTGATGCGATTGTGAACGATGCGGGTCATGATTCACGTGACACTGAAGGGCCTGCCACACTACATAAGATTCGCTGTCAATGTGATGCGATTGTGAACGATGCGGGTCATGATTCACGTGACACTGAAGGGCCTGCCACACTACATAAGATTCGCTGTCAATGTGATGCGATTGTGAACGATGCGAGTCATGATTCACGTGACACTGAAGGGCCTTCCACACTACATAAGATTCGCTGTGAATGTGATGCGATTGTGAACGATGCGAGTCATGATTCACGTGACACTGAAGGGCCTTCCACACTACATAAGATTCGCTGTGAATGCGATGCGATTTGTGAAACGATGCGGGTCATGATTCACGTGACACTGAAGGGCCTGCCACACTACATAAGATTCGCTGTCAATGTGATGCGATTGTGAACGATGCGGGTCATGATTCACGTGACACTGAAGGGCCTGCCACACTACATAAGATTCGCTGTCAATGTGATGCGATTGTGAACGATGCGGGTCATGATTCACGTGACACTGAAGGGCCTGCCATACTACATAAGATTCGCTGTCAATGTGATGCGATTGTGAACGATGCGGGTCATGATTCACGTGACACTGAAGGGCCTGCCACACTACATAAGATTCGCTGTCAATGTGATGCGATTGTGAACGATGCGAGCCATGATTCACGTGACACTGAAGGGCCTGCCACACTACATAAGATTCGCTGTCAATGTGATGCGATTGTGAACGATGCGAGCCATGATTCACGTGACACTGAAGGGCCTGCCACACTACATAAGATTCGCTGTCAATGTGATGCGATTGTGAACGATGCGAGCCATGATTCACGTGACACTGAAGGGCCTGCCACACTACATAAGATTCGCTGTCAATGTGATGCGATTGTGAACGATGCGAGCCATGATTCACGTGACACTGAAGGGCCTGCCACACTACATAAGATTCGCTGTCAATGTGATGCGATTGTGAACGATGCGAGCCATGATTCACGTGACACTGAAGGGCCTGCCACACTACATAAGATTCGCTGTCAATGTGATGCGATTGTGAGACGATGCGAGTCACGATTCGCGTGAAATACTTCCGTCTAAAAATAATTATACTACTTATTTCGCTCTACTTATACTCAAGTAGACCCGATGCATGAATTTCACGTGAATCATGACTCGCATCGTCACAATCGCATCGCATTGACAGCGAATCGTATGTAGTGTAGCAGGCCCTTGAGTGTTTGTTTCACTGTCTTCCAAGCTAAGCACTTGCTGTTTTATTAGAGACACACTGACCCAGCGATATTATGTTCCTTGGTGTGGTTTTTTCTGGGTAGGTGTGACCCACATACAAATTTATGCCCCCCCTCGCTGTTTCGTGTTCCATTTGGGGCATTTGTTTGTGAGTTACACCAGGTCAAAATAAGATTTATTATTAGCTATAAGAGGGAAACGCGTAAAACCCGTGATTTTCGCTCATGGAAGTGGTGGGTCTTTATAGTCACGCTGACGCACCACGATTAATTAAGTCCCTTGGTTTTTTTCTGGGTAGCTGTGACTCACATTCAAATGTTCCCAACTTCAAATTGAGGCTGCTCTTTAAAACGATGTTTCCTTTTCAATGTGGGGGCATTTGTATGGGAGTCAAACCTGGTCAAAACAAGATTTCTTACCAGCTATAAGAAGGGGGAAACGCGAAACCCGTGATTTTGACACGTGATCTGAGCTGAAGGGCTGAGTTCAGTTAGGTAGTTGGGCTAGTGGGTCAAATTTGGATTATTTATTGCATACCCCGTTCCACACAGTGTTGTGGACGACAGATTCAAGCAATTATTGATCACTTCATTACTCTTGAGACAAATGCTAACTGTAACGCAACCATGTTACCAACGTAGAAACATTAACCTGCACAAGTTAGACACGTAGAAACGTTAACCTGCACAAGTTAGACACGTAGAAACATTAACCTGCACAAGTTAGACACGTAGAAACATTAACCTGCACAAGTTAGACACGTAGAAACGTTAACCTGCGCAATCAACGTGCAGTAAATAATGTCTAAATAGCTAGCAATAGCCTGCTGTCTGGAAGCTAGCAAATCTTGTTTCCAGAATCACGTTAGACACGTTGTTGTATTGATGACGTCAGAGATCCCGTTCGTTGTTCGTGAATCCCATAAGGAGGAGAGAGAGAGAGAGAGAGAGAGAGAGAGAGAGAGAGAGAGAGAGAGACTACGAGAGAGACGAGAGAGAGAGAGAGAGAGAGAGAGAGAGAGAGAGAGAGAGAGAGAGAAACGAAGAGAGAAAAGAAAACGAACGATTTATACAGGCTAATGAGATAAGTATGCATACTTTTTTTTACACCCAGCCCTGTGGTAAATGAAATATCGAATAAACAACAATAACAAAACATGCAATGAAAGAAACAAATAAACAACTACCAATAACTATGTAAAAGGTGAACATGTTGAGGGAGAGAGAGAGAGAGACACACACAGAAAGAGAGAGAGAGAGAGAGAGAGAGAGAGAGAGAGAGAGAGAGAGAGAGAGAGAGAGAGAGAGAGAGAGAGAGAGAGAGAGAGAGAGAGAGAGAGAGATATATACAGGAGGGGCAATAAACTCAAAACAGAAACCCCCCACCATACAGACACAAGTAATGAAACATGAAGTAATGAAACAAAAAAATCACCAATAATGAAACACGCGAGCAAAAATAAATAATCAAATTACATAAATAAAATTGTAAAAAGCACAATACCTTCCTTTAGCAGAGCCTGTTCAAGCCTAGTTTATCTAATTCTACCAGCCGTTTTCACGTTTGCAAGGAAATTGGTTTTGGAAGCTAACGCTGATTAGATTTTCTCCCCACTTTTTATAAAGCAATGGGGAATCGTTATGCTTTGGGTTGATGCTTGTAACTTGTTTTGTTGTTGTTGTTGTTGTTGTTTGTTGTTGATGTTGTTCCTGTTTTTCTTCTTTGTTAAAATAATTGTTGTCTTGTTAAAAACTAGCCAACCATTCCTTTCATATTGCCTTTTTATTGATTAGTTCTTTGCATTTTCCGTTTGCGCTTTTGTAATTACCATCTGACTTTTTATTCCTACTAGCGCAACGCCGGGTACCAGTAACGCCTAGTAACGGTAATGCCAAGTACTGGTAACGCTGAGTACAAGGCGGAGTTATAAGGCCCCGTTTCGCGTTGGCGCTGCTCTGAGAGTGATGCGCTCTCCCTAGTAACGGTAACGCCTAGTAACGGTAACGCCAAGTACTGGTAACGCTGAGTACAGCAACGGTTCGGTTCGGTTGCCGTTGCCATCGCCCCGTTAGGGCTCACAGCCAATTTGAAGCGATTCGGTCGAAAAACGGCGGAGTTATAAGGCCCGTTTTGTGTTTCAGACAGACACACAGACACACACACGGAAACTTGGCTTTTTACTATATGATGATGTTTACTGTAATTAGTTCTATTGATTCCCAGTTAATGCTTCTGGTTTATTGTAGGGGGGGGGGGGGGGGGGGGGGGGTGGGGGGGTGGGGGGGGGGGGTGGGGGTGGAACCGAGGAACCGAAACGAACATGTGGGCTTTACGTCCTCTCGACCTGGGAAGGCACATATGGGACACGTGGAGGTCAGTCAGTAAAAAAGGCAATGAACAGAGAAGAGAAGAAAACAAAGCAAAGATGTAAGACTTAAGACAAAAACACAAAGACAATTACAAGAGAAGAGAAGTCATGAACAAGATAGAGAACACACAATGCACAACAGAATATATTGAAAATATATGGTGGAAAAAAGAAGGGGAAAAAGCTTTTAACGTGATGGTGAAAATGATGTTTTACGTCCTCTCGGTCATAGACACATATTATGGGACATTTGTAAATACAAAGATGGTGGGAACAATACTGGCTGCAATGCCCGGAGGCAGTGCAACACCAGTAAAGTCCCGAGTTTTAACAATATAGATAGGTGTAGCGGTAACCACGCCTCAGTTAAACCTCATCGGCTATGGTACCGCCATAATTAAATATATTTGAGTTAAAGCAAAAGGAAAATCAAAGAAAATATAAAGGGACAGAACAATGTATGTAAACGTGTGTGTGAAGGAAGGAGGGGTTGTTGGTTTATTAATTATTTTTGTTTCGTCGGCGGGTGGTGTGTGTGTGCGTGGGGTGGGGGGGGGGGGGTGGGGGCCAGCTCTTTAAAATGATGTTTCGTTTTCAATGTGGGCGCATTTGTATGGGAGTCAAACCTAGTCAAAACAAGATTTCTTACCAGCTAGAAGAGGGGTGAGGGGCAATAAACTCAAAACAGAAACCCCCCCACCATACAGACTCAAGTAATGAAACATGAAGTAATGAAACTAAATCACCAATAATGAACACACGCGAGCAAAAAGATTTCCCCAGTATGTTTTCTTTCTTTTCCTTTTAGCTTTGATTGACTCTGAGAAGGAACCACGCTTAACACAATAATAAATGAATAAACCAGCAAGCAATATAAATTTTAAAAAACGACACAAATATATTATACACACACACGCGCGCGCGCGCGCGCGCACACGCACGCACTAAACACAGACACACGCACGCACTAAACAGACACACACACACGCAAACACAGACACGAACGCACCACACGCGCGCGCGCACACACACACACACATACACACACACACACACGCATGCACACCACACACACGCACAAACAACACGCATGCACACAAACACACGCGGATGGAAGGGGGCCAGTACTTTGAAAACGAGAGAATAGGAAAACCTTCCTTCTGGCTCTGACTTTTTAAACTCCCCATTTTAGATACAAAAACACTACTTTAAGGGTAAAAAAAAAGCAAAAAATTTGACTTTTCCTTTTATTCCCATTTTTGATGCAAAAAAAAACTACTTTTAGGGAAGAAAAAAAGACCACCAAAAAAAAAAAAAAAAAAAAAAAAAAAAAACGTCTTCCCATTTTCCTCGGAAAACAATACTATTTTTTAACCAAGAAAAAAAGAAAAGAAAAGAAAATTCCCATAAAATCTTTTTTTAACTTTTTGTTTCATTATGTTAGCCAAAGAATGACCTACAATGCATTGACTTCTTATGAGATAGCTACCTAGATGCATACAGTTTGTATTAGGTAGCGACCTGAATGCATACAGCTTTATGAGATACCAACCTACATAATATGCGTAATTTGTTATGCATAATTAACGGACAGGAGCGTTGAACATGGAAAGGGCAGGACAATAATTACTCCTATAGGGTTTCAGTCAGCAGAGTCAGCTGCAATACTCCAAATAGAGGAATTATACTGTTAGTTTTTTGTGGATTTTTGTCCGTCTGTCTGACTATCTTTTATTAGCTTTTTTAAAGTTGTTTTTTAAAGTGGGGGGTTTTTTTTTGGTTTCTTCACAAACATTTGTACTGACTAGGAAAATCTGTTTTTAATACTAGTTTACAGAATTTCTCTTTTCTTAGCTTTTGTTTAATTTTTTATTTTTCTTCTTTTGATTCGACAACATCATTTTCATCAAGACATTCTTCAAAGCTGTTTTTGTCTTTAGTAAAAAACAAAACAACCGTCTTTAGTTGCTCCCTGAAGTCCTTTAAAACCGAATTATACTTCTGCGTTAAAATCCATACGCTAATTCCTGCATGCCGACCACTGAATGCTAGTTTTGCTAAACTATTTCTTTTTTTGACAATGTCTCTTTCAGCTGAACAGTCATCACTAATAAACAAAGTTGGTGTTCCTTTAAACAGTTTATAAAAATACTCTAAACAATCGCTTAGTTTATTACTTGGATTGACTAAATAGATTTCATCATCTGTCCAAATGAACTTTCTTTCTTTATAAGACTTGTTGTATTCTAAAGTCGTGCAGAATATTACTATGTGCTCAAAGTGATTACGATAAACCGTTTGTATTAAATCTAAAGCGAATACACTTTTTCCGCAGCCTGTCATTCCACAAAATAAACCACAATGAGGTTCTTTTGTAAGGAAATTTAAACTATTCAAATCCATTATTTTAATACACGATATCTTTTAATCTGTTGTCTTCAATGTTCAGCTGAGCATCGCATAGTAAATATACATAAATATATATTTGCTTATTCTCTTCCGCTTCTTTGTGGATTTGAATGTTTATTCCTCCTGACCCATCACCAACTGTTCTTCCACTGCCATGTAGTTTGTTATCTTCTGTTGTTCTAAGATCTAGCCACAACGCATACTTCGAATATAAATAATCTTCAAGTCTGACATCATGAAGATGGAGGTCTTTGCAAATTAAATCAGCCGCCGGGTCTCTTTGCTGACCACCTCCACCCAACAGCTTTCGTATTTCATCAAAATGCTGATAAGGTAAAAGACCACTTGCAAACAACTGATTCGGTTGTCCTTCAATTGTGCATGTTAGTTTAGTTATTTTAGGATTATGAAACTTCTCGCTTAATCTGTTAAAGGGTTTTTTGGACTCCTCAAACAGCAACAAAATCCCTTTCAATGACCTTGCTGATACATTCAAATCGATGTTCCAAATTGTGTCTGATTTGTTTTTAGGTATTTTACTGTGATTTAAAATTCTGTTGTAGTATATTGCTAATTTTGTTTGGTATTGTTGGGAGATCAACCGAGCTAATTCTGGATGACGAACAACATCAAACTCTAATGTGATGTCTGAAATACTATATTTTGCATCAGGATCTGTCGCTGATCTGATAACACGGCTGTAATCATTAAAAGTTAATTCATACATAAGCCTATCTTGTAAAGCACCCTGATAATACGGGGAGTGCGTGTTTAATAGCTCGAAGTCAAGAGGTATATAAAATCGATTACCATAAACTTGTGCAACCAACGCATCTTGATTGCTATCTTTTTTGTCTTCAGCATCAATTCTATGTTTTATACCATTATCTCCCTGTATTCCTTGATAAGTTCGATATTTTCTTTCATTTTGTGTGAGCCATAAATCGCAATAACTCAAAAAGACATCTGCGTTATCTAAAGACATTACCTCTCTCCCTTCAAGTTTAATAGTAATCTTACTAACGATCGCTCTACCAAGATTAGCAACTAATGTTCTATTTGGATCCGTCGCTGACTCCAGTTGTATTTTAAAAGCAAGACGTGCGGTACCTGGCACAATTACTTCATTAGATCCCAGACTAGGAAATCTTACTGATAATATTTGTCTTTGGTCGATAGTTGAAGGATTATTACTTATCACGATACTCTGCCTGGTTCCTTTTACACCCAGTGGTTCTTTTAACCGTCTGTATGATTGTGACATCTCTCTTTTTTTAGAAATAAAATAAAAACATAATTATAAATAAAAACATGGCGGGAATAGAAGCAGACCACGATTATGACGTCTTTGAACCTGGAGATGACATGAGTGAAGCTATTCAACCTCGTCATCAATCAACTTTAAGACGTGAACTAATGGAAGGTAAAGTAAGATCGTTTTATGAAAGTATAGGACAAGAACCGCCCGAATTTTTAGATCCTAATGACTTTGAATATAAAGACGGTCATTTATTTGTGAAGGATAAAGATGGACAACCAGTTCAACTAACAACTAAGCCAAACCCCTCAAAGGTTTTAAAAAAGAGTACAGTTCGTGGCAGGCTCAGTGTCAGTGATCAAGTACGTTTTAATATTGATCCAGAACCAGTCCTAAGCACACAAGCTGTTTCTACACTTCAAAACGTCATACAAAGACTACCAACTGATTACCAACTTCAATCGATTCCTCTTAGAGACTTAAGCGCAACTGCGAACAACATCATAGAAATGGAAACTAGTTTTATAACTTTAGAAGATGAAGAAACCCATTTAAAAACATTACATGATTCACCATTACCTATGAGAGAACTAATGGCGCTCAATTCAGCATTACAATCTACCAGGGGCGAGTTAACAAATAATCTAGCAAAGTTAAGCGAACTAGGGGAGCGAATCTTTGTAAGCCATCAGAAAGCAAACAACCGAGGAAGAACTAGACTTTGAGATCGAGTCAAAATACAAAGACGATAGAGCTAGGATCAGCCTAGGGTTATTGTCATGAAACTGAAAGAAACCAGACTTTGAAATCGAGAGTAATAAACATGAAGACTACTTTTATAGCGCCTAATCTTAAAAGCTCTAAGCGCTTTACAGAAATCACTAAAATGAATAGTAAACACAATGAACAAAAAGTATACATCAAACATTGACCAACACCCCCCTTCCCTGATCCCTCAGTCAATTTCTCAATCACGCCCAAATAATGAATGACATAATCTACAGTACACTTTCGCAACCAACTTGAAACACTCACACTGATGGACACTTAAAGACGCCCAGGCCGCACTATTAACAAATCACACCCACACCCACACTTATAACGATAGAGAGAGAAAGAGAACAAGAGAGAGAAAGAGACAAACATACAGACAGACAGACAGAGAAAGACAGAGATGGAGACACAGAGAGTCAGACAGAGGGACAGACAGAGAAAGAGAGAAGAGAGACACACAGAGACAGAGATATATAGGACTGAAATACAGTTGCATGCATCATAAAATAACAACTTACTATAATTTGTACATACAATAGTCACAAAAAAGGCACATTATATTCAATATTAATAAACATTCACCCCCCCCCCCCCCACACACACACACACCGACACACACGCACGCACACACACACGCGCATACACACAAACACACACAGACACACACGATTAGTGGAAAAACATTAAATGAATGACACTCACACACATACTAATAAAATAGCATTTTAAAACACTTATAACGTAAAATCATTTTAAAACAGTGAGACAAAATGGATAAAGAAATAAAAATACACAAGTACATAAAATGTACTCCTGTAATGTAAACACGAAAATAATAGAGGATAGGGTTAGGATCAGCTTAGGGTTATTGACATGACACTGAAAATAACCAGACTTTGAGATCGAGAGCCATACAAATTAATAGAGTAGGGCTAGGATCAGCCTAGAGTTATTGTCATAAAACTGAAAGAAACCAGACTTTGACTTTTGAGACAGTCATAAACACGACGAGAGTAGGGTTAGGGTTAGCCTAGGGTTATTGTCATCAAACTGAAATAAACCAAACTTTGACATCAAGAGTCGTAAACATGAAAAGAATAGAGGGGTTAGGATCAACTTGGGTTGTTGTGAAACTGAAAAGAACCAGACTTTGAGATCGAGTGCGATAAAAAATGAATCTGATACGGCAAGGCTCATCCTATAGTCATTGTCAAGAAATTGAAATAAATCAGATTTTGAGATCGAGAATCATAAACACTTAAAGTTTAGGGTTAGGATCAGCCTAGAGTTGTTGTCATAAAACTGAACAGAACCAGACTTTGAGATTGAGTAGTAAACACAAAGAGAGTAGGGTTAGGATCAGCCTAGGGTTATTGTCATAAAACTGAGAGAAACCAGACTTTGAGATCAAGAGTAGTAAACATGAAGAAAATAAGGCTAGGATCAGCCTAGGGATGTCATGAAAATGAAAGAAACCATACTTTGAGATCAAGTCATAAACATGAAGAGGATAGGGTTAGGATCAGCCTAGGGTTGTTGTTGTAAAACTGAAAAGAATCAGACTTTGAGATCGAGAGTCGTAAACATGACAAGGTTAGGATCAGCCAAGGGTTGTCATGAAATTGAAAGAAAGCAGACTTTGAGATCGAGGGTCATAAACATGAAGAAGATAGGGTTAAGATCAGCCTAGGGTTGTTGTGAAACTGAAAAGAACCAGACTTTGAGAGATCGAGAGCCATAAAATTGAATAGGATAGGGCTAAGGTCAGCCTAGGGTTATTGTCGTGAAACTAAAAAGAACCAGACTTTGAGATCGAGAGTCGTAAACACGTAGATGATATGGTTAGGATCAGCTTAGGTTTGTTGTCATGAAACTGAAAAGAAAGAGACTTTGAGATCGAGAGTCTTAAACATGAAGAGGATAGGGTTAGGATCAGCCTAAGGATGTTGTAATGAAACTGAAAAGAACCAGACTTTGAGATCGAGAATCATAAACATGAAGAGGATAGGGTTAGGATCAGCCTAGGTTTATTGTCATGAAGCTGAAAGAAGCCAGACTTTGAGATTGATGGTCATAAACATGAAGAGAATAAGGGTAGTATCAGCCTTAAGTTGTTGACAGGGAGGGTTGTTGTAACGAAACTGAAAAGAACCAGACTTTGAGATCAAGTCATAAACACAAAGAAGATTGGGTTAGGATCAGCCTAGGGTTATTGCCATGAAACTAAAAGAAACCAGACTTTGACATCGAGAACCGAAACACGAAGAGGATAGGGTTAGGATCAGCCTATGGTTGTTGTCATTAAACTGAAAAGAACCAGACTTTGAGATTAAGAATCATAAACAATGTAGGGGATAGGGTTAGGATCAGCTTAGAGTTGTCATGAAACTAAAAAGAACCAGACTTTGAGATCGAGAGTCGCAATCATGAATATGATACGGTTAGGATCAGCCTATACATGTTGTCATGAAACTGAAATAAGCCAGATTTTGAGATCGAGTCATAAACATGAAGAGGATATGGCTACGATCAGCCTAGGGTAGTTGTGAAACTGTAAAGAACCAGACTTTGATACTGAGAGCCATACAAATGAATAGGATAGGGCCAGGATCAGCCTAGGGTTATTGTCATAAAACTGGGAAAAAAACAGACTTCGAGATCGAGAGTCGTACGAAGAGGAGGATAGGGTTAGGATCAGCCTACAGTTGTTGTCATTAAACTGAAAAGAACCAGACTTTGAGATCGAGAATCATAAACACGATGAGGATAGGGTTAGGATCAGCCTTGGGTTGTCATGAACCTGAAAAGAATCAGACTTTGAGATCGAGGGTCTGAAGAGAACAGGGCTAGGATCAGCCTAGGGTTGTTGTCATGAAACTGAAAGAAACCAGACTTTGACTTTTGAGATAGAGTCATAAACACAACGAGAGTATGGTTAGGCTCAGCCTACGGTTGTGTGAATGAAACTGAAAAGAACCAAACTTGGCTCATGTTCATCTTTGACTGTCAAATGATTGTGTCCGTCTGCTAACCTTTGTACTAGGCCTATAGAGACTTACCCTGCTTCCATAGCTTTTGGTCAGATTGCTAGGCTAAAGCATATTCATGAGTCTCTCAACGGTCGTGTGATGCACACGGATGAAGAAGAAAGGGGGCGGGGTCAAGGAATAGTCAACTGATAAATGAACGTGAGGATAGAAGAATGTAAAGTCCATCCGTAAGTATTTCTTCAAAAGAAAGGGTTTGATGAATTTACAATGCCAAGCAATACAGAAAGAAAAAATGTTGTTTCTAATATCCGAGTAATAGCAAAACGAACAGCTTTGCTTCACAGTATACCCCCCCCCCCCCCCCCCCCCCCCCCCCCCCCCCCCCCCAGAGAATATCGTCTGCTAAATGAAATCCATTTGACATGATACATTTCGCTTTGTTTTGAGGCCCTGTAAAGGTTTTTCCTGCCAAAAAGGCGAAACATAAAAATGTTAAGTGTGCAGTCATTTTACTTTTGTTTTTGTTATTATCATGATGAATGCATTTTTTAATTTATCTTTTTTTGACAATGCACTTGCTGTGATTTAGCAAGTTTGGCAAGGCACTTCTGTGATTTTGCAAAGGCTTAAGCAGACGACAGTGAAGGGGTGGGGTGGAGCGTGGCCGACAGTAGCTTAGTATAGTTAGCGATTGGCAACTGGGGAGGGGGAGGGGGGGGGGGGGTAGCAAGAATGTTTAAAGGTGGACCCTGACGGATGAGTTTTTGCAAGAAACATGTCGAGATCACCAGAAAGACAGCCTTTTCAAGGATCAGAAAACTCACTTTGCTCTGGTTTCCTAGAAATTAAACTGTAAAAACAGCGTGATTCCTCTTTGGCAGAGATACTGGAGAAAAAGCCATTTTGGATGGGGTGGGTGAAGTTCACTTATTGTGGTTGAAGCGTTTTCTTTTTTTGTAGTGCAGTAACACACAAAATGGATCTGGTTCTTTTGTTGTGAGTAAAACTCCTTTAGATAAACGGGTAAAGGTAAAGATGTGCCCCCCCCCCTGCATTTCTCGGTTAATTTGCATTTTTCCGTTTTTGCCTTTCTTACCAAACATAAAGCTGTATTTTATTAACCTTTTTTAGCTAATAACCTTTTTGGAATACTAACCCTAGCCCTAACCCTAGCCCTAAGCTTAACCTTGCCACCCACCCAACCCTACAAAACGGAAAAACGCAATCAACCACGACTGTGACAAATGACGCCGTACACTGCAGTACATGGGGGGGGGGGGGGGGGGGGGGGGGGGGGGGGGGGTCCTATTAGATAATGGCCTAGGGTTATGGGATAGGGTTAGTATTCCAAAAAGGTTATTAGCTAAAAAAAAAGGTTAATGAAATACAGCTTTATGCTTAGTAAGAAAGGCAAAAACGGCAAAATGGAATTAACCGAGAAATGCAGGGGGGTGGCACATCTTGACCTTAATTTTTTTTTTTTTTTAATGCTTGTATTGCAAAACTTTCGTGCAAACGATTTAGCAGCCATCAGAAAAGAGACAGCGCTCGCCTTCTCTTTGAGTGAAAGCATTTGACTTCCTGCTCCTCCGCCAAAGAGGAATCGCCGATTTGACTTATAGAAAACCAGAGCAAAGTAAGTGTTGCAATCTCTGTAAAGGGTGTTTTCCTGGTGATCTCGGCGTGTTTCTTACAAAAACTCATAAGTCAGAGTGCCCCTTTAACGGTGTGCCATTTGAGGCCCTGAAAAGGTTTTTCCCGCCTAAAAGGCGAGGAGTAAAAATGTTGTGTGCAGTCCTTTTATTATTTTTGTTGTCATTTTTATGATGAATGCAGCTTTTATTTATTTTTAACAATGCACTTGCTGTGATTTTGCAAAAGTTTAGCAATGCACTTCTGTGATTTTGCAAAGGTTTAGTAATGGTGGTTGTACACTTTTTAAAAAATGCCAAAATGAGGATGGGCCCTGTCAAGGGTATTATCATCATACAATTCACGCCTCGTTCTTACAACACAAAATTTGTTTTCTTCATAATTCTCTTTGCAGAAGCGTAATAATACACAACTTTAATGTAAAATCGTTTGGCTTTCAAAATTCTGCAATTTTTTTGCATGCTATTCGTATGCTATGCATAATATTTTTTTGGACATGCAAGTTTAAGCAGACGACACAAACTCCAGTGAAAGCAAGACTGCTTACGCACAGAGAGAGAGAGAGAGAGAGAGAGAGAGAGAGAGAGAGAGAGAGAG
>CM065682.1:32068007-32073007 GCA_017654935.2 Phymorhynchus buccinoides | reverse complement strand
CAACAGAAAGAGAGCGATTATGTGCGACCACGAACGCAGAAGTACAGTGGAACATCCCTTATAAGACCTTTACAAAATCATCCAAAATGAGGTCTTATAAGGGAGGGGTCTTGCAAGGGAGGTAATTTTAAAACTTACAAAGAAGGGCAATGTCTCAGAGAAGTAGGTCTTATGTGGGAGGGAGTCTTATAATGGGAGGTCTTATATTGAAAGGGAGGTTCCACTGTACTGAGATCTGTGCGTGCGACTAACCGTATCATGGGTAGAAAATGACGACGTGGGACCAATGGTATGTGGGAATTCTTCTTCATCGATTCGCTCAGACAGTCTCCTGTCATATAAACGCAGGTGCGTCATGCTGCAGTTACGTGCCTGCGCTTGATTATAACCAAAAGAAGAAGTTAGGTCCAGCATGCCTGTCTTCGTCGGCTGCAGAGAATCTTTGTAAGAGTGTCTAGAACAAAGACAGGAGAATGGGGACCAGTAAGGCAGAAGAAAGATAGTAGATGGCAGTAAGGGAAAGGGAAAAGGCAGAATCAAAGAGCGATAGATTAGAGGAAGTTGCAAGCACATACATTCCAGAAGGATGGGGGGGGGGGGGGGGGGGGCGTTTGTATGGAAGACCCCCCTGGTATACATGGCCACGGAAGAATATGGAAATAAAGTCATAGTGTCTTTGGTAAAAGAGCTGTTCATTTTATCTTTTAACTTTATATCGAATCCAAGCCGAATGCAATGATTCGTCACTTTTCTTCCATTTTGGATCTGTTCTCGTTTATAATGATAATTATCAAAGTAGTCCTAATCCACACGTGTAAAGGTAACACAAGACATAGTATATTATTATGCGTTGCTTATTGAGGAAAAATAAATATTTAATATTGACAGAGAAAGATATAGATAGTAAATCAACTCACAGATAGTTCGGAAACAACGGAAAAGTGAATACATTCAATGAGCGATAGACAGGCCGAACAGACAAATATGAAGCATACGATTTGAACGCATTCCCATTATTATAGCAAAAACGAAACTGAGGAACTTTTATTTAACCAGGGAACATGAGATAAGCAAGTTACATGCTTTTTTCCACCCAGCCCTGGGGAATAAATGTGACTAGTAGCCTATACGAAAAAGGAACAAAACACGCCATATAGCCAAAGATTACGTAAACCAGCCTACGCCTAGCAACGGAAAGAAGAAGAAGAAGAGGATTATCGAACAAGTTTAAAGTCGTCACACATACGCCATCCATGTAGCTGATTGAGAGAGAGAGAGAGAGAGAGAGAGAGAGAGAGAGAGAGAGAGAGAGAGAGAGAGAGAGAGAGAGAGAGAGAGAGAGAGAGAGAGAGAGAGAGAGAGTAAGAACGAACGAATCCTCTTTAATTAATGTTGCAAAAGAATAAGCACAGTACAGACTGGTCTACATCTCCCCAACAACAAAGAAGAACCTAATTATTAAAAAAGAAATGGGGAAAAAATCATTTCAATACACGAATGACAAATACATGCAGTCATGTGAATTCCTATTTTCTACACACACACACACACACACACACACACACACACACACACACACACACACACACACACACACACACACACACACACACACACACACACAGGCACACACACACACACACACACACACACACTGTACTAAAATGAGAGAGAGAGAGAGAGAGAGAGAGAGAGAGAGAGAGAGAGAGAGAGAGAGGGGGGGGAGAGAAAGAGACAGAGAGAGAGATAGGGGGGGGGGACAGAGACAGAGAGACAAAGACACAGAGAGAGAGAAAAAGAGCGAAAGATAAACCCAAAATGTTAATGTGCGTTTGAGAATCTGTCTGAGGACGACAGACAGGTGGATATCAATATCATACAAAACGAGAAATCGTGTGAGAAATATATCTAGAAAGCACCGAGTGACACAGTATAAACTCTATTAAGGGGCATAAATCAGGCTAATTCTATGGAGTTAATCTTTACGCATCTCTCGGCCAGGAGTGATGCTGGTTTACGGGAGGGTATGTTTCGACGGTGTCAATTTCTAAAATGCAATTGATATTTGTTTGTTTGTTGTTGTTTTTCTAGTTGGTACACAATCATCTCAAACATTACCCACCAGTTGTATTTAAAGGACCACCCTGACGGATGAGTTTTTGCAAGGAACACGTCGAGATCACCAGAAAGACAGCCTTTTCTAGGATCGGAACACTCCCCTTTGCTCTGGTTTCCTAGAAATCAAACCGTCAAAACGGCGATTCCTCCTTGGCGAAGATGCCGGAGAGAGAAGCCATTTTGGATGGTGTGGGTGGGGTCCAAACCCATCGTGGTTGAAGCTTTTTTTTTGTTGTAGTGCAGTAAAAAAACAAATTTGAAGCTATTTCCTTTGTTGTGAGCGACATTCTTTTAGATAAACTGCATAACATTTTTTTTAAAGATAAAAGGCCTGCATTGCGAAAATTCCGTCCGAACAATGTGGTCGCCATTACAAAAGAGACGGCACACGCCTTCTCTTTCAGTGAAATAATTTGACTTCCAGCACCTCCTCCAAGGATGAATCGCAGATTTGACGGTTTGATTTGTAGGAAACCAGAGCAAAGTGAGTGTTGCGATCTCTGTAAATGGTGTTTTCATGGTGATCTCGATGTGTTTCTTGCACAAACGCATCCTTCCGGGTCCACCTTTAAGCAAACTTATTTTTAGAATGTGCTGAGTACTTTCGTTTATGGACATGCACATCTACAATGACAAACAAAACATAACCTTTTCGGTGGATACCGAAAGGGTATGGGGAAAAAGAAAATAGCAATGGGTTTGATTGATACACCAGAAATAGCTTAGCCTTTACCTTATAACAGCAACAGGCGTGGCAATGATATGAACGATTTGGTGATAAAACAATGATGACTAAGTATAATATTGTATTTTGATGAGAATAAGCTGCAAAGTTGAAAGGAGCACTAAAATCTGTTGCTAAATGAGATAGTGGAAGGACATCATCAGCAGCAGTGTCATCATTGGCGTCGTCGTTTTGCCTTATATGCGACCCAGCACCACGAAAGGGACTTTAACTCGCTGGGCTAGTTTCTCACAACAGGCTTGGAAAGTCAAAAATCTCATTTGTTGTCAATGTTCGGTTATGGGTATATTTGTGTTCTCTAACATCTTATCTTTCATATGTATAAAGGATAATGTTTAATATGGTCTCTAAATGGTCTTATAAGTGTTTTAAAACGAGTAGGTTAATGCAGTTTCTTCAGCTAGGCTAGATTTTAGACAGTGTTTTCTCAAAATGGCCGACGCGCATTCTACAGAATTTAAATGCTCATAACTCTGGAATGGAAAAAGATACAAGAATGGTTCTTGTATCATTGGAAAGAGAATCGTCTGCAGTTTTCCAATGCTTAGTTTTCTCAGAATGGCCAGTTTGACACTTATTGTCCCTTGCGTGATGCTGGATCACATATTTCATTGTCAAATTAGTTATCATCATAGCTTCATTCCTCTTGTTATCGTTGATCCTCATTATGATCTTCTTCATTCCTGTTTAATTATGATGCTGTTGTCATTAATCATCGTGATGTCATAATCATCGTGTACGTTTATAATGTGTGAATCAACGTATTTGTATGTGTTCAGTTTAAAAAAAGAGAGTTAATTATAATAAAATAAGGTGAGTGCGTGTGGGCACAAGTGTGTGTGTGTGTGTGTGTGTGTGTGTGTGTGTGTGTGTGTGTGTGTGTGTGTGTGTGTGTGTGTGTGTGTGTGCGTGCGTGCGTGCATGTGTGCGTGTGTGTGTGCGTGTGTGTGTGCGTGTGTGTGCGTGCGCGTGTGCGTGTGTGTGTACGTGTGTATGCGCGTGTGTGTGTGTGTGCATACGAACGGGAGAGGGCCAGTGGAGATCAGGCTTGAGTGTGTAGGAGGGGGTATATGATAAGAAAGAGTGAATATAATTATGTGCGCTTGCGCGCATGAGTGCACGTAATCTTAAAATAACAAAACAAACATGCAAACGAGTAAGAAGCGTTTGATACGGTACTGGCGAGTATGTACGTGCATGTGTTCGTGTCGCTGCTTTCAAGGTTGCGTGCATATGTGCAATACTGAGAGTGTGGCTACATACGCGTCTTCATGAATTATGCTCAGTACCCAACGCCCCCCACCCCCACCCCCGACACCCCCCACCACACTACGCCACACACACACCATTTCCCATACATGTACATCATCCCCATCTCCGTCCACTCACATCACCCACCCACTTCCACGGCTTATCCGAATGATACAGAAATCAATGACCCCTGACCATGGATCCCCTACCTACCCAGCTATGAAAATTAATCATTCATAAATAATGAGCCGAGGGCCCATAATAGCACGAGCCGGCTATCTAGAAACGATACGTTAGGCAGCCAGTTTACTAGGCGCTTTGAGTACGAAGCTTTAGCTTACAACCCTGTTATTGAGATCAAACACTTCTTCCTTCTTCCTTCTTCCGATCGGGGATGTTTATCCTGCCCCACGCCCAAACTCTTCGTTTAGACTGCTATGGGCGCACATGATGCATGCTTTGTGAGTTCGTGTCATCCATTCCGCCGGCACACACGGCCTACTCGTACCGAACACTGACCGTGGTTGGGGGATAATGTTGTAAGGAGAGTGAGTCAAGATTTCGAGCTTAGTTCTTTTTTTCCCAGACTGAGATGAAAGAGCGTTGCTGCAGTAGAGATATGGTTGGTTGGTTTATCCCGCTGTCCCTTTTTAGGGACGCTAAGTAAAAATCAGATTTCTCGCTTATTTTAGATGATAGCCCAGATGTTTCTTTTTAAAGCTAGAAGTGGTGGTGTCACCGTCCTATATAACAAGTTTGTTTTGATATTTGGTCTTACTGTGTTTGATGGAGGGATGTTTTATAAGTGATAAGCTGATCAGTTTTCAGGTTTAAGTGACATCATTTGAAAGAGATCATATACAATTATAATAGTGACACACGCAAG
>CM065682.1:32058007-32063007 GCA_017654935.2 Phymorhynchus buccinoides | reverse complement strand
ACACACAAAAGTAAAACTTTACTACAAATTGAGTGTTCCATGTTTGGAGATGAGCAAGTGCAGTCTTGAACGCCTAGTCTTATCCACTTGATTCAAGAGTGTACGTCATTCTTGTTTGAGTCCCAAGTTTTTGGTGTCAATTTGGAAGTGGGTTACTATGCCAGGGTAAGTCTGTACATCTGCGTTACTATGGCGCGACCCACTTTCTTTATTTCTTATCTACACCCCCCCCCCCCCCTTCTCCCCTCCCCCCCCCTCGCCTTTACATTTCTCTGTCCAGCCGCCACGTTAATTGCCCCGCTGCTTCAAACGAACGCCGCGGAAGGGCGTTATCTCTTTCTCCCTGGTCAGCACGTACCATCTACCGAGGTTATCTCCCTTCATCCCCCCCCCCCCTTTTCTACCGTCACATCACAAGAAAGTGACCACCACAGTCGGCCCCTTTCAACCCCTTCCTTTCTGAGCACGAGAAAGATTTGAATGTCGGCACGTGATAAGGATGTAATAGGCGCGTGATTGTTCGGTACATTTAGAACAGCAATCTTGTGACGTATGGACTGTAATACACCAATAGCAGGCTTTCATTGTTTGAAAGTGAAGGCTATAATTGGAGTGGTGAGAAAAAGTTGTCACACAAGATGCTGAAACGTAGCTAGAGCAACACTCACAACCAGTCATCATAAGCCCACTAGTAAGTATTATTGATGGCAGGTGATTGAGATCTTGTTTGTTTGACTCTAGTTTTGATCTAGATCCTATGTTCAATGATGAATAAGGAGTAGATAGATATGTTATAGAAAAGAAGTGGTAAACATTCTATTCTATTTATGTGCACTGATTATTTGTGTGTGTGTTTTTTTGACTTGAACACTTTTGGTACCAGAACCGGAGTTTATGCCTACTAACCCTTTTGTCTATTTTTAGTAGGAAACCTATGGGCCGCAATCTTGCACTATTTTTAGTAGGAAACCTATGGGCCGCAATCTTGCACTTTATGATACCATTCCTTTCCAGGTGTTGGATGGAGAGTGATGTTGTCTTGATCACCTTTTATGTTTTACTGATCTCAGTTTGTTAACTGAAATTCAGTTTATTTATTAACTACATGTAGTGCTATTGTACAAGGGAAGCCTTCAAGCCGGTTGGGATTCACTAATTCCCTGCCGACTGAAGCCCCTTGTCTCTAAGCCATAGAGATCTACATCCACCTTCTCCTGTGATTATCAGCAGGGCATCGTGGGCCGGATGCTTATCCCGGACTCCACCAAGCACCAAGACGGGAACGTCGCCAAGACAACCCGCACCCAGAATCCGCGAGGAGACCACGCCTGAACCGTGCCATCCCGCGAAGCCGTAATAGGAACGACTGGGAGCTACTCTCACCTGACGAGCAAGCCCAGAACTTCAAACAGCTAAGTCTACCTGACTGCGCCAATCATTTGAACTTTCCTACGGACACCGAAAATAATTAGTAACCCTTCCGGCATGGGGCGAACCTTATAGAAAGACAAAAGTCTTGTGAATCCTTTCGGATTTCATTGTGTTTTTATCCATATTTTGTTTTGGCGCCATTGAGCTGCTTTATTATTATTGTTGCATAATCTTATGCAGATTTTGGGAGTAAATAAAATACAAGTGTCAAATAATCCTGAACCCTTTGGTCAGACTGATGAGAGTGGGAGTCTTGTAATTTCATGTAAAACCCTACTTCTCTCTGTCTGCCATTTAGAGCAATTCAACCACTTGTATTTCTTACAACCATCTGACGAGCCAGAACCCGGGCACAAATATAAATTTATTAGATGAAAAGGGGCCGGGAAAGTTGCTCATCTCCCATACCCTAGAGAAGTGGGCTAAAGGCAAATTTTCTAAAGTCTTCCCTAGAGACTTAGCCTTTTAACCCATTACCTCGTCACATCTAATTGGGGGCTCGCGTCCGGGATATTTTTTTTCATAAAGTCTAACAAATTTCAATTCAAACGGTAGTTCCTTTTCAAAACTGATCTTGTGTCCACTGGGAAAGTTATTGTGATTTGGTTCACTGTGTTTTGATTTGATTTGTTTGAATGCTATTTATGACTTTATTTTGATGTGCATGCTATTTCTGTTTATGCTGAAATAGTTAAGTGTTGTTTGATACATTCAACTCAGCAGCTTTGTTTTTATTTTGAATAGTTGTATTTACAACCATGGCTGAGATTGTTAAACTTAGGAGGGAACTTAAAGAATGGGGAGAATCTCTAGGATTGTCAGGCCAAGAGTTAGCCAATTTTGTCATATCTGAATATGACAAAGAGAAAGCTCGCGAGGCTCAAGAGAAAGATAAAGCTCGCGAGGCTCAAGAGGCTGACAAAGCTCGCGAGGTGGCTGAGAAAGACAAACAGAGAGCTCATGAGGCTCAAGAGGCTGATAAAGCTCGCGAGGAGGCTCAGAAAGACAAACAGAGAGCTCATGAGGCTCAAGAGGCAGATAAAGCTCGCGAGGCTCAACAAGCAGATCATCGAGACGCTCAAGAGCAAATCCGTACTCATGAGTTAAGGCAGAGACAACTAGTGCAGGATGCCAAAAATAAAGAACTCGAACTTGAGGCCACTGAGCGAGAAAAGGCGCGAGACCATGAGCTAGCTATGAAGCAGCTTGAAAACTCAGCAGACTCTGAGACTGCTGCCCCTCAAAATTTTCCCCCTCCCATTCATACCTCAGCCATGACCTTCACATTGGAGGCATTCAATGAGGCAACAGAGTCTATCGATGCATTCCTCGATAGATTTGAAAGACTGGCCCAGGAATTTGAGCTTGCTCCGGAAAAGTTCAACCTCAAGCTTGCCCAAAGTCTCAGGGGTGTGGCTTATGAGGTGTACAGCAAACTTCCGTCAAGCCAAATTACCGACTACCCAGCTTTGAAAGAAGCCCTGCTCAACAGATACGAGTTGACAGCTGACGCCTACCGGAAAAAGTTCCGGTCAACCAGAAAAGGTAGGGGAGAGTCCTATGCCCAATTTTCAGATAGACTGGGGAACTATCTGACAAAATGGGTGTCCCTTTCTGCCAAATCAGAGTCCTATGAGGATCTCCGGGAACTGATGGTTGGCGAGCAACTGCGCGAAACCATGTCCCCAGAGTTACGCACCTTTACTGCCGAACAAGGTGCCACAACTCTGGCTGACCTCATCCAGCTAAGTGACCGGTACACTCTAGCCCATGATGAACCTAGCGCCCCTAAAAGGCCAAAACTACAGCAAGTAGTTGGGTCCACTGCTTCACAGCAGAGCAGGTTTAACCCCAACTCCAAAAGTGGGTCAAACAGTTCTACCCATGAACGACAACCACTGGGACAACCCTTATTCTGCTCATACTGCAAGTCGAACACCCACAATCGGGATGACTGCAGGAAACTTGCTTACAAGCGGCAAAATGTTGCAACTATGCAAGTCGTCTCGACTTCGCAGAATTGCACAAACCCCTCCCCAGTACAGTGTCCAGGCACACCGTCAGTCGTTGGACAGGCGACTGTCAACAACATCCCTGTTCAGTGTCTCTATGACACTGGACTGTCATGCGACGCAATTGTCTGCGGATCCTTAGTCCCCGCGTCAGCATACACGGGAGACTTCATCTCTCTGCAAGGCCCTGATGCTGCAATCCCCCCATCCACTTTGCCAGTCGCCATAATCAATGTCGACACCAGATATGTTAAGGGACCCATCAAGGCAGTGCTCATGGACAGTCCTGTCTATGACCTCATACTGGGATCACAGTATGTGTTTTTAGGGCACCCCTCTCAACCTGCCCTAGTTTCAGCAGCATTCCCTTCTCCCCAATCCACAAACCAACTCCCTCCCTCCTTCCCAAAGAGCAAATCTCCCTCAGCAGGGAAGAAACCTCTCAACGCGGCAAACCAAATTGCCGCGCGAGCCAATCCAGATTGTCCCAAGTCCCCAAGTCCGCCACAACTTGGAAAATCCTTCCCAAGGAATGTCCGCCTAACGACCCAAGACCACTCGCCACAGGTACCTCAGGTGAAAGGCAGCACTGTACCCGCAAACACCCACCGAAGGTACTATCGGGACAGGCCGCCGCACGTACAGCCGTCACCTACCCCTCCCTTTCAGCGAGTGGCAGTCGACTTGGTCGGGCCTCTACCTCAACGGAAGAAGAAATTCCGGTACATAGTCACCGTGGTCGACATATGTACCATGCAGTGCGATGCCGCCCCAATCTCCTCACTTGATGCTAGTCAGATAGCTGCGGCACTCAAAGCCATTTTCGCCCGAATCGGCCTACCAAACCACATCATCAGCAATGATGAATCCAGGCTAAAGGGGAAACTCAGGCAAGAGGTGTTTGCTATTCTGCAATCAACCTTGGGACAACTCAACACAGGATTGCCGCACCAACCTCAGTCGGAATCCATTCCACTGATCTCTAACCCACCTGCTCCTTTGAACTCTGTGTTGCGACCAGATGTTCCACCATTCCAGCCGACCCAGTCTCCCCACTAATTTGTCCCTGTCGCCCAAGTCGAAAGTGGAGTCGGCGTTCCACAGGAAGATTCCGGTACCAGAATCTTTTCTTCGGGGGGCCTCTGTGACGTAAGTGTCCCGCGCGACCCACTTTCTTTATTTCTTATCTACACCCCCCCCCCTCCTCTCCCCTCCCCCCCTCGCCTTTACATTTCTCTGTCCAGCCGCCACGTTAATTGCCCCGCTGCTTCAAACGAACGCCGCGGAAGGGCGTTATCTCTTTCTCCCTGGTCAGCACGTACCATCTACCGAGGTTATCTCCCTTCATCCCCCCCCCCCCCCCCCCCCCTACCGTCACATCACAAGAAAGTGACCACCACAGTCGGCCCCTTTCAACCCCTTCCTTTCTGAGCACGAGAAAGATTTGAATGTCGGCACGTGATAAGGATGTAATAGGCGCGTGATTGTTCGGTACATTTAGAACAGCAATCTTGTGACGTGTGGACTGTAATACACCAATAGCAGGCTTTCATTGTT
>CM065682.1:32048007-32053007 GCA_017654935.2 Phymorhynchus buccinoides | reverse complement strand
AGACCGACAAAGTGAGTTATAGGTTTGTGGCTTGAGCCACAAACAAAAATGGTTGTGTCAAAATGGGTAAGGCAGAAATTGAAGATGAAAGGCATGTTTTGTTTGTGCGCAATGCGTATCACGATCTTAGACAAAATTGTAATCTCTCTCTCTCTCTCTCTCTCTCTCTCTCTCTCTCTCTCTCTCTCTCTCTCTCTCTCTCTCTCTCTCTCTCTCTCTCTCTCTCTCTCTCTCTCTCTTTTCTCTCTCAATCTCTCTCTCCTCCCCCCTCTCTCTCTCTCTCTCTCTCTCTCTCTCTCTCTCTCTCTCTCTCTCTCTGTCATTTATTGCATATTATAAATGTATGTGAGAGGGCATATGGTGCAAAGAAGCTCTTGAAAGTTATCCATTTTACCCTCTGGCTCTAGCCAGTAGCTGTTTATCCTTTCTTCACTTCCTCATGCAACCCTTCAACAATGCTGTTAAGGTCTCAATGCATGTTCATATTTTTCACGCAATCCCCATGGTGGCTCGATGATAGCCACTCATAAGCTTACTTGCAATTCACCGTGTTTCCATGGGGAAAGAGGGGAAACATATGCACGTGTACATAAACCTTTACCGTCTACCGCTGGAAATCCACATCCACGTCACGGCGGCAGCTTTTTTGTCGTGTCCTAGGTTTCCGTGACGAAACCCGAAGTTTTGAATCCACGCAAATGGAAACGGCAGGCGCCTTTTCTGTTTGAAAGAGATGGTACCCTACCTATCCAAACACGATCTTGACCGAAATCCCCCCCCCCCCCCCCCCCTCCATGATGCCGTCCCTATTTCGTGGACGGCAACGGTAGAATTCGCTACATGCTACGAAAACTCCTGCCGTCGACGGTACCGGTGACTTGCCGTTGCCGTTTCGTGTCTTCTGGATTCAAGCAGTAGAAAATAACTTAATTTAAGCGATCTAACACCACATAGTTGTTGCCGTCGCCGTGCCGTTTTCGTCGATCTGGATTTCCAGCTTACCTCACCACACGAACAACACAAAACGCATTTAGCTAATACTTGTGCATAACCAAATTGTGTGCTTCTAATTACTCACCCATTGCCTCATTAGGTTACTCTCTGCAGGTGAGCTCAATCTCCAGATGTTTCCTTCCTTTTGGTACCCGGCCAGAGGCCGAGGTATTGCGATTGGTTTGTGTGTGTGTGTGTGTCTGTCTGTGTGTCTGTGTGTCTGTCTGTGTATCGATTATCTTAAAAACTACTGTTTGGATTTTGATTAAAATTGGCAGAGGGGTAGACAGCTTGAAAAGGAAGCTTCCTTTCGTTAATCAACACCGTGTTGACCTTGACCTTCAAGTTTGGCCTTGAAAACCGAAATGTCCTTCTTTGGGCTATGTAATTTCCCCCAGCTTTATTTCGTGAACTAGTGAACAGAATCGCTTCAAATTTTGTGTGGTGGTGTACCATGGTGCAAGGAAGTTTGTATAAAAGTTTAGCTGTATCTCGTGAACTACTGAACAGAATCGCTTCAAATTTTTGGGCTATGTATTTTATGCGTTCTGTAAGGGTGGAAAGTGGTGTGTTTATTGGGGGGTGGGGGGGGGGAGGAGGACATGGTGCAAGGAAGTTTGCATAAAAGTTCAGCTGTATCTCGTGAACTACTGAACAGAATCGCTTCAAATTTTGGGCTATGTATTTTATGCGTTCTGTAAGGGTGGAAAGTGGTGTGTTTATTGGGGGGGGGGGTGGGGGGGGGGGGTGGGGTTTGTTAAAAGTTGGGGGGTTGGGGGGGGGGGAACAGGACATAACTCTGGGCGGGTTTTTATGCATTGTCAGGGTGGAATGGTGTTGCTGGGGTGGGGGTTATTGGGGGTGGGGGGGGGGGGGGGGAGGACATAACTCTGGCGGGTTTGCATGCCCTTGTGCCGCTCGGCGATGCCCTTGTTTTGTTTTGTTGTTGTAGTATTTCCTCCCCTGACATGCTCCAAATGGTAGAAAGGCCAACACTCCCCTCTCCCTTCCTAACGAAAACTCAATTTTCTCTATTGTCTGTCCTTATTATAAACGATGACGTAGGAATAATAATGCACCTTGGACAGGAAACACACTAATATAATGCAAACCTCAGCCAGGAAGGCAACTCTTGCTCAATTCTAGCTCATTTGATGTAATTAACTTATCATTAGAGAGTCTATTATCTTATGGAACTTATTAGTCCCCGAGCCGAAGGTTCGGGGAACTATTGTTTTTGTCTGGTCCGTCCGTCCGTCCGGCCCGGCGTCCGTCCGTCCGTCCGGCTATTCGTCCGTTTTTCTCAAAAACTATTCAGTCTATCATCATCAAATTTGGTATACTAGTTTGCCAAGATGCAAGCTATCCACTGATGTATTTAGTTTTACATTAAGGTCAAGGTCGCGCCAGTTAAAACCTCGGGAGTTCAAACCTCGAAACACATAATCGCTAATATCTCGCGAAGTTTTGCATGTATTTCAATGCAGTTTTTTTTCACATTTCTTGATGAATGGTCTATAACACAGTTGTCATGAATTTTTCTGTGCGCTCGTGTGCGCATGATCGCGCGCGCTCAAATCACGGGTCCGAACCCCAAGGCTATATATAAAAAAACCTATTCAGTTACGTGCTGTTTTGAAGCGTTTTTATGTATGTGTACAACCGAAACATTCCGATTTCGGAGTAGCTCGGCGATGCTGCGAGGGGACTTTGCAGCCGCTCGGCGTTGCACTTGTCTTACTTTATTTAGGGAGCGAAACGCAAATTACAAACAAAATCTAAGAAACAACGATTTTGACCAATTGATGTTTTCATGAATGATCTTTAGTATAATAATAATATGAGTATTATATATCGCTTTTCCTCGAATGAGCCCAAAGCGCTTTGACTATCTACAAATTCAATTGAATATTCATTTGTACTGCAAAACTGCTATCTACTTTCGGGGTGGCTGAAAAGCAAAGATGATTTTAACTTTTAAAAAAGGATGATCTTAAATACAATGACTGATGTTAATTCCAAAGATTAATGCGAGGTCTTCAAAAACATAGACTAACCATGCACACAATTCCATGAACAAATATCGCTCATAATGTATATGGGGTTGATGCAAGTAGACAGTCAGAGAAACACACACACACACACACACACACACACACACACACACACACACACACACACACACACACACACACACACACACGCGCGCGCGCGCGCACACGCACATACACACATACACACACAGAGAAAACAAGTGCAACGCCGAGCGGCCGCAAAGTCCCCTCGCAGCATCGCCGAGCTACTCCGAAATCGGAATGTGTCGGCTGTACACATACATAAAAACGCTTCAAAACAGCACGTAACTACATAAAAACGCATCAAAACAGCACGTAACTGAATAGTTTTTTATATATAGCCTTGGGGTTCGGACCCGTGATTTGAGCGCGCGCGATCATGCGCACACGCGCGCACAGACAAAATCATGACAACTGTGCTATATATACCATTCATCAAGAAATGTTGTGAAAACAAACTGCATTAAAATACATGCAAAACTTCGCGAGATATTAGCGATTATGTGTTTCGGGGTTTGAACCCCGTAACTGGCGCGAACTTGACCTTAATGTAAAACTAAATACATCAGTGGATAGCTTGCATCTTGGCAAACTAGTATGCCAAATTTGATGATGATAGACTGAATAGTTTTTGAGAAAAACGGACGAATAGCCGGACGGACGGACGCAGTTGGACGGACGGACATTGGACGGACGGACCAGACAAAAGCAATAGCTCCCCGAACCTTCGGCTCGGGGACTAAAAAAGCATAACATTGTTAGTAATCAAGTTTAAAGATAAGCACCCTAGGATCCCCACATACGAATGCCTTCTTCTTCAGTTAACTTCAAGCATCCATCTAAATTATAGGTGTAATTTGGGGGGGGGGGGGGGGGGGGGGGGGAAGATTGACATAACCAGCGGTGGGATAAAAAAAAAATTCTGCAAAATTATTAATGAGAAATATAAAAAACAAGGGGAAGGAAAAGGTGAAAGCAATTAAGCAAGCTTTAGTCTTTTTGTTCTTGGAAAGTATGATGATTGGTGTATGTTTGACTATCTTGCATTTTATGCCCCCCCCCCTCCTCCTTCTCCCTCCCCCCCCCCTTACCTAAAATTGTCGGTGCATCACACTTCGCCTAATTACACTTTCGCCAAACGACATCTCGCCTAATCGCATCTCGCCTAATTACACTTGGCCTAATCATTATCGAGTCTCGATCATATGTTAGCACTTCGCCTAAAATGTTCAAAACCGCAACAAATAAGGTATCTTTAGTATCTTTATTCAACTCGGCAGACTACAAGTAAGAGCAGACAGAACCTCCAGCTTGTAAATGTAGTTTGAATAGGGTTAGGGTTAGGGTTAGGGTTCGCATTAAAATGTGAACATTTACAGCCTTTTCGGCGATAACCCATGTTTAGGCTGATTAGGCGAGTCGTGCTAATGTTTGTAGGCGGAATGTCACGCTTGGGTTTTTCGTGACATCGGGACGTTTTTTTTTGGGGGGGTTGTGTGGTTTTTTCCTAAGCCGGTGATCAGACCTGTGTGTTTCCATTAGTGTGGAAAACTCAGCTGTGGGAATCTTGTCTGCTTTTTACTCAGTTCCTCTCCTGTACATTAACCTGAACATGCATTAGGCCTCTCTCTCTCTCTCTCTCTCTCTCTCTCTCTCTCTCTCTCCTCTTCTCTCTCTCTCTCTCTCTCTCTCTCTCTCTCTCTCTCTCTCTCTCTCTCTCTCTCTCTCTCTCTCTCTCTCTCTCTCTCTCTCTCTCTCTCTCTCTCCCTCTCTCTCTCTCTCTCTTTCTTCTTGGAGGTCGCCGGCGGTAGCCTAATTCATCCTTCGCTGCTGTTTGTCGTTTCATGGCCTGCAAGCATGTAAGAATGATAAGTCGTCTCTCTCTCTCTCTCTCTCTCTCTCTCTCTCTCTCTCTCTCTCTCTCTCTCTCTC
>CM065682.1:32043007-32045507 GCA_017654935.2 Phymorhynchus buccinoides | reverse complement strand
TGTTGGTCTTGCTAACAACTTGTTTTTTGTGTGTTATTGGGAGTTTATATTGTCCGTTGTGTTCCTTGCCTTCTCGTGTTCTAGTATTATTGTTCCTGGGTTGTTTGTTTTCCTGGTTATGGTTGTTCGTGTGTGTTTCGTTCATAAGTTTACATCTATTTCTCGTTCGCTATTGTGTTTTTCTTACTGGTTGTTATTATTAGTGTTTCGTCTCTCTCTCTCTCTCTCTCTCTCTCTCTCTCTCTCTCTCTCTCTCTCTCTCTCTCTCTCTCTCTCTCTCTCTCTCTCTCTCTCTCTCTCTCTCTCTCTCTCTCTCTCTCTCTCTCTATATGTACACACACTCTCTATTTCCCTCTCTCTCTTTCTCTCTCTCTCTCCATCAGTGTATGCTTTGTTGATAGAGTGTCCTGTTGGAATGTCTCCACACTCTCTCTCTCTCACACTATTATAGAAAAAAAAAATTCTGATTGTAATAAACAGTTTATATTGACAAAAAAACCCACAACAAGATAATAAAAAAGATACAGTTTATATTGACAAAAAACAAGATAAAGATACAAATGATAATAAAAAGATAAAGATGATAAACGGTTTAGTAGAAAGTGGAAGGAATATAGTAGGATATGTTTGCGCGCGCACGCACACACACACATACATACACACACACGCACGCACGCACGCACATGTACGCACGCACGCACGCACATGTACGCACGCACGCACGCACACGCGCGCACACACACACACACACACGCACACGCACACACGCACACACACACACACACACACACACACACACACACACACACACTTCTCTATGAATGTGATCTTTGATTCACATAAAATATCGTTATTTTAACATTGATATATTGCATTGCATTTTCTATCGAAGATATCATGCTACACATTGGTATGCCATGCGACTAGGTCTGTGTGATAGTGTATGCATTTTTCTACATATTGTTTGTAGCCACTATTTTCTTTGATTCTGGTTCCTGCAAACTGTCGTGTTAGAAAGATATTCTAATATCTGCATTTTTTTAGGTTTTATATTTTCTCAACAACTTTAAACAGAGTCGAAATTGAAACCCAGAAGAAAATATTGAATAACAAAAAAACACAGAACAAAACAAATCACGACGTGTCGGGTTCAACCCGTTGTCCAGTGCTAATTTGTTTTGCTTTGTTTGTTTTTTGTTATTAAATCTTTTCCTTTGGGTTTCAAGTTTGGCTGTTGTCATTTGTTGTGAATTGTATTGAATTCAGCAGTCATCTTCGGGGTTTTTTCTCATTCATTTTTTTCATTTATGTTATTCTTTTAACAATCCTGGTAATGTATGCACGCCTTTGACTTTTCGATATGTGTATCCGCTCCATTTGAAAAACAAGCGCGAAATCGCAATAGTTTGTGGCACGCGGTCTATTTTTACCACTCCAATCATGAGTTACCTCCCCTGGCTTTTCAATAATTTTAATCTGTAAACCAGAATGTTATCTCTGCACCATTTCGTAACTTTGTATATCTTTTGGAAAACATTTAAAACTATGTATCCTACTTATACTCATCAAAAGAAGCACCGCATACTCGTCGTGTCTGTTGTAGTGTCTGTATTACGTATGTTTATTATTTTGTACGCTTTTAAAATACATCATTTTAAAGAGCGGCCTCAATTAATTTTGAAGTGTAGCCTCGATTTGAAGTGCGACAATTTTGTCAAAATGTGCGACAATTTTGGAACGACAGACCGACAGACCGACAGACCGACAAAGTGAGTTATAGGTTTGTGGCTTGAGCCACAAACAAAAACCGCAAAGCGTGTTTGCATGATAGAACAATGCAGTAAGGTTCAAAACGTTTTAACTAAGCCTAAGCCTTAAACTTGTAACTCTGCTTGAACACGAATGGCTTTTGACGATGTTTCTGTTGATGGTTTTAATTTCAGTGAGGCGAGAAACTATTGTTTTTGTCCGTGTCCTTCCGTGCGTGGGTGCGTGCATGCATCCGTCCGTCCGTCCGTCAGTCAAAGGGAACTGACTCAGACGAGGGAACTTTAAACCCACTCGGGTTTTCTCCTTTGTTGTTGGTTTTTGTTTGTCTGTTTGTTTGTTTGATTATGCATTTGTTTGTTTGTTTGTGTGTTTGTTTGCTTCTTTGTTTGTTTATGTTTGCGTGTCCACGGCTCCCAACTGCAGTGGCTGGCACGTGAAGCCCGTTGATTGTTGTTGCTGTTGTTGTCGTACACGACTCCAGGGATCATACCAACAGCCGAAGCACTTGAACACTAGGGTACACATGCATCAGCTATGGATGAGAACATTACGTGTGTGACAGATTTTTGTTTTTTTTAACCCTTTCACCGCCAGCCATCTTTGAGCCAAACATTTCCATTAAACTTACTTGGCGAGAGAACAGATTTCGTCTGCAATATTGTTGGATTTCTCTGTGACACATTTATAATAGGGTCAATCCTTACTTTGCCCAAACTTAGGAACACAATAT
>CM065682.1:32010507-32028007 GCA_017654935.2 Phymorhynchus buccinoides | reverse complement strand
GCAAAATGCGAATTGCGAAACTTTAATTATGTTAAGCCATAGCCCCTCAGAATGGGTGTATACAGAATACAGTACCATTTCATAAATTCATGAACAGGAAGCATAGGTACACATATATAGCAATAATTTCATCACACAAAACAAAATAATGCTAAATTATGGTACTTGTTTTTTACACACAGGTAAAGTTGGCATATAGAAACGTCATAACATTGTAGAAGTATAATTAGCAACGCTATTCGCTAACCTAAGTAATAATACATAATCTCGAAGTTTAAGATTCACACATATAACGCTAACTGTTTCATGTGTTTCTTGTTCCTAGTGGTCAACAACAAAATTAATCTGAAAAGACAGGGTTGTCGATAATGTTTCAATGGGATATACTTTTCTCTAATATAAACAAGTTCTGGACAACATAATGCAAAATGGACGTCATCTTCACGGACCTCGTGACACAAAGGACAGAATGATAGAGTTATCAACAGAAGCATTCTTATAACGGTTACAATGAACAGAACATTTGAATATCAGAGATCCCAAATCTAAGTTTGGTAATGAGGCGTTTTAAATGTCTTTTCAACTGCAAAGAAATATAATCTGGGAAATAATGCATAGGGTTTAAGAGAGAGAGAGAGAGAGAGAGAGAGAGAGAGAGAGAGAGAGAGAGAGAGAGAGAGAGAGAGAGAGAGAGAGAGAGAGAGAGAGAGAGAGAGAGAGAGAGAGAGAGACGGAGAGAGAGAGAGAGCGGGAGAGAGTCAAAAGACAGAGAGGCAGACGGACAAGCAAATGCAAAGACAGACAGAGATACGGGAAAAGAGAGAGAATCCCATGGAGACTGACTGAGAGACGGGGAAACAGAGAGAATCCCATGGAGACTGACTGAGAGACGGGAAAACAGAGAGAATCCCATGGAGACTGACAGAGATACGGGAAAACAGAGAGAATCCCATGGAGACTGACAGAGAGACGGGAAAACAGAGAGAATCCCATGGAGACTGACAGAGAGACGGGAAAACAGAGAGAATCCCATGGAGACTGACAGAGAGACGGGAAAACAGAGAGAATCCCATGGAGACTGACGGAGAGACGGGAAAACAGAGAGAATCCCATGGAGACTGACGGAGAGACGGGAAAACAGAGAGAATCCCATGGAGACTGACGGAGAGACGGGAAAACAGAGAGAATCCCATGGAGACTGACGGAGAGACGGGAAAACAGAGAGAATCCCATGGAGACTGACGGAGAGACGGGAAAACAGAGAGAATCCCATGGAGACTGACGGAGAGACGGGAAAACAGAGAGAATCCCATGGAGACTGACGGAGAGACGGGGAAACAGAGAGAATCCCATGGAGACTGACGGAGAGACGGGAAAACAGAGAGAATCCCATGGAGACTGACGGAGAGACGGGAAAACAGAGAGAATCCCATGGAGACTGACAGAGAGACGGGAAAACAGAGAGAATCCCATGGAGACTGACGGAGAGACGGGAAAACAGAGAGAATCCCATGGAGACTGACGGAGAGACGGGGAAACAGAGAGAATCCCATGGAGACTGACAGAGAGACGGGAAAACAGAGAGAATCCCATGGCGACTGACTGAAAGACGGGAAAACAGAGATAATCCCATGGAGACTGACGGAGAGACGGGAAAACAGAGAGAATCCCATGGAGACTGACAGAGAGACGGGAAAACAGAGAGAATCCCATGGAGACTGACAGAGAGACGGGAAAACAGAGAGAATCCCATGGAGACTGACAGAGAGACGGGAAAACAGAGAGAATCCCATGGAGACTGACGGAGAGACGGGGAAACAGAGAGAATCCCATGGAGACAACCATGGAGACTGCAGCATCGGATGGATGCGTGGCATTGAATACACAGATGCTGGGATTTCTCTCTCAACACAATCTCGACATCATGCTATTCCAGCAAAATGCCAAATAAACATTGCCGAGGAAACGGGAAGCCAATATTTCGCGCACACCCTCTCCCGTACCCCCTCCCCCTCCCCTCTCTCTAACCATACATCCGTCATCATCATCATTATTATTATTATTATTATTATTATAGCTTCCTTTTTCCCCCGATCAATCTGCTCCGATTTATTTGCTCGTGTCAATGTTCATTTAGTTGAGTAGAAAAGAACGTTAATGCTGCGGCTAGAATTCTGAGTTAGTGAGTGTGAAGGCGATGTAGTGCAAAAGTCCGTGCAGTTCAAATTAGTATGTATAAACCATATTATGCGACCCAGCACCACGAAAGGGACATTAAGTCGCTGGGCTAGTTTCTCACAACAGGCTTGCAAAGTCAAAACTCTCATTTTTAAAAATAATCAATTTTGAGTTATGTGTATTTTCGTGCTCTCGAACATTATCATCTTTCATATTTATAAAGGACAATCTTTGTTATGGTCTCTAAATGCTCCAAAAGTGCTTTAAGATGAGTAGATTGATGCATTTTCTTCAGCTAGGCTCACCTTTAGACCGTGATTTCTCAAAATGGCCGACAATCACCCTGCCAACTTGAAATGTTTCTAACTCTAAAACGGAAAACGTTACAAGAATGTTCTTATATCAATTGAAAGAGAATTGTCTGAAGTGTCTAACTGTGCCGTGTTTGTCAGAATTGTCATTTTGACATGTCCCTTTCGTGATGCTGGGTCACATATTGTATTAATTGTCATTTTGACATGTCCCTTTCGTGATGCTGGGTCACATATTGTATTAATTGTCATTTTGACATGTCCCTTTCGTGATGCTGGGTCACATATTGTATTAATTGTCATTTTGACATGTCCCTTGTGATGCTGGGTCACATATTGTATTAATTGTCATTTTGACATGTCCCTTTCGTGATGCTGGGTCACATATTGTATTAATTGTCATTTTGACATGTCCCTTTCGTGATGCTGGGTCACATATTGTATTAATTGTCATTTTGACATGTCCCTTTCGTGATGCTGGGTCACATATTGTATTAATTGTCATTTTGACATGTCCCTTTCGTGATGCTGGGTCACATATTTTATTAATTTTAAAATACAATTGACTAAAAAGCATCAAAACGCTACACTCACACAAGCACATGAAGATAAAATGAATAATAAACGCGGTGAATAAAACAAAATATTCGTCTTTAAAAAGACTTTGACGAGGTGAATGAAGACAACACACTAAACTTAAACACATAGCCGGCATATATAAAGCGTTCACGCGATCGAGGCGCGCGCCATCATTCTCATCGCTGCTCGCGACAGAGACGGTTCAACCGTTCTTTTTTCCCCTGTTTCCCGAGCCACTGCGAGGCAGAACTTCGCAGCAACTAGGCTAGCAGTCTATATCCCTTGGATTGGTAGTTTTCCCTTTAACGATGACCGTAGTGAATGGAGTTTGTAAGTGCAAAATAATATTATATAAGATAGTCTGATGCAATAGGGGCAGTATGTGGCTACCAATTACAGTTAGTATGTAAACATTGTTTTATTTTTACTTATTTGTGTAAAATATGTGTTTGTACGATAACACTGAGCGACAAATAGAAACGCAAACAGATTGACAGCACGCCAAGTTCGTAGCAACACTCTTTACATAATTAATAATGTTCTAATCCAAATCCATAGCCATTTATGAGCCCCACAGACCATCTATTGTTGTCTACTTATTCAGGTGTCATCGTTATCTGGTTATTATTTTTCAATGTATTGATACTGCTGTGGATAATGCTCTCTCTGTGTCTTTACCCCTGTCTCTGTCTCTGTCTCTGTCTCTGTCTCTCTCCCTCACACACACACATGCACGCACGCACGGACGCACGCACGCACGCGCATGCACACACGCACGCACGCGCGCACGCACGCGCGCACGCACGCGCGCATGCACGCGCGCACGCACGCTCGCATATATCCACTATGTTAGCTATCTTATTATGACATGCAAACACCCACTCCATAACAACAATAACAACTCGATAAAAATGCTCGCGAATGCTCCGTATTTTCCGTTCATTTTAAAAACAATCTTTCATGTCACATAAAAATGTTAAACGTTGTGTCTTTCTTTCCTGATTTATGTTTCATTTTGTCTAGCATCACGATGACATTAAATGGACATAACAATGCTTGAGAAACTAGGGGACAGTATAGATAAAGTCACAAACACTTATGTAAGCATGGTTTATGTAGCAAATGATCGTTATAATCTGTCGAAAGCATACAGGGTGTTATTGTGAGGAAAGGTTTTCTGGTAAAATCATTGAAGAAATATTCTGGAAGCTTTAAAGGTCAGTTTCGTGTACAACAAATCGCAATTACTGCAAGTATTGAAGTTTGAGGAACTTCTATCTATGCGTCCACAACATTGTTTACCGTCATTCTTTAAACAAAAATCGACCAATAATTTATTATTTAAAAAGCCCAAAAAACACTGAAAATGACCTGTAGCCTATATATAACAGAATATTAGAAACAAATTACATTATTTCAAAACAAAGACCTGTTTTTTTAGGCGCGGGAGCGGAATAGCGAATGTCAAAACAGCGACTATCCCAATGGCAACCTCAAAACAGCGACTATAACCACACCAGTGACCGCTAGAATAGCAACTGTGCGAACATAAACAAATCTACCAATCATCTCTCAACAAATGATGCCTCAAACATCATTTCACCCCGATGGCTAGCAGGTTGCACGCGTAAAGTCGCCTTGGTTGAACCTATAATTATATCGATGGCTTAGGGTCAAAACGGACTATCGTTAGATAGTCCATTGAATTATTATTATTGATGGTATTGCTATAACTAATAACTTGTATTAAAACAGACTACACATAGTATAAAATGGGGTTATGCTTTTTATATTTTTGCAATCTTTTTTTAAATACAAGTTATTTGTTTTCGCAAAACGTTCAGCAATACGTCTGTGACGAGGTAATGGGTTAAAAGGCTAAGTCTCTAGGGAAGACTTTAGATAATTTGCCTTTAGCCCACTTCTCTAGGGTATGGGAGATGAGCAACTTTCCCGGCCCCTTTTCATCTAATAAATTTATATTTGTGCCCGGGTTCTGGCTCGTCAGATGGTTGTAAGAAATACAAGTGGTTGAATTGCTCTAAATGGCAGACAGAGAGAAGTAAGGGTTTTACATGAAATTACAAGACTCCCACTCTCATCAGTCTGACCAAAGGGTTCAGGATTATTTGACACTTGTATTTTATTTACTCACCAAAATCTGCATAAGATTATGCAACAATAATAATAAAGCAGCTCAATGGCGCCAAAACAAAATATGGTTAAAACACAATGAAATCCGAAAGGATTCACAAGACTTTTGTCTTTCTATAAGGTTCGCCCCATGCCGGAAGGGTTACTAATTATCTTCGGTGTCCGTAGGAAAGTTCAAATGATTGGCGCAGTCAGGTAGACTTAGCTGTTTGAAGTTCTGGGCTTGCTCGTCAGGTGAGAGTAGCTCCCAGTCGTTCCTATTACGGCTTCGCGGGATGGCACGGTTCAGGCGTGGTCTCCTCGCGGATTCTGGGTGCAGGTTGTCTTGGCGACGGACCCGTCTTGGTGCTTGGTGGAGTCAGGGATGATCGTCCGGCCCACGATGCCCTGCTGATAATCACAGGAGAAGGTGGATGTAGATCTCTATGGCTTAGAGACAAGGGGCTTCAGTCGGCAGGGAATTAGTGAATCCCAACCGGCTAGAAGGCTTCCCTTGTACAATAGCACTAGTTAGTTATAAATAAACTGAATTTCAGTTAACAAACTGAGATCAGTAAAACATAAAAGGTGATCAAGACAACATCACTCTCCATCCAACACCTGGAAAGGAATGGTATCATAAAGTGCAAGATTGCGGCCCATAGGTTTCCTACTAAAAATAGTGCAAGATTGCGGCCCATAGGTTTCCTACTAAAAATAGACAAAAGGGTTAGTAGGCATAAACTCCGGTTCTGGTACCAAAAGTGTTCAAGTCAAAAAACACACACACACACAAATAATCAGTGCACATAAATAGAACAGAATGTTTACCACTTCTTTTCTATAACATATCTATCTACTCCTTATTCATCATTGAACATAGGATCTAGATCAAAACTAGAGTCAAACAAAAATCTTTACATCTCAATCACCTGCCATCAATAATACTTACTAGTGGGCTTATGATGACTGGTTGTGAGTGTTGCTCTAGCTACGTTTCAGCATCTTGTGTGACAACTTTTTCTCACCACTCCAATTATAGCCTTCACTTTCAAACAATGAAAGCCTGCTATTGGTGTATTACAGTCCATACGTCACAAGATTGCTGTTCTAAATGTACCGAACAATCACGCGCCTATTACATCCTTATCACGTGCCGACATTCAAATCTTTCTCGTGCTCAGAAAGGAAGGGGTTGAAAGGGGCCGACTGTGGTGGTCACTTTCTTGTGATGTGACGGTAGAAAGGGGGGGGGGGGGGGGGGGGGGGGGGGAAGGGAGATAACCTCGGTAGATGGTACGTGCTGACCAGGGAGAAAGAGATAACGCCCTTCCGCGGCGTTCGTTTGAAGCAGCGGGGCAATTAACGTGGCGGCTGGACAGAGAAATGTAAAGGCGAGGGGGGGGAGGGGAGGGGGGGGGGGGGGGGGGTGTAGATAAGAAATAAAGAAAGTGGGTCGCGCGGGACACTTACGTCACAACGTCAATGGACTGACTATCTTTACTCCAAGCCATCGATACATAGGCCTAGTCTCTCTTAGTTAAATTTCCATCATACGTTAGAGAATGGCACCGTTTTCTTTGATTGGCACCGTTGTCTGTGAAGCAGTCTTTTCAATGTCTTTACAACTGATGTTTTCGAAAATTAGCCTTATTCATTTCAGATTATATCAGAATAAAGGATACATAATTAAATAGTTGCTGTGTTGACATGTTTGCTGCATTGTTCTTGCGAGGAGCACAGTAAGAGGCAAGAGAATATTATCGAAGAGTGTGCACATGTACTGCACGTGAGACACACGTGGGTGGGATGTATTACACATCGTTAAAGGGTGTTGTGTTACGGACTGTTTTAGCGGAGGATGGCTGGTATTGTCTTTAGGCTTTTGGTTGTTTTTGTTGTTGTTGAAGAAAATGGTAAACAAAAGGATCGGACGAACAGCGCAGGAATGTCAGAATCACATACACAGAGAGAGAGAGAGAGAGAGAGAGAGAGAGAGAGAGAGATAGAGAGAGAGAGAGAGAGAGAGAGAGAGAGAGAGAGAGAGAGAGAGAGAGAGAGAGAGAGAGAGAGAGAGAGACATAGTGCATCTAACTTATTTTTACACAGACAATATTTATATATAGAGAGAGAAATTAAATTAAATGAAACGAACCCTTAATTTACAACGGTTAAGTATTGAGAGAGAGGGGGGGGGGGCACAGAGAGAGAGAGAGAGAGAGAGAGAGAGAGAGAGAGAGAGAGAGAGAGAGAGAGAGAGAGAGAGAGAGAGAGAGACAGACAGACAGACAGACAGAGACAGAGACAGAGACACACAGAGACAGAGAGACAGAGAGAGACACATATATATATATCTAGCCTATTTTATTGCATATACCATCACGTTTACAGCCAGATTTTAAATGTCACAAGCTATTTTCGGTCTTGGTAACAAGAAAAACGTACTCTTTCAAAACGTATGGCATTATAGGTACCGAACGATACTAAAATGTATAATATACCCCTCTTAAAACCAAAGGTATACGGACTCAGTATTCCTTGGGAGACAGTTTCAAAGGGAAACTTTTATCATCATTGCTCACACTACTGAGTTTCTTATGCTGGGCTGGGCAACACTTTCAGTATTTCTGACGTCTTTCTTTTTTCAGAGCTCCCTTGGCAACTTTCTCTCTTATAAGAGGGTCTCTCTTCACAAGAGTTCAGCGGAAGAACATTAAAAGCGGAAGGAAGTGCTTTGCTCTTCCTCCTTCGCTGAAGATTCGAGAGCGGAAGTACTTCGGCGAAGTACCATTAATGTTTTACACTTAGAGCTGATATGTTGATCCTGCTTATTGGAATAAATGAAAAACATGATATTTGCTACAGAGGCAATATAATGAAATGGAGCAGGGTATTATGTACGGGTAGGCGGGATAAGAAGATCTCTCTCTCTCTCTCTCTCTCTCTCTCTCTCTCTCTCTCTCTCTCTCGTCTCTCTCTCTCTCTCTCTCTCTCTCTCTCTCTCTCTCTCTCTCTCTCTCTCTCTCTCTCTCTCTCTCTCTCTCTCTCTCTCTCTCTCTCTCTCTCTCTCTCTCTCTCTCTCGTGCTGCCCTTGTTTATCAACGGCTTCCCAGGACGAACATGTTCCCATCAAACGTATCATCAAGGCTGTGAAGACGATAGTAGGCCTATAGGTAAGTAAAGAGCAGGTGATATTTATCTGCGAACCAAAATATTGCAGTGCACTCAGTGTGAATGCTTAGCAGGAGGTATGTGGGGGTACAGGTCTTTGAAATATGGAAATGGTGTACTTGTCTGTGTGCATAATGAAACTCGGCGAACGGTTTCTCACAGCGAAGCCAGTTCTGAGATTGAGGTGTGGGGCAAGTTATGTAGGTTGAAATAGGTTGCTGAAGTTGCATAGGTGGCTGTGTAGGTGAGAATCAACTGATGTTTAAAGATGTTTGTCTGAACATAAGATAAATACAGTTATTCTATTCGGTTATGTTTGCACGTGTGTCTATCTCTCCCTTTCCTCTTTGCGTGTCTTACAATTCTAAGAAATAATTGTCACCCAATTCATGCAAAGCGTTTAATAGGTAACAAACTTGTAACGCCAAAACTGAGACAGTAGTCGCATCATTGTGCTCCCAAACTATCATTCAATTTGCCCTAAGTCTTGTCCTTTGTTATGTCATTGAAGCAGTCCGGCCATACAGGACGGGTTCCTAGCTCATCTATCCATTATGTTGTGGAACGACTCATTTGTATCGGAAGTGAAATAGTGTGTCATCTTCATGCACTGAAATAATGTGTTTGCGTCTGTGTTCATTTACATATAGGCGCTCGGGCTCGTGTTAGTTCCACCGCTCGACGATCAAAAGCTAGTTTGACAGACATAATGAAGGATTGAAATATAAAACCAATTAGACACCTACACGACTGTGATAGTTTAGTAGTCTTCATCAGTATCGACTAAGCGTCTTCTTCAGCATAAGTTTGTGCTGTGTCATTGAAGCCGTCGATACCGTCTTGTACGAATCGATCTAACAGACACTAATTCATTCAATATTCTTTGCATACAACATACTATAGTTCGCAGACAACTGTTGCGCAACTCCAAATCCAAAGCGTGTACTTCCTTGAACTCTCTCTTGATGGATCATGACAATGTGTGAGAGGACTACTGCATGACCAGGGACGGTATTCATGTTGAGATAGCAGGAGACTTAGCATCATGCTAACTTACAAGCTCTTCCAAAAGTCCTATTAAATCCTATAGGACATTGGAAGAGCTTCTAAGTTAGCATCATGCTAAGTCTCATGCTATCTCAACGTGAATACCGTCCCTGAGCAAGAGCTTTTTTTTTTTTTGGGGGGGGGGTTCTGTGTTTGTCTGTCTGTGTTTGAGAACCCCATTGGTTTCAATGTTCAAACCCCCCTCCCAAAAATACGATTTACTGATTGCAAAACAAAAGACACAGCAGATGCTAGAACTATGTTTAGCCATCTCAATTCACGGAATGAACAAATATAACAACTATTATCGTCTTCTGATAAATATGAGTCGCATACTAATTCTCATCTGATACAAAACCGCGGTCATAGTGATTGAATTTGCGTTGATGGGTATCAAATCTTAGTTGTTAATATGATGTTTGATTTGTTTTCATAATAACCCAAGCTCCTGGCAGAAGAGAATGTGCTGACTAAAGTCTGACTTTTTTCAGATCAATTCCTAGCATAGACAGACAGTGAATGTCTCTCAGACTGTGGTCCCGTGTCATTTATTCCTAAAGGTTTCTTACATATTTCATCATCGTGTCTTACATTGCAACGCCTTGTTTGACATTTACAACAGTTTTGTTTTTCGTTTCCAATTGTTTTCTTTTCAGTTTTTATTCTTTTCTGTGTTTGTCTTTCTTGTTTCCTTTTGATGTTGTTAATGTCTATGTTTCTCTAAACGATGTGTACATTTCTTTAAACGGTATTTTATTTGGAATAATACAGGGTCTTGCCAATATAATTTGTCCGTTGCCTCTGTCTGCCTCAATCTATAATTTTATCTTTGCTTCCCTGTCTCTGTTTGTCTGTCTATCTGTCTGTTTTGATTGTCTGTCTGACTGTCTGTCTGTTTCTCTCTCTCTCTCTCTCTCGCTCTCTCTCTCTCTCTCTCTCTCTCTCTCGCTCTCTCTCTCTCTCTCTCTCTCTCTCTCTCTCTCTCTCTCTCTCTCTCTCTCTCTCTCTGTCTCTCTCTCTCTCTCTCTCTCTCTCTCTCTCTCTCTCTCTCTCTCTCTCTCTCTCTCTCTCTCTCTCTCTCTCTCTCTCTCTCTCTTCTTTATGATCTGCGCAGATAAGCGAGGCTTAGTGTAATTATGTATGAGGGTATCTAATACTTGCTTAAAATATCTTGTGTTATGGATTTTCCCCATTTTTGTGGTTTGATTTAACAATTTCCCCTTCCCACTGTTCCCTTTGACATGGGCAGATGGCCCGGTTCATTAAGACGTTGTTCTCTCTCTCTCTCTCTCTCTCTCTCTCTCTCTCTCTCTCTCTCTCTCTCTCTCTCTCTCTCTCTCTCTCTCTCTCTCTCTCTCTCTCTCTCTCTCTCTCTCTCTCTCTCTCTCTCTCTCTCTGCCTGCCTCTCTCCCTATTTTCCAATCTGTATTTTACAGGTATGCCTTTTGAAATGGTCTGTTGCAAACTTATGTGCGACCCTTCGTTGTAGTACACATTGCAAATAATGTTGCCTTAAAATCCATTGTGAAGATTAATCATGTCAGCTTCATCCAACTGCAAGCCATGAACTGTGATGACCTCTTGCTGTGTGGCCTGCTTTGTGGCATCGTCTGAAGCCCAGTCCTTGTGAACGCCGCAGTGTGGCACTTGGAACTGAGGACTGTCTGTTCTGGAAACCATTTCTGTTATGGCAGCCAGTGCCATTTTGACATGTGTTTGTTTCTCTCCCTCGGTCTTTCTTTTTCTTTCTAGTTCTATGGGAGTGCTCTCGATTAATAAGCCTGCTATTGTGTCTCCTTCTCCTCCCCGGGCCCCTCCCTCTGCCTGTCTCTCTGTCTCTTTCTCTCTGTCTCTCGCTGTGTCTCTCTCTGTCTGTTTGTCTGTCTGTCTCTCTCTCTCTCTCTCTCTCTCTCTCTCTCTTCTCTCTCTCTCTCTCTCTCTCTCTCTCTCTCTCTCTCTCTCTCTCTCTCTCTCTCTCTCCCTCTCACACACACACACACACACACACACAACACACACACACACACACACACACACACACACGCACGCACTCTCTCTCTCTCTCTCTCTCTCTCTCTCTCTCTCTCTCTCTCTCGCTCTCTCTCTCTCTCTCTCTCTCTCTCTCTCTCTCTCTCTCTCTCTCTCTCTCTCTCTCTCTCTCTCTCTCTCTCTCTCTCTCTCTCTCTCTCTCTCTCTCTCCCACTCACACACACACACACACACACACACACGCACTCTCTCTCTCTCTCTCTCTCTCTCTCTCTCTCTCTCTCTCTCTCTCTCTCTCTCTCTCTCTCGCTCGCTCGCTCTTTCTCTCTTTTTCACACAAACATGCAGGAATGTAATATTAAATTCTTTGTTGTTTGTATAACAGATATGCTAACACAGAATATGACATGGATTTGTTGTTCTAACTTTGCATGTTTTAGGTTTCTTTTAGAAGCGCTCTGACGTACCTATGCTCTCATAGTTATGGTTCTTTGGTTGTGTTGTTTTTCGATGCGATTGTTTTGTCAATAATTATGTGTTTCAACCACAATTCTGAGCATTAGAGTGTGTTTTTCTGAGCAGCATAACTTATACGGTGGTTTCTGTGAAAATATCCTTCCATGATTCTTACCACATTATATGTCTTTAGATTCATTTATAATGTATCAGGTATGCTTATAAATTATTATTACTACTTTGCAGTTCCTTATAGTTTATTTTATAGCAAGACAAAACTGTAAACATTCAACTACAAATTCAATGAATCAACTATGCTTGCGTAATTGCACTGATGCAGTGTTATTCTACTTCAATCAGCTTAGCAATTATATTAGAGGGGTTATTTCGTAAAAGCAGTTGCCTTGTTATCTATGTCATTCCGTTCGGTTTATGTTTGACTCTGTAATATTGATGTGATATTCTAGCAGACCTACAGGCTGATATCTCGCAGCGGGTAAACACACTAAAGATCGAGTGATTGCTTACAGCAAAAATGGTTTTGAAAACAGTACCGAACTCAGTGTTTTAATATACCTAGCACAGCGGGGATTGTCGGTGCGATCCCCTGATGTTTGTTGTACCAGTAGGGTGAAACGGCACCACGCAGATTAGATAGTGAGGGTCATCGTTCGCAACGAACTTGAAAAGACCGTGTTTGACTCTGTAATATTGATGTGATATTCTAGCAGACCTACAGGCTGGTATCTCGCAGCGGGTAAACACACTAAAGATCGAGTGATTGGTTACAGCAAAAATGGTTTTGAAAACAGTACCGAACTCAGTGTTTTAATATACCTAGCACAGCGGGGATTGTCGGTGCGATCCCCTGATGTTTGTTGTACCAGTAGGGTGAAACGGCACCACGCAGATTAGATAGTGAGGGTCATCGTTCGCAACGAACTTGAAAAGACCGTGCAAGTTCACAGTCACTGGACCGACACTTCTTGCTTGATGGTAATGGATGTAAAAGAAAGAAGATGAAAAAGAAAACGAAAGGAAGGAAGAAAGAATGAAAGGAAGAAGACGGAAAGACAGAAAGGAAGAAAGGAAGGAAGGACGGAAGGAATTAAGGAAGAAAGAAAGAAAAGAAAGAAGCGTTGTGTGGTTATCAAGACTCTCTCTCTCTCTCTCTCTCTCTCTCTCTCTCTCTCTCTCTCTCTCTCTCTCTCTCTCTCTCTCTCTCTCTCTCTCTCTCTCTCTCTCTCTCTCTCTCTCTCTCTCTCTCTCTCTCTCTCTCAGTCTTTTCTGCATTCCATTACCTTATTTATTTCCATCCCCCACTACCTCCCAACACACACACACACACACACACACACACACACACACACACACACACACACACACACACACACACACACACACACACACAGACACACACACACACACACACACACACACACACACACACACACACACACACACACACACACACACACACACACACACACACACGACAGACAAGCTTGGTTAGAAGCGATCGGGGTTCCAGACTTTCCAGGGGACCTGTACGTGTACTGGCTTCATGTCTTTGGCAGAGCACATTCCAGATAATAGAATGTGGAGGGCTGACGAGGCAGGTGCTAGCAACCTGCTTGGAGTGCCACGACCCACGGCTGTTATGGTAATGCTGAAATGCAATAAAGGCTCCGAAGGTGCTTCTCCACTCAAGAGACGATAATCCCTTACGATAGAGCAACGTATCGGATACTTTTAATTCATAGAAATACGGGCCTAGTGACTGGGACTGCAAGGCAATATATTACAGAGGGTTACATTCCAGAACTTACTATCTTTTTCTTTAATATTTATTTATTTACAAAAAAAACGTTTACAGCGCTTAATCTTAAAGCTCTAAGCGCGTTAGAATGTAGCAAGATAAATTCATATTAAAAACAACCCCTCATATACATGCATTAAAAAACATATTGACACCCCCTCCCTACCCCCCTCATTCACACACACACACACACACACACACACACACACACACACACACACACACACACACACACACACACACACACACACACACACACATACACACGTACATAGTTAGATCAATCATGTGTGAAAATGCATAACATATTTTCCAAATGATATCACCGAATGTCTGTCGCTTGTTAAGCAGGACGAAATCCCTCTGAGGCTTTTTTTAATTTTTTTAAAAATTTTAAATGAACCTGAATGGGAAAATTCATTATTCGTTAGGCTTAAGAACGAGGTGGTGTTAACCGCCGTTTTGTCCAAATTCCGCCGTGTTGTCTATAGACAAAACTGCGGGGTTAGATCCACCGTTTTGTCCAAATTTTCTATTATGATTTGGACAAAACGGCGGTTCAACAATCCGCCGTTTTGTCTATAGACAAAACGGCGGGTTGGACAAAACGGCGCCCGATTTTGAACCGCCGTTTTGTCCAAATGAAAGTTGGAGTTATAAAAACTCATTCTTGACAAGTTCTCATTTAAAAAAAAAATCTTTGTTAAATAAAATGAATAACAAGCTGACCACTGACACTGGTCACTTTGGCCTAATTTTACCGTTTGAATGCTAATTAGTGTATTAGGAGATCATATGAACAATTGTTGATGTGGTTGACCAGTGGTCAGTGTGACTGACCAGTGGTCACTTTGGCCTGTTTTCACTGTTTGACTGCAAATTAGTGTATTAGGAGTTCAAATGATTTTTTTTTTATGTGGTTGACCAGTGGTCAGTGTCATTGACCAGTGGTCACTTTGGCCTTTTTTAAAATGTGGTTGACCATTGGTCAGTGTCACTGACCACTGGTCAACCACATCAAACCTTGTTCATTTGAACTCCTAATACACTAATTTGCAGTCAAACAGTGAAAATAGGCCAAAATGACCACTGTTCAGTGACACTGACCACTGGTCAACCACATCAACAATTGTTCATTTGAACTCCTAATGCACTAATTTGCAGTCAAACAGTGAAAATAAACCTAAGTGACCACTGGTCAGTGACACTGACCACTGGTCAACCACATCAACAATTGTTCATATGATCTCCTAATACACTAATTAGCATTCAAACGGTAAAATTAGGCCAAATTGACCAGTGTCAGTGGTCAGCTTGTTATTCATTTTATTTAACAAAGATTTTTTTTTTAAAATGTGAACTTGTCAAGAATGAGTTTTTATAACTCCAACTTTCATTTGGACAAAACGGCGGTTCAAAATCGGTGCCGTTTTGTCCAAACCGCCATTTTGTCCAAACCGCCGTTTTGTCTAGAGACAAAACGGCGGATTGTTGAACCGCCGTTTTGTCCAAATCATAATAGAAAATTTGGACAAAACGGCGGATCTAACGGCGGATCTAACCCTGCCTTGGACAAAACGGCGGTTAACAGTGACACAAAAGCATCGGACCGTCAATCCAACATCTTAAGGCGGAACTATCACCCTGATTTTTGTCGAAAATCGTTCTGGAGAAACATTTAATACTATGAGCATTTGTTTTACTCTAGAAATAATATGCTTCCTTAAAACAATACAATTGTTACTATATGTTGCATGGTTTTGCAGATATAAAGCAATTATTGGGCCTAGTTTAAAAAAGAAAAGAGAGAAAATGTTGACCGGTTCCAGAAAACGGGTAGTATCACTTTTGTGGTCATAACCGATTTTGTTTTTCAATATATCAGTATGAAAGTTTGGATTATCACAGTTTTTGTCTGTTCTACAATCTGTCAGAAATAAAGACAGAGCTGTACAGTCACAATTTTCAGATATAATTGTTTTAGTAAAATTAGATCTAATATTTAATCGCATGTTATGAGTAAGGTATAAAGCATGGTGAAATGATCCTAGTACATACCAAACTTATAGCATGGGTTGTAAGCTCGGTTAAAATATGAAAGCAATTGAGCCTAAATTTAATATATTAGAGCAAAAAAAATAAACAAATAGTGATATTTGGCCATTAAAAATCATCAAATTTATTTTTGAAGGAATTTCTACACCACAATTGGTTAAATAGATGCATTAAACCGTACAGATTACAAAATATAACTATGTTTGTGTATTCTTGCCAAATTTCAAGAAGAAAATCAGAAGTACAGAAACAAAGCGAATCAACATTTTGGTAGCTACTTTTGGGTGATAGTGCCCCCTTATAGAATACTGGAAAAGAAATGAATCGAACAATAAAGCCTCCAAAACTTGCCGTGTGTTTACTCTTGTAACACCATTGCTGTTTTTAAGGCCAATTGAAATAAGGATTTTGGCATGGCCTTTAAGTTTAGCGCACTTAACGTCCTCAATGGTGCGCTAAATCAAAATACGAACTAACGTTCAAGAAAGTACACAAACTAAAACGAGTTGCTTCCTCGCCTTTCCACCCTGACAGTAGCTCTTCTTTTCCCAAAGTGAATAATAAAGTCATAACATCCTAATGTAAAAATTAAAAATCAGTCGAAGTTGTTCAAATCAAGCTGTCAAAATTGCTCTGGCGAATGAACTACGAATAAGTTACGTGTTGCAATTGCAAAATCTCTCTCTCTCTCTGTGCTAAACCTTGGAGAACGAACACGAGCAACCGTGTGTCTACCTCAAGTTTGCACAAAGCCCGCTTATGCTGTAAAGGTAGTAGGGTATCTCATCTGTTGATGTTGCAAGAACCAACCATTCACCTTTGTGTGTTCCCAGTTTCTGTATGTTGATAAATAAAACCGTGCATGATTCGGCGTGCAACCTTGACCTCAGATAATCCAACAAACAGCACAATCTCTTGTACCGTGGACCCAGACGATAACCAATAACAGGTTTAAAACAAACTGAAACAATCACACCTTTTGCTCATGCATTCTCTTTTGTGCTGTGTTCTCAAGTATCCTACTTAGCTTACATAAGATTACAGTGTGTGTGGTGCCTGTTTTTGTTCTATGCGCTTTACAAATAGTAACTTTGCATGCCAGAACTTCCCAGACCAATGACACTGTTTGGAATGTCAAAATGCTGTTTGTTTTTCAGTACCCTCTTCTTCTTTTTGTGTTCATGGCAAGATAATATTGTGTTCAACCAAATTGGATTCCACATATAACGATGCACTTTCTTCTATATATCTAAGAGAAAGAAAGTCTGGCACCATTTGCAATCACAAATCATAGCAATTGTGTATCTAAGAAAATAAACCAAATTAATTGCAGGTGGCTCCATTACTCACACAAAGCTGCTACAGTTACTGATGCCATTCCTGATAAATTATTCATGTTTTCTACTTTTGTTTCTGATCGCTATGTGACATTAGTTAACATGTTGTTTTGTTTGTTTATGTCACACACACACACATATCCACAGACATTTATAAATTTCCAAATAAAGCATTTTCAGCAATACATCTACTACTTTGATTGAAATATATGCGCACTATTCTTACCTAGAGGACAATCGATCAGAAAACAAAGCATTAAAGCATCAAACCTCTGCTAAGCGAAAATTATTAAGACATCAATACGTTGGGATAGATTAGTGAAATTGTCTGTTTCATGAAATTGTTGCATGTTATATGAAAAGAGCACACTTGCATTCAAAGGCCAAGGTCTGAAATTATTTTTGGCCTGTTTCGTGAAACGTGC
>CM065682.1:31975507-31980507 GCA_017654935.2 Phymorhynchus buccinoides | reverse complement strand
AGGAAGGAAGGAAGAGATAAAGGGATGAAATGAAAGAATGAAGAGGGGAAGGAATAAAGGAGCGAAGGAAGGAAGGAAGAGATAAAGGGATGAAATGAAAGAATGAAGAGGGGAAGGAATAAAGGAGCGAAGGAAGGAAGGAAGAGATAAAGGGATGAAATGAAAAAGTGAAGAGGGGAAGGAATAAAAGAGCGAAGGAAGGAAGGAAGAGATAAAGGGATGAAATGAAAGAATGAAGAGGGGAAGGAATAAAGGAGCGAAGGAAGGAAGGAAGAGATAAAGGGATGAAATGAAAGAATGAAGAGGGGAAGGAATAAAAGAGCGAAGGAAGGAAGGAAAAGATAAAGGGATGAAATGAAAGAATGAAGAGGGGAAGGAATAAAAGAGCGAAGGAAGGAAGGAAGAGATAAAGGGATGAAATGAAAGAATGAAGAGGGGAAGGAATAAAGGAGCGAAGGAAGAAAGGAAGAGATAAAGGGATGAAATGAAAAAGTGAAGAGGGGAAGGAATAAAGGAGCGAAGGAAGAAAGGAAGAGATAAAGGGATGAAATGAAAAAGTGAAGAGGGGAAGGAATAAAGGAGCGAAGGAAGGAAGGAAGAGATAAAGGGATGAAATGAAAAAATGAAGAGGGGAAGGAATAAAGGAGCGAAGGAAGGAAGGAAGAGATAAAGGGATGAAATGAAAGAATGAAGAGGGGAAGGAATAAAGGAGCGAAGGAAGGAAGGAAGAGATAAAGGGATGAAATGAAAAAGTGAAGAGGGGAAGGAATAAAAGGAGCGAAGGAAGGAAGGAAGAGATAAAGGGATGAAATGAAAGAATGAAGAGGGGAAGGAATAAAGGGAGGGAGGGGGGGGGGCTAAAAAGAAGGGACACATTAATGAACACTACAGAAACAAATCTGCTTTGAAAACGAAACCAAAAATAGTCTAAGCCTTATATATAATAGGTCATTGACGAAACTATCAAAACCGAATACCCCCAAAAAGGAGAAATAACTGAATATGACAAACCCGAAACACCAGCCTTCAGATATAAAATAGAACAGTATCCCTCCTCGGGAATGGTGAACACATTTTTACGTTAGACACTCACCCGTCTTTCCATCTGGCTTCTTTGTCCCTGTCCTCTCTACAAATACAGACAAACAGACAGACAATCAGTCAGACACAGACAAAAATCGTTAGTGTCTGGACATCTTTGGCATAATCAAGTTTAGAAGCAGAGATTTCTGTCGTCTGAGCACAGGCCTACCTTGCCGGGTTGAAAATGAAACCGTCTTGTGTGTTCGGCAGTACAATAATCAATAATGTTTTCCAACTATTTTGTTCCCTAGCATGTGTATGGTCAGCGATGTATCCTACATATCAACAAAACAGCCTTTTATATGTATAATGTGCCGCATTTCAGTTTTTTGTTTACATGTTTTCTCTCACCAACCTGCTTTCGTCCATATTTTATTTTCGGAAGAATTTATTATTTTAAGTATTTAAAGTTTGTTGGTGTATGTTTATATTTTTAGGAAATCATTGGCAAATATTCTATATATTTCCATTTCAATCTGTGCTCAATCGTGCAGAGTTTTATTGTTAAAGCAGCAGACAAAACATTCATGCATATTATCAGCCTGTGTTGATTACAGCCTTTTTTTTAATGCGTGTTTTGTTTTTACTTGTGGCTGTTTTTATTCATTATCTGTTAAAGAATGTTCGCATTTTGTTATTACTTTTAACCGGCAAGACGAAGTCGTGTCATTCTCCCAAATGGTCCTATTTATTCCTTTTTAAACTTGTTTCATTTTCGTAATATACAGTTACAATACAAACAAAGCAAATAGCAGAATTCACATGCACAATACATTAAATACCTGCGCATACATGTACATGATATACACATGAATAGACACAAACAGACGCACACAGAGACACAGAGACACAGACACACACAGAGACACATACACACACATACACACACAGATACACACACACACAGATACACACACACACACACTCACACACACACACACACACACACACACACACACACACACACACACACACACACACACACACACACACACACACACACACACGCACGCACACACACACACACACACACACACACACACACACACACGCACGCACGCACACACGCACGCACGCACACACACACACACACAACAGACACACACACACACACACACAGACACACACACACACACACACCACACACACACACACACACACACACACACACACACACACACACACGCACAAACACACACACCATCCCTCAATTCATCCGGACACAGCAAATCGCCCTACTAATTTGTTTACCCCCATCTAACGGAACCAAGAGTACAAAGTCCTAGTTTTCTCTCAAAACACGGCTACACTTTCTCACCAACTATACAACAACTACGCTAGCAGACGATTTAATTGGACAGTAAACTAAGTCAATTACGACGGGGGGGGGGGGGGGGGGGGGGGGGGGAGCTCTCATTAACGTCTCACGGTCTTTGGTGGGGGGTGGGGGGGGGGGGGGGGGGGGGGGGGGGGGGGGGGGGGGGGGGGGGTCAGACATTAACGTCTCACGGTCTTTGGTGTCAGACGGAGAAGAGGACGAGTAGCCAGAGCACCAATTAAGAGCGGACAGTATTGCTAAGTGGATTGCTAATTAGACTGGGTTTCAGAGTCTGGATTAGTAAAGGGAAGGGAAGGGATCCCAAGACATTGAAAAGGTACAGTGATGGCATGTAGAAGAGGAGGATCAATGAAGATTAGAAGACGACGACGACGACGACGACGATGACGACGACGACGACGAAGAAGAAGAAGAAAGAAGAAGAAGAAGAAGAAGAAGAAGAAGAAGAAGAAGAAAAGAAGAAGAAAGAAAATAAAGAAACAAAGAAACAAAGAAAGAAAGAAAGAACGAAAGAAAGAACGAAAGAAAGTAAGAACGAAAGAAAGAAAGAACGAACGAAAGAAAGAGCGAACAAAAGAAAGAACGAAAGAAAGAAAGAAAGAAAGAAAGTGTAAGACGAAAATAATGGAGGGATTATTATAAGGGAAGAGTATAAAAGAAGAACAGATTATACACATACACACGCACGCACACGCATACGCATACATACACACACACATATATACACACACACGCGCGCGAGCGCGCACGCACGCACGCACACACACATACACACACGCGCATACACACACACACACACACATACACGCACACGCACACACACATACAAGCACACACACACGCACACACACACGCACACACACACGCACACACACACGCACACACACTCACTCACTCACAGTACATACACAGCTAACGAAATCAATCACTTGGAACCTGACTTCCCTCCAGTCTAAATAATACATGGGTCGATATCCGGGCTGAGTGTCGCTGTCAATGAGTCAGATTAGGTATCCAGGACCCCCTTCCCTCCACTAACAATCATGCTAACAAAGAGGGACCTAAAGTGAAAGAGAGAGAGAGAGAGAGAGAGAGAGAGAGAGAGAGAGAGAGAGAGAGAGAGAGAGAGAGAGAGAGAGAGAGAGAGAGAGAGAGAGAGAGAGAGAGAGAGAGAGAGAGAGAGAGAGAGAGAGAGAGAGATAGAGAGAGAGAGAGAGAGAGAGAGAGAGAGAGAATACAAGTTATTTATCTGCCTGCTTTGAAACAGTCAATTCAAATCCAAAACCCCGTATTCTGGACTCGTACACGATTTCCTTTAACTTCTCTCAAGTATAAAGTTAATTTCAGGGAAGAGTGTTTCGGTGGGAAGACCTCATCCATGGGAGTAAAGAAAACTCAAATGGGGTGAAGACATGGAGGAGTTTCGTGATTCTGTCTGAATACATTACTCTCTCTCTCTCTCTCTCTCTCTCTCTCTCTCTCTCTCTCTGCTCTCTCCTCTCTCTCTCGAGCTCTCTCTCCTCAGCCGCACTCTCTCCCTCTCTCTCGCTCCACTCTCTCTCTCTCTCTCCTCCCTCTCTCTCTCTCTCAAAGCATCCTCTCTCTCTCTCTCTCTCTCTCTCATCTCTCTATCTCTCTCTATCGCTCTCTATCTCTCTCTACCTCTCTCTCACTCTCTCTCTCTCACCTCTCTCTCTTCTCTCTCTCCTCTCCTCTCTCCCATCCCTCTCTCTCTCTCTCTCTCCTCTCTCTCCTCTCTCTCTCTCTCTCCTCTCTCCTCTCGTCTCACTCTCTCTCTCTCTCTCTCCTCTCTCTCTCGCCTCTCTCTCTCGATCTCATCCTCTCAGCTCTCTCCTCTCACTCTCCCCCAAGTCGCTCTCCGTCTCTCTCTCTCCTCATCTCTCAGAGAGGGTGACAGAGATTGCGAGAGATAGAGAGAGCGTGCAGGTGCAGGTACAAACATGCATGTACTCGAATGCGTTTCCTGTTTGTGTTCATTTGTTCCCCATTTGTTTTCGTGTTTCTAGTCACTGTTTGTGTTTCTTTTAACCAAACCAAGGACAGATTGGAAGAATAGGCCTTGCCTGAAAATCTTAACTTAAGCCCTTGTTAAAAACATACGGTTTGTCAGTTGTTCAGTGTTCTCTCTCTCTCTCTCTCTCTCTCCTCTCTCTCTCTCTCTCTCGTCCCCTCTCTCTCTCTCTCTCTCTCTCTCTCTCTCTCTCTCTTCTCTCTCTCTCTCTCTCTCCTCTCTCTCTCTCCCTCTCTCTCCTCTCTCTCCGCTCTCTCTCTCTCTCTCACTCTCTCTCCCTCTCTCTCTCTCTCTCTCCCCCTCTCCTCTCTCTCTCTCCCCTCTCTCTCTCTCTCACTCTCTCTCTCTTCTCTCCCTCTCTCTCTCTCTCTCTCTCTCTCTCTCTCTCTCCTCTCTCTCTCTCTCTCTCATCTCTCTCTCTCTCTCTCTCTCTCATCTTTCTCTTTTTTTTTCTCTTTCTATCACCCTCTCTTTATCTTTCATTTATGTGTTATATGTAGTTAGATGTATTCGTAGATGACCTTACAAAGCGCATAACATGTTAGT
>CM065682.1:31955507-31960507 GCA_017654935.2 Phymorhynchus buccinoides | reverse complement strand
GACGAGCGTTAATGTCTAGCATTCGTCTCATGGGCAAATTTGACTGAAATTTTCTTTATTTCATGAGATAATTGGGGTGGGCTTCTTACCCGCCCATGCGCTTTTTACCCCGTCTTCCCCTATAGCTTTTTTCTGAACGTTTGTAATAGCTACTTATGAGTAACAGATTTGTTACGCCACGAAGCAGATATAATACATAATTCATGTTCTATCAAGCCCAATCAATTTCGGAATAGCAAACATCTCTTTTTTCCCCTTTTTTTTGCTGCCCCATCTTCTGGGCCTTACAGTGGCGTTGCTCCCACGCCGCTCATTCCGAGTCCCAATTCTATCTCTATTTCGTTTTAGTAAAAATAAAACAGTCATACAACGAAGACCCTCATCAACGAAATTATCTGTTAAGAATATCGATATTCAGGCATAATTTTACTGTGGATGGTTTTCATATTGGAATGCCGAAATCGTGTTCATAAGATTAGACTCGGTGGTTTATGCAAATAACATACATTTTATGATCCGCGAATACCAAACGAGGCAGATCGATAGACGATGCCTGATGTTTAAGCTGCAAACGAACTGGTTATTGATTCTTTGCACTTCTGCTTTTTGTCCAAACGATCTCGTGTCACTAGGAACAGAACAAGCATCCTTTCACTGAATTCAGCGCTTATGATTTATTCAGCGTAAAAAACAGTTGGGAACTGCAATGTTGGAGACAAGGAATTTAAAAAAAAGTAGAGACACTAGAACATAGATAGGAAGCAGATTAGCTGAAAGGGAAAGGGGAAATAGGTTTTCTGTTCATAATAACCCTTGGTTATATAATACCTGGATTCGAAGTAAGACTCTCTCTCTCTCTCTCTCTCTCTCTCTCTCTCTCTCTCTCTCTCTCTCTCTCTCTCTCTCTCTCTCTCTCTCTCTCTCTCTCTCTCTCTCTCTCTCTCTCTCTCTCTCTCTCTCTCTCTCTCTCTCTCTCTCTCTCTCTCTCTCTCTCTCTCTCTCTCTCTCTCTCTCTCTCTCTCTCTCTCTCTCTCTCTCTCTCTCTCTCTCTCTCTCTCTCTCCCCCCCTTTTTTTGCTTTGAATAAAATTGCCGACATTCATGTTTTCAATGCCTAGATTGTTTTGTTTGCTCAGATGAATAACAATATTGTTGAAATAGTGGACCCATGTTTTCCGGGTGTGTTTTTCATTCTTAACGGTTCATTACTTCAGGTTATGACCACTGAACGCAACAGCACTTTAGTGCTAGAGATCCACGGATCGACAGGGGGACGACAATTATGGTCTTGTACTTCTGTTCCATTGACTCCAGATAAAATTAAATACAAAAAAGGGTAAAACAAAAGGCTAAGAAACAGTGCGAGAAAAGGATAGAGAAGAAGAGATGGAGATAGAAAGACAGACGGAAGAAGAACGGGAGGACACGGGTGGGGGTGGGGGTTGCAATGATATAACAAAAAACATATCAGTGAAAGCCCAATCTGCTGACTTTTCCCTTTATCAGAACCATACAAGTATGTGATCCAAGTTTGTTTTAGGAATTTTCACAGGCAGAACCCTGACAAGGGCGTTGCAAACATTACTGTAGGGCTACACGAGTGTGCAAATATTCAATTTGACGCAATACAATGCAAAGTTCGGAGAACACCGATTCAAGACGGCAAAGACTTGATGTTGTGTGGAATTCGTTGTGTTTAGCCGAACCGAAACCAAAGCAGACGAATTGGTTTTGGTTGATGCGTTATACGCATGCGTAAATGTTTGACATGCGCATTAGATCAGAATATGAAAAAGAGCAGACGACATTAGCAAATTGGAAGAACATGAGCTACACGGGAAGGTAACAAAGGCAATTTTGCCACTGTAATATTAGTGAGTAAATGCCCAAAATTGCAATGTTAAATCTAAATCTTAGGCCAAGAGGATAACCCTCAACAAAATGCACACTTTTATTTCAAGGCTGATTCAGTTGTATTAGTATTACTATCAATGCATCGAATGGAGTTTTCGGTGCCGGTGGGTGTAGCGCTTCAATTCATGCCTGAACTGTTTCAATTTCATTATGCAAATGTTTGTGAAGCACAAATGAACACAAGATATTGCAAAGTTGCAGTTTAGACACCCCCACCATGTTTACGACTCTCAATCTCAAAGTATACAAGAAGGGAGAAAGAGAGAGGCAAGTGTTGAACAAAGCAATATCAAGTGTATGAACGAATTTATTGGCTGCTAAGAAAATGGTAGTCAATGAGCAACGAACCTTTAACAATTAGGTTTCTTTTGACATTCTTATATAATTAATTAAACATACAAGCAGCTTCATTTGCTTACTGAAAAGTAACGACTGTGTCACGTATAAATTAGCATTATAATACGTCATATCACCCTCTACTTGATATATTTTAAAGGCTAAATTTCACGCATGGTTTGCGATTTGTAGGGGGTGATTTGAGAGCTCCAGTGCGTAAATTCAGAAGCCCTGATTAAAAAAGAAGCGCCGTTGATTTGAGTGTGTGTGTGTGTGTGTGTGTGGAGGAGGGGGGGGGGGGGGCGCGCGTGTGTGTGTGTGTGTAAAAATGTATGCCTGACAAATAATAATTTGCTAGTATGCTAATGCGGATTGTCCACTAAAATGGCTAGTTATGTCTTGCGACAAAAGACATACAAAAATAACAACAATGACAGCAACCAAGAAGCCCCCAGAGAGTCAATGTTTATGTTAATTTGTAACGAAGCTATCTGTCTTTGTTTTCACAATCGATGCACTGCCATTCAGTTGAAAAATGACGGTCACTTTTTTAAACCATAGTGCAAACATTTACCCTGAAGAAAGCGTGTCCTGTCTTACTACGGTGCTATATATCGTGTATAGGAAAAACAAATATTTAACTTTGCCAGCTTTCACGAAAAGTCATTACTAGGATTCACCTCTTATAGAGAGGTGAATTATATTGTGTTTGTACAAGTCCTACTCTTCTTTTTTTTAATTTGTGTTTACCAATCTAGCTAACTGCTTGGTTTCTAGTCCTAATTGCTACATTATGTTCATGGTGTACTAATGCCACAGCAACTTGTATTTAAAAATGGATAATTATTCTCAAAATAAATTGTATCCTTGCATAGACAAACAGAAAAAAACAAAGACAAAGAGGTAACTCCTTTGCCGAAAATATTGCTCAACATGTATGGTAAACACGCATTATAGCCTATGTGTTTGGTCAACTTAAATGACCATATTTTGCTGTCTTTCCGAAAGACCTCAGAATCAATGGTCAGTTTCATTTGGGGTTGGCCCTGCAGGTCTCTCTTAATTATTGATACACTGTCAGTCAATGGCGGACATGGGGTCACTTTTCTCTAACTAGAAAGTACTGTCACACTGCAGGTTTTTTTTCTTCCACCTGGGGTAAAAGAGGAAGCGCCGTGGCTCAATTGGTTAGTCGCCGGCTCGTGATCCAACGTGTTTGCGAGTGCGGGGGGTTCCAACCCAGCTCCGTCCGCGTTGCCGTGTCCTTGGGAAAGACACTTTACTCCTAAGAACAGAAAAGCGATAAACAAAAATAACAAATTCGTGTTTCTAAAAGACTGTAGATCAAGAAAAAAATACGTTTCAGTCTTTGTTGGTGCGTAATTCGCGAGATGCCAAAAGGGTGTGCTACAAGGAAAATTGAATATCAATTTCAGTTGCTTTAAAGAGAAAGAGAGATACGCGAACAAAGACTCATTAGATGTCTCCTCGATCGTGTGCGGTCCACTTCGGCTCTTTTACACAGACAGTGCCTGTGTCTTTAAGTAAGACATCAGAGTCTATGGTCAGTTAATTCTGATCGCTTCTCGGCCTTTTGGCTAAGACAGTGATTCGGGAACATAATTTTTTGTTCATACCCTGGTTGGTTTGTTCAGCCCGTCGTACATGGCGAAAGCCGATACGCGACGTTAAACTGAACTTCCATCCTATGGTCAGTTATTTGGGAGTGACCCCGTATTTCCATCTTCATAATTGATGCGCTGTCCGTTAGTGGACACATGAACGCCAGTTTTCCTGAGTACTAACGTAGGTTACGCCTGTCTCCTCCAATTCCCACGTTATCTACACTCCTTCCTCTTGGGTGAAGCCTAGGCCTACTTTATGGCCTCAAGTTATTTTGCATAGTACTGCTATATAAGCACACAGAACATAGGACACTGTGTTGTTCATAGGTTTGTGAAACCCCAATATGCGCCAACACAAGGAGACATTGGCACGCAATCACTTACTCATATAATTAACTCTTCTAATACCATGGGCGAATACAGTACACCATTCAACATTGGTTTAAACGAATTTTTATTGCGTAACTCATAGTAAAGCAGCAACATAAACAAATGAAAACGAGCACAACAAGCTTAAAGCTGACGAGCAGACGACATTAGCAAATTGGAAGAACATGAGATACACGAGAAGGTAACAAAGGCAATGTTGCCACTGTAATATTAGTGAGTAAATGCCCACAATTGCAATGTTAAATCTAAATCTTAGGCCAAGAGGATACCAAACCAAGGCGCTCCCACCGAAAGTAAAGACATTCATTGCCAAGTACCCTGTCATGCGTTTGTCTATTTTTAGAGCCTATGTCAGTGATATGTGTTTGCTACAGCAAAGCATTCACATTCTAACAAACTAGTTACTCCCCTCATGTCGGTTAAGATGCAACGGACAACCAAAGTCAAACGTACATGGCACTAGAAGAGTTAACTCACATGCTGCTTCATTCATATACACGTTTTGTTTTATAAACACACTCTTTCACAAATATAGATGACTACATAGGAACTCTCTCTCTCTCTCTCTCTCTCTCTCTCTCTCTCTCTCACTCTCTCTCTCTCTCTCCCCCTCTCTCTCTCTCTCTCTCTCTCTCTCTCTCTCTCTCTCCGCTCCACACCATCCTTCTCCTCTCGCTCTCTCCCCTCTCCCTCTCTTTATTTCTTTCAGATTCCGGAGAGAGAGAGAGAGAGAGAG
>CM065682.1:31903007-31950507 GCA_017654935.2 Phymorhynchus buccinoides | reverse complement strand
GAGACCTCTGAGAGCCATTAACAGGATTCCCAGTAAGTTCTGCAGACTATGGACGAACAGTGGATTACTAGCAGGGTCTGAAGAATTCGGCTTGAAATAAGTATCAATGGGGGGGTGGGGGGGGGGTGGGGGGCGTTTGAAATGAAAGTGTGCGTGCGTGTGTGTGTGCGTGCGTGTGCGTGTGCGCGCGCGTGCGCGAGTGTGCATGTGAGTGTGTGTACATTACGTGTTAGGGGATGATGATAGCGTATGCTATTATTTGGTCAGTGTTTGGTTAATGTGATACAAAATGTCTAAAGGAAGCAACGTATCTGATCATGAGTCAGATTGTTTTTAGCCATTCTGCCTATTGCTAAACACAGATAGTGATATAGAGATGAAGAAGAAAAAAGCGGTAGATCTGACCTGATGGAGTTGACATTGAGGAGCTTTCGAACTTTTGTTCTTCTTCAGCACGGGTGACAGGCAGGTGAGTGGAGACTTGGGGCCAAAAAGGGATAATGCCAAGGGTGGGGAGGGTGTTGTGGTAAATTTGGTATTTTCTCTTTATGTTCTTCATCTACATTGCTTCAAGACCTGGCAGTCACCCTTTTAAACCACTCAACCGACAGTGATAGCCGACTAAATCTGTTGTTTAGCAAGTCCATGCTTATTTTATAAGAAAACAAGCGCGAATTCGCAATAGTTTGTGGCACGCGGTCTATTTTTACCACTCCAATCATGAGTCACCTCCCCTGGCTTTTCAATGATTTTAATCTGTTAACCAGAATGTTATCTCTGCACCATTTCGTAACTTTTTATATCTTTTGGAAAACATTTAAAACTATGTATCCTACTTATACTCATCGAAAGAAGCACCGCATACTCGTCGTGTCTGTTGTAGTGTCTGTATTACGTATGTTTATTATTTTGTACGCTTTAAAATACATCATTTTAAAGAGCGGCCAGACAGACAGACAGACCGACCGACAAAGTGAGTTATAGTTTTTGTGGCTGCCACAAACAAAAACAAACACGATTCTGAGTCGAAGGGAGGGAGTTCAATCAAAACTAGTTGTTCAAGTTTCGCCCCTTGTTGCGGCCCACAACCTGGAAAGGTTTTCTCATTGCTGCTGTTATTAGTTTGTACGGAAACTCATTTGATCTTGTTGTTTTTGTTCACATAGTGCATACATAATCGTACTACATCATGCTAAAAAAAATAAGGCGATTTTGTTTAGCGCATTTTTATTTAATTCTATAAAAGAATGTATCGCTATGTTTCCTCCAATGTTTGAATAGGATGATCTACTAGATGTGTGTGTGTGTGTGTGTGTGTGTGCGTGTGCGCGCGCGTGCGTGCGTGCGTGCGTGCGTGCGTGTGTGTGTGTGTGTGTGTGTGTGTGTGTGTGTGTGTGTGTGTGTGTGTGTGTGTGTGTGTGTGTGTGTGTTCATAACGCCGGCAAGATTGGGATACGATTCATATCTTCGTATGTTTGTGAGTTCCGTGTCATTTGCCAATGTTCATTTTCACTGTCAGCAATGATACGCATGCTTTACTACGCTTTTTGATCACTTCACATTATTATTACTAGCGCAACGCCGAGTACCAGTAACGCCTAGTAACGGTAACGCGAAGTACTGGTAACGCTGAGTACATCAAATTTGAAGCGATTCGGTTAAGAAACGGCGGAGTTATAAGGCCCCGTTTCCCATTGGCGCTGCTCTAAGAGTGACGCGCTGTCCCTTGTAACGGTAACGCCAAGTACTGGTAACGCTGAGTACGGCAAATTTGAAGCGATTTGGATAAGAAAAGGCGGAGTTATAAGGCCCCGTTTCCCGTTGGCGCTGCTCTGAGAGTGACGCGCTCTCCCGATTTGCAAATGATACGGCCGCCTCGGTTGCCGTTGCCATCGCCCCGTTAGGGCTCACAGCAAATTTGAAGCGATTCGGTCGAAAAACGGCGGAGTTATAAGGCCCGTTTCGTGTTTCAGACACACACACACACACACACACACACACACGGACAGTTGGCTTATTACTATATGATTATTATATGGCCATTCTTGTGATGATGCTGGTAGACATTCTACCCATGTTGGGCTATGGTCTACTGTTGATTTTGTCTTCGACTTCTTCATCATTGTTGATAATTATGATAGGTAAGCACATTGGCATTACTCTCCATTGAATATTTCATTCCAGGTATGCGCATTCTGGTGATGTTGCTGCTGGACACTCTTCCCATGCTGGGCAACGTTCTGCTGCTGTGTTTCTTCGTCTTCTTCATCTTCGGCATCATCGGCGTGCAGCTGTGGGCAGGGGTGCTGAGACATCGCTGTTACCTAGAGATTAACACATCCATCTATACTGTCCCGTACGCTTTTCTTTGTTGGTCTATAACTGTAATGTGGCTGTGTCAGTCTCTGTCTCTCTCTCTCTCTCTCTCTCTCTCTCTCTCTCTCTCTCTCTCTCTCTCTCTCTCTCTCTCTCTCTCTCTCTCTCTCTCTCTCTCTCTCTCTCTCTCTCTCTCTCTCTCTCTCTCTCTCTCTCTCTCTCTCTCTCTCTCTTTCTAAATGTCACTTGTCAGTATCTGTGGGCGGGGGTGCTTAGACATCGGTGTTATATCATTGCACATTCAAGCACACAATTACAATTAATGCATAATAACAATAAAGCATACTATCAAGCAAACGTAGTGCACCACATGCAAGTATACCAACATAACGAACACTGAGGTCAAACTCAAACATGCAAGTAATGCTTACATCAATTTTATATTAAGTCGACGCGTTAGTGCAGTCGACCATAATGCTGCTTGAGTAATCAATCGAAAACCTGCAATGTCTATCGTTGTTGTTCATATTTTTGTTCTTAATCATCTTCAATACAGAGAATACGTGAGGAACAACCTCTACTACAAGCCAACCAAACTGGACTACATCTGCAGCCCGAAAGAGGAGGCGGGCATGCGGAAATGCACCGACCTGCCCCTGTACGAGTACGAAGGCATCCGCTGCAACGGCAGTGTGACCGTGCACAGCAACAACACGCCCACCAACGACTCCTGTGTCAACTGGAACCAGTACTACACCCGCTGTCTCCCCAGGGCGCAGAATCCCCACCAAGGGGCCGTGTCCTTCGATAACATAGGCCTGGCCTGGGTGGTCATTTTTCAGGTTTGTGAGAGGGAGAGAGAGAAGGGTGTTGTGGGAAAAGAGGGAGTGATGCAAAGTGGGGAGAGAGAGAGAGAGAGAGAGAGAGAGAGAGAGAGAGAGAGAGAGAGAGAGAGAGAGAGAGAGAGAGAGAGAGAGAGAGAGAGTGTGTGTGTTTGATTTTTGATTTGATTTGATTATGAGCAAACTATGTGTGTGTGTGTGTGTGTGTGTGTGTGTGTGTGTGTGTGTGTGTGTGTGTGTGTGTGTGTGTGTGTGAATAAGAGGTGTGAATAAGAGAGAGAGAGAAAGTGGGGAGAGAGAGAGAGTGTGTGTGTGTGAATAAGAGAGAGAGAGACAGATAGAGAGAGAGAGAGTGTGTGTGTGTGTGTGTGAATAAGAGAGTCAGGGAGAGAGAGAGAGAGAGAGAGAGAGAGAGAGAGAGAGAGAGAGAGAGAGAGAGAGAGAGAGAGAGAGAGAGAGAGAGAGAGAGAGAGAGAGAGAGAGAAACACGTTTGATTTTGTGAGTGTCAGTGTGCGTGCGTAAACATTATCTCTCTCTCTCTCTCTCTCTCTCTCTCTCTCTCTCTCTCTCTCTCTCTCTCTCTCTCTCTCTCTCTCTCTCTCTCTCTCTCTCTCTCTCTGTATGTGCGTGTGCGTGCATGCATACCATTTTTGTTTGTTTACAACAAATGTTCTTAGTATACTGGGAATTTATGAACGCAAATGAATGCTAACGCCCCCGATCCCCCCTTCCTGCAACTCTTTTAGGTATTGAAATCGCCAACGGTATATTAACATAGGCCTATTTACTCTGCATTTGGGCTTTAGTTTAAATTTTGTTCGCGTGTTCTGTCACTACAACATTTTTTTAAAGTGAACCATGTTTTACTGATTGTAACAGGTGATCAGCTTGGAAAGCTGGGTGAACATCATGTACTTTATCCAAGATGCCCATTCCTTCTGGGACTGGATTTACTTCGTGGCGCTGATTGTGGTAAGAAATACAGTATATTACAATAGTGCGCGTGTTATTGCACGTTGATTTCTATATCCATGTTTTAATACATACTAGCGCAACGCCTAGTACCGGTAACTCCTAGTACCAGTAACGCCAAGTGCCGGTAACGCTGAGTACCGGTTTTGCCGGGTCCATGAAATATTATATTATTACTTGTGTCTCTCTCCCTCCTTCCATCTTCTCTCATCCCGTTCCACCCCGTCCCTCGCTAAAGTAATCTCCGCTCTCACTCAGTGAATAGCGGGATATTGTACCTCGCTACAGTAATCTCCGCTCTCCAACCCTTTTCTTGCCCACGCGCGCGCAATACTGAGTTATTTCTGTGTAAACTGTGTTGTGGACGGCTTGAAATGCCGGGTCCGTGCAAATGTAAATTGGCTCATATCGTGCGCGTTTATAAATGGATGCTGTTGAAATTTTGCACCAAGATAGTCACTATCCCTGGTCATGCACGTTCCGAATTTCGAGTCAATTTCGGGTCTGGTTATGCCGCGGTTTGTGAAAACGTCAAGCGGCGCATATCGCGCGCCTTTATAAATCGATTCGCTGCCAGTTTGGCACACTGGTAGTGACTGTCCCCGGTCATCTACCGTCCAAATATGAAGGCAAGCCGTCCAGACATATTGGAGATACGGGCGCCGAGAGGCCGGTGGATACGCGTTTTGCGCATTTGCCAAACCGCGCAAATTTCACGGCCGCCTTAGCTGCCGTTGCCATCGCCTTGTTAGGGCTGATAGCAAATTTGAAGCGATTCGGTCGACAAACGGCGGAGTTATAAGGCCCGTTCTGTGTTTCACACGGACAGACGGACGGACGAACGGACAGTTGCCTTTTAATATAATGATGGGTTATAACTTATATTAATAAAAACTATGCTAACTTCAAACAAGAATTGTCTTGGCACAGGTAAGGAACATAGGACAACATGTGAAAATGCTAATTTTATTTGGTCAATGTCCAGATAAATAAAAACCGTACCACTCTGACTTGTGCTCTTCCAGATCGGGTCGTTCTTCATGATCAACCTGTGCCTGGTCGTCATCGCCACGCAGTTTTCAGAGACCAAGAAGAGAGAGACAGAGCGCATGCTGCAGGAGAGGAAGAGATACCACTCGTGCAGCACGCTGGCCAGCAACTCCGAGCCTGGTGGCTGCTACTCCGAACTGCTGAAACTGCTGGTGCAGCTGGTCAGACGAGCACGACGAAAACTGATGCAAAACTACCGGAAACACGTGCAAAGCAAGAAACGGCAGAAAGTGAAGCCGGAAAAGTCCATTTCTTTACGGCGAAAAAGGACAAAGAAAAAAGGTAGTCATTCCGCTCACACCGCTTGTATACAGTTCGTGCCCCCTCATCCTCCTTTCGGGGGTTCTCATTACTACCACCCCCCTCACCACCACCATCGTCATTACCAGTTAAACGTGGTCACCCCCGATGTGATGGCCTCGCGGGCCGACTCCAGTCCCTTAGCTCCCAGAGCCAGCCCCGAACAGTCGGACGTGGACCCCGTGTCTTCCCCGAGACGTCCCACCTTGCTGATGCTGCCTGGAAGTCACCTCAGCCTCAACCCTTCCTCCGAGTCCATCAACAGTCTGGCTCTGGGAGCTGTGGAGGCCCTGACCCCGACCCTCCTCAAATCCCACCACCGCCCCACCACCCCCATCCACCTGGCGGCCCAGCTGGCTCTGGGGAGTGGTGGTGGTGGGTCGTTTCATAGCAGTGTTAGTGGTAGGGCTCTTGCCTCGCTGCCCGAGGTTCTGGCGGCTCACGGAGCCAAAAACGCCGCCCTGGCGGCCTCCAATATGCTCCTCAACACGGAGACGCAGCCCGTGAAGCTGCAGGCCGTGTCCGACAAAGGTGAGTAGGGCGGGCACAGCACGGGTTTTCCTCCTCTTCCTTCTTCTCCTTCACTTGTTCCTTTCCTCCCGGCTCCTTCCTTCACTTCCCCATCTCATCCCGCTTCTTGTCTCCAAGGTCACCTACATTGATAGTTGATGAATTGTTTCGCACAGAGCATACTAGCTTCAGTGAGGAAGACGAACAGTCCTATTTGTTTTGCGCTGGCGTTCTTTTTAAATCTTCTTAATATGGCTTTTCAATTTAACGGAATATTACTTCCTGAGTTGACATCTGATACTGAGGAATGTGTTCAGATTTAATTTTTAAAAAAGATAATGGATTGATGAGGATTAACAAAAAACAGACATTAGGCCGAAGCATTACATTGCGACAAAAGTTTCTTGTCGATAGAAAACGATGCTTTCAGTTTACATACATAATTATATCTTCCAGAGAAACAGTGTAAGTTATTGCTCCAATAAACGGTAACACTGTTGTCATTATTTGTTAATTAAATGTTCCATATGGGAGTAACCCGATTTTTACAGAGATGCCTCTGTGGCTATGAAGTACCAAATACTACAACGAAATACCTAATACTACTATGATGTTACTGCAGATGGTATGCTCGTCCATGGGTATGGCCTTGTCCTTTCACTGTTTGGTGTCTCCAGGACTTGTCTTGTCTAGTGTGCACTGTTGGCACCAAAAGAAAGTAACATTTGTGGAACTGGCACGAAGACAGGTACACACAAATGTCATGTTCAGACGTTCATTGCAGCACTTAGACGTGACTACTTATTTGCCTTAAATATAGACTATCAGCGTGAAATGAAGATTTGGTACATAAACAATAGTACAGATGTTTGAGTGATTGCCATTTCTGTTATTGGTTAAAAAAGAGCTACATTTGTTCTGTTGCCTTTGTTGAAATATTAGGCCTATTTACACTTGTCTATTTCTTTTAACCCTTTCACCGCCAGCCATATTTCAGCCAAACATTCCCATTAAATTTACCTGGGACAAAATCCATCTGCGGTATTGGGGATTCTTCTGTGACATAATTATATAAAATAAGGTCTATCCTTACTTCCCAAAACTAAGGCAATAGGGTCTTTGGATAATAGACTCCAATTTGATGCCTTTTAGTGACATAGGTGCTAAATCGCTGGTGCTAAAATGCGACTTTGGCGGTGAAAGGGTTAATTATAAGTACTTCTTCTTTCTTTTGACATCATCCGTCATCATATTGACGATTACGATGGGTTACTTGATATAGTTACCGTTTATTTACTGCATTGTATGTCTACATAAATCCTTGTTTTTATCTCCAGTTTTCAAGTTTCCCTTTTAGATGGCATTTCAATGTTTTAGCATTGACTTTTATAGCGAATAATATTTGTGCAGGGCATAGTAAAGTGTATATCAGCATTTCATTGAAACTGTTCATAAACATCAGTTTTATGCGTTTTCCAATATAGCAAAATAATATGGTCGCATCATGTTTGATTGTACATTTTCGTTAGTTAAGAGAATTATAATTATTATGTTTCTATTTATAATGTGTGCATCTACCTCTGATTATTCTCATCTGAAGCCGCTCTCTCTTTTTTTTTAACAACACCGTGTATTTGACAAATAGCGTGCGTGATACTTAATCGTTAATGTTAATCACATGAATAATTAAAACAGCAAAAAAGAAAGAAAAAAACAACAACCTTGAAAGCTATGAAGCTACATTGGAATATTCCTTTCTTGCCCAGTTGCCCTTGGAATTCAGCAATCACAAATCTGTGTCGGCTTGTCCTCAGATAAATGCTTACAAATCAAAGCATGTTTGTATCCAGTTTGTTTATACATTTTGCTAATTTTGTTTAATCAACCACTTTCGTTTTTGCCCTTGCAATTGCTTTTTGAAAATCTACATTCCTCTTTCTTTGACCTGTTTCATAATTATTTGCGTGTGATTTCAGTTCAATTTTTAATTCTGCTTAGATGCTTAGATTAACAATTTTCTTGTAAATGCTCAGTTGTTACCATAGTTATTTTTTAACGTGTTCAGTGTTCTTCATTCTCAGATGAAAATAATCCTAACCATATGCTTTATCCATGCATGTCTCTCTCTCTCTCTCTCTCTCTCTCTCTCTCTCTCTCTCTCTCTCTCTCTCTCTCTCTCTCTCTCTCTCTCTCTCTCTCTCTCTCTCTCTCTCTCTCTCTTATTCGAGTCTCTCCTCAAAGTCGTTTTAAAATTGTTCAACAAGTGCAATAAAGTTGTAAGCATAAACATAGTAATATTTGAACAAAATATGTTCGGCAATTGGAAAGTTGAACACCAGGATATGATCTTTCATTCAATGAAGCATTGTGAAGCTTCGCCCCTTCATTTATTTTGGCTGTTCTATTAACCAGTGCCTCTCCTCTTCTAAGCATGAAGTTGTTTAACCCTTTTGTCGCCAGCCATCTTTTAGCAAAAACAAAACCCCATTAAAGTTATTTGAGTATAGAAAAAAATATCTTCAATATTGCGAATTCCTCTGTGACATGTATGACATTAGGCCTATCCTTACCTTCCACAATCACGAAAATAGGGTCTTCAGATGACAGGATCTGATTTTATGAACCAACACTTACCCTTTATTCGTTCTTTAACCCCTTCACTGCCACAGGAAAACTGAGAAGGATATCGATTTTCTTATTATAAAGTTTAAAACAAATCTGTTTGACTCAATCTGAGAAAACGGTCTAGAGATATATCTTTCCTGGCTTATCTAAGCCAAAAACCATCATCCCAGGACGACTATGACATCAAAAGTTTCGTCATCATCATTAACATATGCACTATATCTCGTAGCAGACATGGAATGGGTTAACGGAGATAATTCATTGACAGAAAGAAGCCAGTGGAGGTCTTTTTACTCCCTTTATCGACGTATTAGCCTCTTTTATGCCCTCTCTTATGTCTTTTACACCCTCTCTTATGTTTTTGGCTTTCAACCTCCATGTGTTTTTCTTCCCGTTTCAGGACGTAAGAGTAACCCAATAGTATTCCTCGTCCGAACAAAGCAAACCATTTTTTTGCATTATAACAATTGGTTGCTAGCGGAACTACATCCCCGCTTTGCGCTTGTGAATGAACATATTCAAATCCTTGTGTAGCTCTGCCCATTCATTTTGCTGACGCGCGCAGGAATACGAACACGGTGTTCAAGTTGACAATTGCCGTATAATGTTCACCGAGCCTTGACTATGTTGAATGTATGCACTTTTAGCTGACACCAGCATTGTACTTTCAGTAGTTTGGGCACTAGAAATAATGATAGTAAAGTGTGTCATTCTGTGCTATTAGTTTGAAAAGTGTAGTGAGCAAAGTAATTGTTTTGCTTTGTTCACTATTGTTTACCTTGTTTCCCTAAGACTGCGTTTCGCTTTTGATGTTGTGCAACTCACACGCAATTGTGATATGCTAGGCACAAAGAATCTGGTCACCGTTGTGAGGGGCATGTAGGCCTAGGCCTCTAATACGTAATACAACAACTTTAGTAAATAGATATTATGTGGACAATGTTATCATCTCTAATGGTATGTGTATGTGTGTGTGTGTGTGTGTGCGCGCGTTTGCGTGCGAGCGTGCGTGCGTGCGTGTGTGGTTTTAGGGTTGAACATGTTAGCAAAACATGATTGTGCTCTTCTACAAAAGTAATGCGCATTTTTTCTTTATATAATTTTAACGTCCTTTGATGTGGTGATAAACATGTACAATTGAAGCAATGAGCCTGATTATTGTAGGCCTAAAGCTCACGCAATACAGGACACCCCCCGACAATAGTCAGCATGGGGAAGCTGAAATACACGCCACGCAACGCTCAGCGCAGGGAATGAAAGCAACCCTAGTTTGTGCATCCGAGCCCTCCTAGCCCTCATTTTGTAGGTGACTGTAAGCTGCAGACATGTCGCCAAATTCCGCATGGACGTTGCGGAATGAATATTAAAACGAGGTTTCATTTTTTGTTTCGCATTCAATCACATGCAGTTCTTTTTTTAAGTGTCTGTCCAATTGTTTTTATATGTTTTTTAGTCGTATTGCCTCAATTATAATATTAATATCATTGAGTAAGATCGGAATAAATTATTCGCTTATTAAAGACCCACCACGCCCATGAGTGAAAATCACGGTTTTCATGTGTTTTCCCTTTTTTAGGGGGAGAGAGGGAAAATGCACGTGATGTGGTGGGTCTTTAAAGGAAATGATTATTGGTCTTTGGACCAAAGTTTCCAGTCGTTATCGACGAGTAGCAGTCGTCCATTTCACTTGTGCTGGAACGCTTTTTCTCAGCAAGGTTATCCAGGTCTGGTCAGCTTGCGAAGACGTAAACATTGAGTTACTATTCACTGACAAATATGGATGGGGGATGTCTTAACTAAATGTACCACTTAGCCCAACCATGTCGCAACAACGAAGAGCAGACTCAGAGGTCATCATTGTTTTTGTGCCTTGCATGCCTTATGTATAATTCATGTTGATTGTGAACGAAAACATTCGTTGATTATTGTCTACCCCTCCTGACTGATTTGGTTCTTTGGTCCAATACAGGCCCTAGTTCTAATCATGTTCTGGTAGCAACATTTCGTCCGTTTTGAGGGACTCTGGTTTCCTAATGTTCAACTGTTATATATGCCTTCTTTCTTTTTATTTTAATTTGACTAATCAATTATTATACCTTCTTTTGGTTTGTATCTCTCTTTTTGCATTTCTGTGTTGTTGTTTTAGTGTTTTTTTATGGATCTCAGTTCTTGGCTGCTTTTACAATAATTTAAAGTTGCGTAGTTTCCTTTGTTTTCATGATTATGTTTTCTTGCTTACTTTAAAGTTTAGCCCTATGCTTTTTCGTTTAGTCTATTCCTTCTAGTTTTGTCTGGAAAGTTTAATTTCCATTCTTTGTAATTAGTTTGTTGTGCGTTTTAAAGAACATGCAATCCTAGGTTTTTTTAAAATATATTTTACCATGCTGGTTATTTGCTTTCTCCTGTACATGCAAATGCTTGTTTCGTTCTTTATTTTGTGATTGATTACTCAAAGTACAGTGCTCCCCTCACGCTTTGTCCGCCCTCTTATTTTACGCGTGCATTTTCTTCTTTCCTTTTTTCTGTTGATGTTTAATACAACGCGAAACCAAGGGCAGCGAAGCAAGAGCTACCAAACATAGTCCTTGTGTTTTAAACAAATGTGTATCAAATGCTCATGGAGTAATCACGAAAAACAAACACAAAGAAATCCAGCTAAGCAAAATACTTATTTGAGCATTTTAAACACGTTTCGGCATCAAGCAATGCTCCACAATTAATATACATACTATAATTATATCCATAATTATGATAAAAGCATATCATTTGAATCTTCCATCACCATAATCCATCCACATCTGTCATTTTCCATGGTACGTTTTTTTTATTTATTCATTGATGCAACTGATTTTCTTCTATGTTATTTATGGTTGGCTAGAATTATTGTACACATTTAAGCATGGCTAAAGCGTGGCGCGCGCGCGACGCGCGGACGCGAGGATGGAGAGAGAGACCGAGAGAGAGAGAGAGAGAGAGAGAGAGAGAGAGAGAGAGAGAGAAGAGAGAGAGAGAGAGAGAGAGAGAGAGAGCGAGAGAGAGAGAGAGAGAGAGAGAGAGAGAGAGAGAGAGAGAGAGAGAGAGAGAGAGAGAGAGAGAGTCCGTAGGTGGTCGAATTTGTTGTACTTATTTGTTTTATAAATCGATAGTGTGTGTGTGTGTGTGTGTGTGTGTGTGTGTGTGTGTGTGTGTGTGTGTGTGTGTGTGTGTGATGATATTTGTGATTTTCAATGTGTGTGTATTTGTTCTCAGAATCACTTCATTGAAACGTATTAACGCTATAATTTATATAATCGTTGTCATTTTTCATTGCTGAGTTGCATCATTTGCGTACAAAGAAAACGTTGTGTGTGCTTATTTGTTTCCTCGCCCTCCTCCTCCCCCTCCTCCTCCTTCCCATCATGTAACTCCTGCTTATTGTGAACATCTTCAACACACCATCATCACCATTATTAATTTGAGCATGAACGTTATCTTGGTCATCGTCAGCATCATCATAACAATCATCATTATCATCACCTTTCCTGTTTCTTCTTCTTCTCTGCCATTTAATGACAATGTGAGTTATGTTTTCTCTGACTGTAAAACAAAACGTGATGATGATGATGATGATGATGATGATGATGATGATGATGACGACGGTGATCATGATGATGATGATGATGATGATGACGGTGATGATGATGATGATGACGGTGATGATGATGATGATGATGATGATGATGATGATGATGACGGTGATGATGATGATGATGATGGTGATGATGATGATGATAACAATAATGATTATGATTAAACTGATTATGACGACGACGACGACGATGATAACAAATGACAATACTAACGAACTCATTTGATTGCGACAATAATTATAACGATGATGACGAGGATGTCGACGACAATAAACTAACAACGACGACCAAATCCTTTGTTGCTGATGCCGATTCTCAGAACGCGGCGTCGGTATCATAATAATGGTGGGTGCAACAGGTCTCTTTGCAGACAACCTTCTCATGGACATGGTGGTGTCTTCGGACAAACACCTCAGCACCCAGTACTCTATGCAGAGCGAAGCAGACACCCACCCCACCAGCCATTCCCATTCCCACACCCATTCCCACTCCCATTCCCGCTCCCGCTCCTACTCCCATTCCGAACACGACGACAGCCACAGCGACAAAATGCACAACGACGACCTCGCCAACGACAACGACCACGGACTACGTCACGATGACGACAACAATGGCGGCGGGGGTTCCTCCCAGTCCGAATCGGAAACGGATTCGGGGGAAGACAGTGAAGAGGAGAGGAAAGGACGAGGAGAAAAACGAGGCCCAAATAAAATATGCGGTACTTTGCTCCCCTCTTTGTGCGCTGAAGTTTTTTGTTTATTTGTTTGTTTTATGGATTTCTTTGATTTGTTTTCGCTTTTTTTCTTGCTTTTTTTGTTTCTCTCGACGATTTTGTGTTAAAAAATCTGTTTTGTTTGTGGGTGAGTGAATGATCAAATGCCTCATTGAATGGTCAATAATGATTGATAGATGACATCATAACCGTAATAGACTTAAGGTTCTTTTAATTCAAGAGGAAACTATTACAGGAATTGTGTCAATAGAATGAAATTATATACCATTTCCATGTGTGGCATCGAATAAGACTTTGCTCAAATCGCAATGAGAAAATCCTTATCGGTAATCATATAATTGCACAAATCAATCACAATCAATATGTCAGTCCTCCAGAATATAACAGATTATTTTAATGAGCGATGCCTTTCTGCATTCTATTATGTGTCTGGTTGCTTGATGTACAAATTTAGACTGTACTTGTATCACTGTATGCTCTAAATAATACAAAAGCAGATACTTATCAATTTTGTATGCTTCTTTCACAACAGTTTAATATTCATCTTGCTCCCGGTTTGCTTTATGCAAGCTTTTAGTTTAGAGAATATTATATATTTCTTCAACTTTCTACACTTAAGTGTTGGCATTAAATAGAAAATAATATTATCAATACATGCTTATGAACTATGTTTTGTTATGACGTTTTATCACGATAACTTCGTAGACTTCAGACATTTTATTTTACAAGGATAAGAATTTAGGCTAGGCCTACTAATATATATTCAATAGATATTCAATGAGGCACCTGATTTGATATTAGCTTGCTAGAATTCGTTACTTCAGTGATGGAAATTCTATACTTGTGTTACTTGATCACTTTTGTCTAGTAGCTCTTTGAATTTTGTATGAAGAAGTTGCTGGGAATCTTATTTTGTTGTTAATTCTCATTCTTAAAAGTTATTTCCTTAAGGACAAAAAACATGAACATGAAGATAATGTGAAATACAAATATGATGCCTCTATCATCCTATAATACAAGTGTAAATGACAACAATTGTGTTTATTTCAAGGTAATAGAATCATTAGAATGCCGATGAATGCGAGTCCACAGAATGTGGAAGGGTTTCAACTGATAAGTCAAAGGGGCATAAATCTTGTTCACTTTGTATAATGTAGAATGGAAGGTTATTTCCCTTTGGACCTTTATGTCAAACAAACCCTTATGTTTCAAACAGGAAATGCTAATTAGGTTATCCTGAAGGAATATGTTCACCGGCACTCAACAGACATTGGTTTTAGCTGTGCAATGATGTACTTGACATTAAAATGTAGACTTTTTTCTTCTTCTATTTTTCGCCTTTTATTTTTCGATCTCCGTCCCTCAACGTCTTCCCCCCTTTCCCTCTATGTTACAACCCCTCTCTCTCTCTCTCTCTCTCTCTCTCTCTCTCTCTCTCTCTCTCTCTCTCTCTCTCTCTCTCTCTCTCTCTCTCTCTCTCTCTCTCTCTCTCTCTCCTCTCTCTCTCTCTCTCTCTCTCTCTCTCTCTCTCTCTCTCTCTCTCTCTCTAGTGCTGAGGTGCGTGCCTGTATGCATGTGCGCGTGTGCGCGCGCGTGTGACTCTAAAGATACGTGAACGCCCTCTGTTTGCTCTTGATATTGAATTAAGTTCGATAATTATATCCGTTGCATAACTGATAACTGCTACATATAATTGTATGCAAATCTCCTGTTGAAGACTTCTCTCAAATGCAAAGGTAACTCGGCATCATTCTAATTGGTAGTTATTACTCACTCTTGTATCGTCAACAGAGAAAAGGAAAAGTAAGTAGGATAATTTTGAAGATAAATAATACACTTAGTCAATGTACAATTGTGTTTCCCTTTGGTTAAGTATTACGGTATGCAGTCCTTCGTTTATTTTAAGTATATCTACGAAGTGTAAATCCGATGCAGTTTGGCTTGTCAAAATTGTATTCATACAAATGAAAAGTCAGTTATCTGGCCACTGCAACTAGGATTATTAACGCCCTTGACAGTGAGTGTGAATCCCTTGTTGGTCAGTACTAAAAAGGACATTCACTCTTGCGAAAGGCAGCCATTTAGTGGCCTCAAATAGGGTTATCGGTGAGAGTTATTCCCTTGTTTGATCAGTACTCAAGCATCTACCAAGGGCGTTCACTCTAGCAAAACATGGCTGTTGCAGTGGCCAATAGGCATCGACGGAGTTTATAGACAAATTTAAGCCACAATTGTGTCTGTGCCAATGATAAGACAGTTACCATGAGTTTTCGTCGTGTGCTTCTCGCATTCTGTTCGTTAACCATGTTAAGGCTTGTACCATTGTCTACCTTTCTGGTGAACAAAACCTGATATTTATCTCTGCTTTTTTCCCCTTTGTTTCCCGGGTTTAGCGCTGCTGGACAAGTTTCAGGGTTTGATGAAGAAGTTCGTGGAGGGTACCTTCTTCCAGCGTAGCATTCTGCTGGCCATTCTGCTCAACACGCTCAGCATGGGAGTGGAGTATCACGATCAGGTCAGTGTGTCTGTCTGTCGGTTGGTTGGTTTGTCTGTTGAACAATCAATGGTGTATTGACGCTAAACGAGGGGCCATCAATAATACTAAAATATTTCGAGTGAGCAACTGGATTTGTCAACTCATGACACTTACTCTTTGATTAAAAACCCCATCTATGTCAATTCGTTTCACTTTATTTAGACCTGATATGTCAACGCATATCAAATCAATAATTACTTTACTTTACAAGTTCCGACTAAAGTCATGGGAAATTGAATTTCAAGAAACCACGTGTCTTTGCACTGCCTATCAATTCATCGTCTGTTATTAGAAAGTCCAATATTGCCCTCTAAATTAATACCAAATGTTCAATAAGAACATTTTCTCATAGATATAGCAAAACCAAGGGTATTTTAACTGACACAGTAATTGGTAGTGCTATAATTGCAAAGTGAAAAGACGTTACATTAAAGATTCATTCATTTCCGAAGCCCATGTCATAGTACACAGTCATATCAAAACTGTAGATCCCCTATTGTGTTCCCCCTGTCAGGACATAATCATTCTGTCCTGTTGAAATTGAACAAGGATAGATTTTGTCCTATTGATTTCCGCAAGAACCAGGACATTCTATCCTATTGGTTTCCTTGTTTTTATCATAGTTTGTCTAATCTCTTGTCCATCCTTGTTGCATCCTTGTTTGGCTATCTGTTCATCTCTGTTTCACAGTCTGTCTTTTCCCTCTTTTATACTATGCGTAATGCTACAACTACAGCCTGTTTTATATGTTCATATGTCTTGGTGCCTGTCTCTCTGATTGTCAGTCTGCCCGTTTCTTGTTTGATTTGAGTGTCTGTCCGTTTCTCTCTCTCTCTCTCTCTCTCTCTCTCTCTCTCTCTCTCTCTCTCTCTCTCTCTCTCTCTCTCTCTCTCTCTCTCTCTCTCTCTCTCTCTCTCTCTCTCTCTCTCTCTCTCTCTCGCCAATGTGTTATATATCTGAACATAACTTTGAGCATTTTAAAACGCCCCCACCCCACTATATTGCACAGAACTGGGGAAGCTAACCAGGTTGCCATGATCCTAGCTTTGACTTAAATGTGATTAATTTATTAAGTGAATGTTGCTTTCATCATTTGAAAACGTCCCGCCAACAGACGGAGAAGCTAACCAAGGTGCCGTGATCCTAGCTGTGACTTAAATGTGAAATGTATTATGTGAATTCAGCTTTCATCATTTTAAAACGTCCCGCCAACTAACAGTCGGGGAAGCTAACCGGGGTGCCGTGATCCTAGTTACGTCTTGGATGTATAATGTATTATACATGTGAAGATAACTTTGATAATTGTGTTCACTATTTACCCCGCTTCAGCCCGAGAGGCTGACCACCACTCTGGAGTACAGCAACGTGGTGTTCTGTGTGCTGTTCACCACCGAGATGACCTTCAAGATCCTGGCCTATGGCCTCTACACCTACATCAGTAACGGCTTCAACGTCTTCGATGGCTTCATCGTCATTCTCAGGTATCTGTCATAAACTGTCCTGTAACTTTTGTAAGGGTGTTTCTTTTCAGGCTGTGCGCCTGAATTTTGGTTTTGTGCCATGACCTGACTGAAGTGTAGGTTTACAAACAAACACGGGGAATAACTTCCATTGCTCGTCTTCTCATACCGTTTCCCTACCATCAAGTGTCACTGTTCGTGCCACTCCTCAGTGTTGTGCTTTAGTTCAAGGAGATCACGTGAAATCCCTTTACATACTAAAATGTCATTGCATTGGTATCATTAGTTTTGAAGCGTTAGCTCAACAAACAACTTTACCCCCTAAGTTAACAATCACAAATCGCAGCTACTCAAAATTGGTCACAATCGGGTTGTCCACCCAGACAGCAATAAACTGTAGTCATGTAGGCGCAGTTCCCCCGGGCTTCCTTGACCACTTAGGGGGTTCATGCGACATCGTGTAAATTGTTTGCTTTGTCAAAAACAGTGAGCACTCCCAATTGTGACTCGTTTTGAGTACTATGCTTCTGTGACTTTCAAATGTGTGTGTGTGGGGGGGGGGGGGGGGGCGTTTTTTGTTGAGCCACACTATCTAATGTAATAACGCGAAAACAATGAAATTTGAGATGTCAGTACACACGTTCTTGAATTACTTAACTGCAACAATTGCGTTGATTTGATTAAGCCATCTTTCTTTTGTGCGCTTGTAAAAACAAAGTGATACGTAACTTTTGTTGAGTAGCATAATAGCATGTATTTCTTTAGCTACATGGCGAGGAGTAGTTGTCAAAACGTAGGGCCTACAAGGAATACAGAAGGGTGACAGTAGGCCCTACGTTTAGGCAATTATCCCTCGATGGGAAGAGAGGCATTGAACACCGAAAACAGAAGAAGAAAACCTGATCAAATCAAATTGTAAAGATGATTCTGGTTAACCCATTCTCCCAAACAGCATGGTGGAATTAGGCCAAGGCGGTGCCAGCGGTCTCTCCGTGTTGCGGACGTTCCGGCTGCTGCGGATTCTGAAGCTGGTGCGCTTCATGCCGGCACTGCGGCGCCAGCTGGTGGTGATGCTCAGGACTATGGACAATGTGGCCACCTTCTTCGCTCTGCTGGTCCTCTTCATGTTCATCTTCAGGTCCGTCATGTTTCGTTTCTTGTGCTCTGTTTATAACGTGTGTCGCTTGGTGAGTGTGTGTGCGTGAGTGTACAGCTCTGTTTAAAAGGTATGTCTGTGGGTGTAGATGTGTGCGACGTGTGAATATGTGCTCATAATATGCGTGGGATAGAAGGTGCGGTAGGAGGGGTGGGTGGGTGGATTTAGGAACTTGTGTGCTTGTGTGTTTGATGGTGAAGGAAATAATGTGGAGGGGGAGGGGCGTGCATGTGTGTGTGTGTGTGTGTGTGTGTGTGTGTGTGTGTGTGTGTGATGGTGGGGTACAAGTGGCGTGTGTGTGTGTGTGTGTGTGTGTGTGTGTGTGTGTGTGTATGTGTGCGCGCGTGTGTGTGTGAATATGTGTCTGTATGTTGGACAGTGAGATGGTTGGTCAGCATGTCTGCCTTTCTCTCTTGGAAACAGGTTTATTCTCTTTATGTGTGTGAAAGGCCATGTACATGTGTCTGGTTGTATATATATAATGTAGTGTACGTTTGTATGTGTGCAACAAATATTGCTTATTTGTGTGAGAGAGAGAGAGAGAGAGAGAGAGAGAGAGAGAGAGAGAGAGAGAGAGAGAGAGAGAGAGAGAGAGAGAGAGAGAGAGAGAGAGAGAGAGGGACAGAGACAGAGACAGATAGACAGACAGACAGACAGACATATTATATTGGATATTGTATTTAATACACTAAAGTTCAAGCATGATTATGTAGTTTTGTTTTATAACCATTATGTTTGTGTTTATAAAGATATCTTTATTCGCATTATTGATGGAAGGATTATTTTACGATTCCAATGTTTGTTTGTTTGTTTAATTGCGACAAGAATGAGTAAATCTTTGTTTTGAATATGTTCCCCATTTGTTACATGTTTGCTGAGTTTAAACCAGATTCCATTCAGTTTGACTTCAATCAAATATGGAAAAAACTTGAATTATTTTATCTAGCTATATAATGCGCTTTGCGCTTTATCTTTTGGGTCACTGATGTTAAGTCAAGGGAATGCCGTGTCACACTTTTTTTTGTTTTTTGTTAAGTTAATTTGCGTTTTATCACATCACAAATTCTTTTTAGTTTCACCGCTTAAGTTACATTTTATATGCTTTTTCATTAAGCGATTTACCTTTTGAGTTGCTAATTTGTTTGTTTTTTGTTTGGTAGTCTTTTTTTATTAGCTTATGTTTTTGTTTTATTTTGCTTTGTCTTCGTTTTCATTACACAGTGTACTTTTGTTTCCTTTTCTTTATTTAAAACACGTTTGTTTTGTTCCATGTGACACAATGCAGTTTCAGTTAACTTAAATAATACACGAAACTGTGTCAAACTCTCGTGATAGGTTTTTTTATATATAATGCATTCACTTGTCATATTTTAGTTTCGTTTTCGTTAATTTTATGTTCGGTTTTTTTCTTGTTCAGTTTTGTATTTTGTTTTCACGTTGAATGATTTGTTTGTCTTTTATCGTAGTCTTCTTTTACACATTTTTATTTATTTTCTGTGCGTTTGTCACTTGTTTTATTTCTAGCATTCTGGGAATGAACTTATTTGGCTGCAAGTTCTGTAAAGAACTCGAACCGGGCATTCGCAAATGTGACCGCAAGAACTTTGACTCTCTCCTCTGGGCCATTGTCACCGTCTTCCAGGTATTCCTCCTTCTTCGAGACTTTTTCCTTCCATCCTTCTGCCTGCTGCAGTGCCAGAACTCAAAGCCTTGACTTTGCATGATGTTGCAAGATGACAATTTTCCCTAGCATAACTTTCGTTGGTTTTCTTTTTGTTGGCGCTTTTGTCCTGGATGGAATAGCTCTTGGATATTGTGTACAGTTTGTTGGTAGTCTGTCTCAGTTGATAAACGTAACCTCCCACCCCCCAACACCCACCACCACCCCCGCTCCTCATCTTTGCCCATTAAAATGGCGTGCACGGCATTTTATTGTCCAGAACTGTTGTAATTTCGTTATGTTTCTATTAGCTTTCAGATCCTTACTGTCTTCGCTGTTAAGCTTTTTGTTCCATGGATTTGAGCTTTCTAATCAAAGTAACCCGATTAACCAGAACCTCGGTATATAAGAGTGCAACTCCTTTTTCTCTTTTTGAACTTTTGATAATTAAACCTATTTCCAGAACCTTTGTATTTATCGCACCTTTCTCAGCATTACAACTAAAAGAGACCTAAGGTTCGATAAATAGGCCTGGGTTAGAAAACAATACAATGAACCCCTTAAGCAAAACATAATTACTCCCACTCCCATAATTACTATCAGGACATTGTTTGTTTTTATAAATAATAAACATCGTTTTTTGTATTGTGTATGTCATCTCTAGTATAGACAATTTGGGTTTTTTCCAAGACTACATGTACTTTTTTTTAATGCCAACGATTATTAAATTAAGTAAACAGATGAAAATGAAGCTAGTCAGAAGTCCAAGGTATTCACTGCATTTAGCCAACAGATCTCCATTCTCAAAATGTGTTATTTTATCGTATTAAGCACTTAAAGAGCCAGAATAAAGCGACAGATCATACAACCTGTCGATCAACTAGTGCAAACACAATTCGTGTTGTTATATGTTAGGCTAGTTCACTGTACTGTTGCCCGTAGTAACGTTACGCTACTGTGTGTCTATGTTGTCTTCTTTGTAGTCCAAGAAGGCAAATGTCTTTGTTTCAAGCTTTTCATTGAAACTAAGCAGCGTCGATGAATAATGAATACCCTCTTTGTTAATGTTAGTGTATTTGTTTCGTCTGACAGCTTTGCAAAGCATAGGGTGTTTTGTTTTAGGTTTTAGGTTAGGTTTTTGTTTTGTTTAACCGCTAGATAACCGATTGTAGATTTGAGTTTTTGCTACTCTAGGCAACGAGTCAACACCAAAGACCGCTTGACTTCAGAAAAATGACGTCGGAACCTTGTGGATCTTTCCTTTGTTCTGACTTTGTATCACTTGCACTGCTTCTTTGTTTTTGGTTTGTGCACTATTGCTTTTGTATGCTTCTTTGGTTTTCCTTTATTTGCAATAGTTTAGTTTAGAGAAGCTAATCGTTGCATTGGTCAGATCAGTTGAACAAATGGGTGGCTTAAAAATCCTACGAATCTTGAGTCGACATTTTTACCCACGTTTTTTAACGTTTGAATAATAAGCTTACTCTTGATGCAATTGAATTATTACTGGCTACAGAAGTTTAGCTATTGAGACACTAAAAATGATATGTCATCACTCGTCAGCAAGATGTTTGTCCTTCAAACCATTTATTTCCAAATCCCTTTCGCTGTTGGACATCACAATGTTCTGATATTTGAATGTTTCATTTTGTGTGTGCTTTGTTTTATATTTCTGTGCCCCAAGTGTGTAGGAAATAAACTACTGGCCTTGCCCTGCCTTGCTAGTGCTCACACACATTATATCTAACTACCCAGACGTTTTGTAATGTAAACTGTCTTCTTGTTTAAGATTTTCATCCGGTAACTATGACTATTAGGTAAAGGTCATCGTCAGAAATGGGTCGAGAACTGGGGAGGTCGTCGTTGTGATACGAATGTTACCCACGGGTCTGTAAAACACCATGTTAGTTCATGTGTCCATCTATATGCTAGGTTGTAGTTTAGACAGTCATCCCCATCACATTTTCTCACTGAACATTTTCACCGAGGTGCTACAGTCTCCCATTCTCGGGAAAGGGATAGGGTTAGGATCAGCCTAGGGTTATCGCCATGAACCTGACATCCATTTTACACTGATCTGACCATTATAATTGTGCTTCAAGGTGGTACCCGACGTTCTAATTTCTAGCGTGGGCCCATGCCCAATTCAATCCCTGCAATCCTAATGTCAACCTGAATAAGAAACACTAAACGACCCTGGTAGGTAAATGAATACCAGCAAGCCGATAGAAGAATGTGGACTTACCCGGTGTTTACTTTTGCTTTTCTTATTTCTTTCTTTCTTTCTTCCTCCTCTCTTCCTTCCTTCTTTCGTCCGTCTTCTGGGTTCCCGTGGCGCGGCATGCAGTATCCTTGGCATGAGTCTCTTTGGTGGTAGATATTGTGCGCGCCCTGACGGCACGCGCTGCTCGTGCGAAGAGCGCTACAATGCCAGCAGCGGCTGCGTCACTGATCGCGCCAATTTTGACAGTCTCTTGTGGTCGCTAGTGACCGTGTTCCAGGTTAGTAAAGGGTGAACATTATAGCGTATCATATGGGCCAATAGTAGAATGAGAGCTGTACAGTAGATGATTTTCTTCAGTAATAAACAAACCCCATCATGTTACAGCTTAATCTTTCGTGGAAAAGTATGACTCTCAATCTAACCGGCGTTTGCACTGGCTCTAGCGCTGCAGCCAATATGGGCTGTGTTGGCCTTTGGGGACTTTCCCCAACCCCCGGTTGTCCTCGAATCCCTTTGGCCAAGAGAGTGGGGATGCATCCTGCACAAGGTATATCCGCAATAAACTAATTCTATCCCAGCCCGTTGGAATAGCAGGTTCCCCCTCTGCTATCTGGCAGTCATAGTCGGAAACGACTGACTGGTAAACATACACGTTGAAGGCAGGATTCTGCACTAACAATCAGACAAAGCTGTAGAAACGACAGCCCATTTTATTGATGGGATAATACACTTTTTTAGACACACAAAATTCCAGCCAAACATTAATATCTTCTTACTTTTTTCTTCATGTTTAGAACACCCGTTCCTGCAGGCTTATCATAGCAGGCACTTCATCAAACGTTTTCAATCGCAAGGAACAAACAACAATATTTTCCTTCTCACAACCTACTTGCAGCTGCAATCAGAGATTGTTTCATTTATTTGTGTGACATAAAATGGTACCCCATGTATAGGCCCAACACGCGCGCGTGCGGACACACACACATATATATGCACGCGCGCACACACACACAAGCATGCACACGTACACACATACACACACACACGCGCACATACGCACACACACACACACACACACACACACACACACACACACACACACACACACACACACACACACACACACACACACACACACACACACACACTTATGAGGATGGTCTCTCCTTTTTAGCTACTCAGCGTTTCTTTCATGTTCTAAACTAATAAGTTGGGTAACGTGATTATTTGAACTTTGACATAAAATCACAAAGCATCTGTGAATTTAGAGAGAAAAAAGACATATGATTAAAGAGAGAGAGAGAGAGAGAGAGAGAGAGAGAGAGAGAGAGAGAGAGAGAGAGAGAGAGAGAGAGAGAGAGAGAGAGAGAGAGAGAGAGAGAGACAGAGAGAGAATGGGGTAGGGGGTAATTATTATAAAAATAAATCATTTTAAATTTTGACCTTGATTATAGCAATGAAAATACAAAAATAAAGGGACACACATCCATTGTTTCCAAGGCATGTAATTGCATGTTAAAAGAATGCTTAATTAAATTTGCCTGCTATATTATTTGTTTCAATTTTAGTTTAAAATGCACAAACCAAAATCCATGCATTAACTAAACCATTTGTATTATAAAACATTCATGAATAAGTAAATCATCATTTACATACATATCGGCGTAGTTAGTTTGAACGTGATTGTTAATTTTTCAATGTGTTGTTTAGAAAGTAATCTGGACGATCATGTACTCCGTTGATGTCAAAGGCAGCATACAAATATGTATGTTTTGTTTATGAAAGTGTTGTGAATTGTCGATGCTTACATGTTTACATTATGAAAGCAATGGCTGTTTCATATACTTGTTTGCTAGATATTATCCGAATTGCGTGGTCTAATAATCTAGCCTACGTTCTGGTGTTTGTAAGATTGTACAATTATAAAATATTATTTATGTTCAGCATGTGCGCCACTGTTCATTTGCATCTGTGTTTATTATACATTAAATAGGTTATATGAGTCATCTGGCACATTTCTCTCTTTTCTACCTATGAAAGAGCATGGTTTTGAATTACTGTGGTATGTCACAAGTTATGCTTACATTTGATATTAGGCATGTTTTATGCTCCTTAAACATGACAACATATAGGAATGTAGAAACATAATTGTGACCCAGCACCACGAAAGGGACATTGAGTCGCTGGGCTAGTTTATCACAACAGGCTTGCAAAGTCAAAAATCTCATTTTTTGTCAATTTGAGTTATGGGTATAGTTGTGTTCTCCAACAACTTATCTTTCGTAATTATAAAGGACAATCTTTATTATGATATCTAAATGGTCTTATAAGTACTTTGAAGTGAGTAGGTCAATGTATTTTCTTCACCTAGGCTACAATTTAGACTGTGTTTTCTCAAAATGGCCGACGCTCACCCTACTAACTTTAAATGCTCATAACTGTGCAACAGAAAAAGTAGCAAAAATGGTTCTTGTATTATTATAATGAGAATTGTCAGAAGTTTTCAAATGTATAATTTTCTCAGAATGGTCAATTTGACACTTAATGTCCCTTTCGTGGTGCTGGGTCACAATTTAGGGAACTGAATAAAGAATAATCGCTAAATATGGCATCCTGTGTTGGTAGCTATTGGAACATTGCATTCTTTTAATCTTTTCCTGGAAGACGTCTCTGTTTTTACATTCAAAATTGTTAGCGTGGGTTTTTTTTTAATCCTTCAAAATAACAATCTAAATGTACATATTTTGCTCTCGTATCACAACGTGCTTTCTTATGCATCAAAATAGTATTCCACCAAAACATCGGTGTGTGTAATTTAAAACTAATGTTTCTGTGAGAACAATGAACCAAGAATTTGATTTCAGAATTTGCTATAACGATATTACTGTTGCCAGTATTTTATATATTATTGTTGTTTACAATAGGCTGCAGGTAAAGACCCTCTAGGGTTGTCCGAAATACATGATATATAATATAATCAATATACTATAACATAATGCTATAATATAATGACTTATAACGAATGTCAAACCAATTGGATTGATATTGCAGTTGAGTGTCTTTCCCTTTAACTGATATTATACTTTCCGTTTTTGTGTGTCATATTTACATCCTACGCAAGCACGCTCACGCACCGCCTACGCACGCACGCACACACAAGCACACACAAACACAACACACACACACACTCTCTATCTCTCTCTCTCTCTCTCTCTCTCTCTCTCTCAACGTCTCTCGGTCTCTCCTCTCTCATCTCTCATCCTCTCTCTCTCCTATCCCTCCTCTCTCTCTCTCTCTCATCCTCTCTCTCTCTCCTCTCCTGCACAAAAAAGTCTCTCTCTCTCCTCTCTCTCTCTCACTCCCCCCCTCTCCACACTCCCCGCCCTCTCTCGCCCCCACTCCCCCCCCCCCCCCCCCCCCCCGTGAGGCCTACACTATGTCCCTGTTTATAAAGGTGCTCACCCAAGAGGATTGGAACACGGTACTCTACAACGGCATGTACTACACTTCCCCCCTGGGCCTCGCTCTATTTCATCGCCCTCATGACCTTCGGCAACTACGTTCTCTTCAACCTCCTCGTCGCCATCCTCGTCGAAGGGTTTTCTACTGAGGTGAGGACAACATGAGTTTTGTGACCATCTTTAATATGTTTGACATGTTCTATGGCGAATCGTTAAGATTAGCATTAATATTACAGCCCCCCCCCCCCCCCACCCCCCCACCCCCCGTCGACAAGTTAAGGCCGCGTCGATGGCCATCGGGGCTGTCACCCACCTCGTTAAATGTTGAATTGTTGGTATAAATTGTAAGTTGTAATGATTGTTATGTACCCTTTTAAGTTGTATCGATATTTATTTACAATAAGGCGAGAAAAGTGTCGGTTTATTCTGTATGCATAGCATGGAATGGTGTCTGATTTCGTGGTTGCGACGTTAACTGGTTGGCTACAATGTTTTAAATTATTTTTTTAATAAGCGATCAGGTTGCGGATGAAAATATTGATGATGATGATGATGATGTCGTTGATGATGATGATGATGATGGTGTTAATAATATGAAAATAATACTGCATAACACAACGAAAACACCCGATCTTGGCGAGAGAATGTTTGGGTGTTTTATGTTTTTGGTTCATTTTATTCTTGTTGGTTGTTCTTTTGTCAATTCAATACTCATGTAAAACTGCAGTGGCCTATTACAGATGGCTTAAATAAGTAATACGCATTATAATATATAGCTAACTATTCTTTAATACTGTCTTTTTTGTTCTAATATAACATTTATGTCAATGCTACTAACACCATTATTTTTCATCTTATTTTGAAAACGTTTTAGGATGATGACAAAAAGCGAGAGAAGCAAAAGGAGCAAGAGGAGCTGGAAAAAGAGGAGAAAGAGAAAGAGCGACAAAGACTAGCGGAGAACAACAACATTGCTGAGATCCAGAGAGAAGCGGACAAAATGACTCTGTCCGGATCCCTGGATGTCAAGAACAACAAAGAAAAAGGTACACACGCCTTGGAAAAACAAAAGTAACACTGCGTGGTATGGTACCCCTACCATGTAGATGTTTATATTATTAACATTTGATACAGTTCTGCCCCAAACTGTAACTGCGTTTTTCTTGATGGTGCGCTTTAACCCTTTCACCGCCAATGTCGCATTTATGCACCACACTGATTTAACATCCACGTCACTACAAGGCATAACATTAGGATCTGTTATCCAATGACCTTATGTTAATTTTGGGAGACAAGGAAAGAAGTCACAGGGCTGAGGGGGATTCACAATATTGCAGATGCCAACTTTTCTTCACCCAGGTAATTTTGACGGACATTTTTGGCTGAAAATTGCTGGCGTGCAATGATTGAAAGCTAGATCTGCAGCAGCTATTTGCTTGTACATGTATGAACCATAGAAAATAAGAGTTGGTTGATGACAGGAGTCTCTCTTTCTTCCCAACAGAGAAGAAGATGAAGGCCCTCCCTCCGCCAGTCTCCGTCACCACCGTGAAAGAAGACAACCACCTCCATCAGAACCCGCATCACCATCATCACCCCCACCACCATCCCAACCAGGACCCCAGTCAGGTGCCTCCTCCACCACCCCTACCATCCCCGGAGGGTCCCCTGAACCCTCCCCCCATCATCACGCACACGGCAGCCACCCCTATGGGGACCCCCATGGCCACTCCTCAGGGCTCGCCCAACGAGGGTGCCCTGAAGGACAACAACAAGCTCACCGTGTCCGTCAACATCAACCGCAGCTCGCTGTCCGTCGATGGGGACAAAACCAACGTGAGTATGGACTAACTAGTTGACTATAACGAGGCAAATGCGCATACATAGACGCACATAGATTGAAGGGCAGGCAGGAAATTGTTGCGCAGACGAGAGTGCTCAGTTTATTTGACTTGGCCAGTATTTCATTCAAATGAAAATGTATGTGGCAAAATGAAGAAAGCAAGAAAACAATATAAAAACAAACACAAGCACACAGGTGACGACGCTGGGTGCCCCTCTGCTGTTACCACCATCTCAAACAATATAGGTAAAGAAAGAAAGCAGTTGGGGGGGGGGGGGGCACTTTTGAAAAGCGGTGAATCAGGTCAAGTAAGTCTTTGGACTCAAGTGTTCAATGAAATGGTGAACAAGCGTAAATGAATCGTGGTACAAGCAATCAACCAAAGATACATCTGAACTAACGGCAGCAAAAACAGGTTCACGATGGCATGCAGACAAAACAAACTATCTCAAAAGGCCTGTTATGAAAAGAAAAAACCCGCTGTTAAATACTTCAGAATTTCATACAAAAAAAGACTTTTCATTCAAATGCTTTGAAATTCTCTCCCTTTGTTATTTTCGCTTACGCCTTCACAGTCCAGCCTCAAAGGTTCCCCGAGACCTTCCCCGCGCCTGTACCGCTCGGGAAGTCGAGGCAGCCAGAGGAGCAGAAGCAGCAGCTGGAAGCTGAAGAACTATCACCGGGGAAGGAAAGCATCAGGCCCCGCGGGAGGGGGAGCTGGCGGGGCAGGGGGAGACAAGGGCAGTTTGATGGGCGACAGCTTGTCCGACAGCTGCGAAGACCCTGAGGAGGATTTGCTGTCCTCTAGTCAGAACTCGCGCTCCCCTTCCGTGTACAGTCGTCGTAGCGTCGGTGGTGGTGGTGGTGGTGGTGGTGGAGGAGGGCATGGACAAGTCGTGAATAACCAGAGGTGAGTTCATGGTCAACTTAGGACGCCCATTTCACCGCCAGGTTGGCAATCAAACCAGTAGGGCCTTAGCGCGTGATATTCTTAGTTGGCGGGAGAGAGAGAGATATATAGATAGAGAGAGAGAGAGAGAGAGAGGGGGGGAGGGGGGGACTAATCTCCCTTTCTCTCTTCTCTCTACCCCCAACTAAGAATATCACGCGCTAAGCCTCTACTGGTTTGATTGCCACCTGGGGTAAAATGGGCGTCCTAAGTCGCTCATGAAAGGGCACACTTGACACTTGATAAGTTTTAATGCTGAAGACTCTATCCGCAGCATAGAGTTGAATGGAAAAACTTACGTGTGATCAACATTTCAAATACTTTAAGATAGTTACGGGGGAGAAAAAGACAGTGGGGGTTGGATACTGATAAATGATGGGAGGGGAGTTGACAGGGTTAGAGGGGATAGGGAGGTTGGAGAGTGACTTGATGAGGAGGAGAGATAGTGTTGGGATGAGAGAGAGAGAGAGTGAGTGTGTGTGTGTGTGTGTGTCCGTCTGCCTCTGTGTGTGTGTGTGTGTGTGTGTGTGTGTGTGTGTGTGTGTGTGTGTGTGTGTGTGTGTGTGTGTGTGCACGCTCGCGAATGTGTATGATAGCATTAACTTATTCCTGTGTTAAATATTAACTCTGATCTTTCTTCGAGGTTTCAGTTATTTAATTTATTTATTTACTATCCATTTGTATATTATGTATTGACACTGTATTATCCATAGTATCTACTTAAATCAATTACATTAACTAATCTCATTCTCACTGTTTGAGACGATTTGCACTGGTAACTCATCAAACTCCCTTTTCTTGCCATTCTTTGCTGACTCACTAGTACTAATACATCATGTCAGGTTTGAAGTCACTCGGGAAATTAATACTAGAATTAGAATCACGATTTATTTGAACAGAAGTAGTTTTATTCTACACATACCGTTATAAAAGTGTGCGCACACATATTACAAGCTTTTAGTCGTAGCCATTACAAACCAATACCATGGCGTAAACCAGGAAAGGGCTTGTATTCACGTTGAGATAATATGGGACTGATCATCATGGTATATAATCTGAGAAGTCCTTCTAAAGTCCAATATCAAATCCTACTACTTTAGGACTTCTAAGATATCATGATGATAAGTCTCATACTATCCGAATGTGAATGCAGGCCCTGGGTTTGATTCCAATTTGTGATGCCAATTCGACTGGGTTTATTATTTTAAGATTCGTTTGTTGGTCTGTTCTTTCAGCTGTGTCACCTATTATTTCAGGTAATTTGTTAGCTTTCTGCTTTTTGTGTTAGAGGAAGGGGAGAAGACAGATGAAAGGGAAGATAATCATGATATCTATATACACGCATATCCAATCCAATACACAAACAATCCAAAGCACACACATGCCATTGAGTTCAACAAATAATGGTATCAACGTTTCCGATGTTTCATTATTATGAATGGAAACAAAGAAACAAAAATGGGGAGGGGCTGCGAGACAGAACACGATTTAGGAGCGTGGACAACACACACTGTTGAGTAGGCCTGTGATAATGTATGTTAAATAGACCTATGTGTTTCCATGTGTGATGATAAATGTCTCCTGTATTCCCCAACCCTACTCCATCTCTCCTTCTTCCACCGCAACCTTCTTTCCCACATCTCTCAAATTTCGTTTACGTGTACACTTCCAGGTCCTTCCTTTATGTTTTATTTTATTTTCACTTTCCTACTCTCTTTCTCTGTTCGTCTCTTACTATGTGCCCCCTTCCCTCTTATCCGATCATTGAGATATAGCGGTATTTTGAAGCGATAAATGTCACCTCCTGGTATGGGAGGCCTGAATCGTTAAACCACTCCCATTTGCATTAGCATTCTCCTCCTCTCCCAACTCACCTTACATGCAGCCCCACCCCCTCACACGACATCAATACTAACACGCTGTTATTGGGAGTATGATGAAATTTCGTTTAACGTTATCCAGCCTGGAACAGGCACATATGGGACATTAATGACTATAAAGATAGTGTCACGATCCTGAAGGTACTGCAATACCAGGAAAGTTCCGAAGTTCTGTTTTTCATAATGTATGAACACGTGCAAGCACTGCAACTCCGCTGCAAACGTTCACACTTGCACACACGCACACGTGCGCACGCGCACACGCACCCCCCCCCCCCCACACACACACACACACACACATACACACACACACACACACACACACACACACACACACACACACACACACACACACACACACACACACACACACACACACACACACACACACACACACACACACATACACACGCACGCACGCACGCACGCGCACATGCACATGTAAGCAAGCACGCATGCACGTTCGCGCGTACACAGCACTCATGTCCAGATGTGTGGTAGTTGACTCTGTTGATAGTTCAGGTGTAGTTTCTTTTGTATTTCCCAATACTCCATTCCTCATACCCCACCCCACCCCCCATATTCCTTCTCCCAAATCTCCACCCACGTCTTCCACCCCCATTCCTTCTTATGCTGGTACTTTCCAGACCTTATCTTTGCAATATGATAACTAATATGTTCTTGTCATTAAGTAATTTTAAATAAATTGGTCATTTGCCTCTTCTGCATTTTAACATGTCACGAATATACATTTTTAAAATGTTACGAAATCATTACGCAGATTGCATGATGCTCAAATACAATAACACATATGCATATTAAGATAGCATCCCCCTCCCCCCCCCCCCCCCCCCCCCCCCGCACACAGTGTTACACGCCTGTCACCTACTCACACCTGTCCACAGATATCGACACACATGCACACGACCAGCTAGTCAAAACCGACTCAGACGAAGACATGTGGTGTAAAGTGGCACAGAGGTTCGCCCTGTGTCAAGTCAACCCGAGTTCGAACCTGGATATAGCGGGTATTTCCTCTCAATTTGCACTAGGCCTTACGGTCTGAACGTGGAGTCTTTTGGATGCGACGATAAACCGAGGTCCCGCGTGTCCATGCACTTAGCTCAAGTTAAACCCAGTGGCAACGAAAAAGTTGTCATTTGGTCAACATTTACCCCACCCCCCCATCCCACCCCACCCTCCTTTCCTTCCTCATCAGTCACACAAAAATTGCAAGCAAAAGAAAGATGGGTGGCGCGCCTCTGGCTGCGACGCGCTCTCCAGGTGGGAGTAACCCGAATTTCACAGAGACGCCTCTGTGACCATAAAGTACCAAATACATATTTTCTTATGCACTTGCACAATCTTTGACACTCAAATATGCGTATGTGGTTGTGATCATGCTTTTACACTTAGCAGCATTCTTGACACACCAAAATAATCTGTGGCATTAGCATTAAATTATTGTTGCAAGTATAATCATTTTACATGGGTATTTTTTAAATTATTATTATTGTAGGGCCTACTGTTTAAACAAAAATCACGTTCATATCTTACAAGCATTCTTTAAAATGTATTCATTTGTACTGTTCGTATAGTTAACATTACTTCAATACAAAATTACTTCACGCATAAAGCTTTGAAAAGGAGTTCACATTATGTTTGGAAAATGTATATGTCATCTTCATATGCTTCACACGTGTCTCACCTTTCACTTCTTGCATATTTCTTTCGTGACATGTTTTATTTACATTTCCCACCCACTCACAATTCATGTCTTCCCAACCCTCCATCTCTCCCCTCTCATTGTCAACGCATACTTCTGTTTGATTTTAAACTGTCTCATTACATGTATTTATTAATAATCACTATATTACTGATTTTCATCCTGTGTCAAATATCTACATTCAGGTAACAAAGCATTGTGTAGCTTTTACTGCAAATGATTAGAAACGTGTCAAACTCCGACTGCAAAATAAAAGCAATGATGAACAAAACAGCGTACTGTCATTTTCATACTTGTAATCGTGATTTCTCTTTAAAGTTATTTATTCGCGCATTCTTCTTAAAACTTCATCGTTAAATTGATTTATGTTAGGCCTATAGCCTCCACATTTGCAATCAGTTATTCAAAAATGGACATTTCTGTCAGTATTTTCGTTTGATTATTTTGTAATTTAGCGAAACGTTTTGGTATCCTGACACACCATTATTAGAATTTCAAGATGTCACAATTTAGGAGTTGCTTGTTTCTTTTGCGTTAAATCAATGATATCACAATTTAAGTTAGATCCACTTATGACAATATACTGCATATGACTCAACCGTATCTTATTTCATGATGATAACAAATATTTGCACGTATTTCTGAAAACCACGCAAAACCACTTTTAAAAAATCTTATTTTTTTACGTACATCCTGTTCACTCCTGTTTTTCCCTTCAGCGATTGCAACGGCCACTTACCCCTCAACAACCAGCGCGCGCTGAGCCCCCAGAACTCGGTCAAAGGCCACCAACGGACGCTGACCCCTAGGAACTCCATCAAGAGCAACCACAGCTGGAGTCGCAACAACTCCATCAGCTCGGGTCGAAGCATCTGCAACTCCTTCGAGCTGAGTCGCCAGAACTCGTTCACCAGCCACCGCACGCTCAACTCCCTGGGCAGCGGGACCTCGCGGGAGGAGCAGCACCTCAAGGCCAAGAACCTCGTGGACCTGCCCGAGGTCAAGGTCCCCCTGGACAAAGGTGAAGGTGAACAGGGTAGTGATGATGACGAGGAAGAAGAGGACCCGGATGCTATTGACGAGACGGTGAGTGCACGGGAGTTGGAACTTGTAAACCTTGTAAAATAATTTCCAAAGAATGTATTTGTTTTTATTTCGTTTCTTTTCGTTGACTTTGATTCAGAACTAAACTAAGCATTGTAATCCTTAGGTTTATGCCTTTGCCTTCGTTTTCACTCTTGATTCGGATCCTTCCCTGTCTCTTCTTCTATTTTGTTGATTTTGTTTTCTATTTCGCAACTTTTTCCAGTGTTTTGTTTTCTTCTTCGTCTGCTGTTCTGATTTTTCTTTTAAAGCGTTTTCTGAAACGTATCGTCTTATTACGATTCCAGTCTATTGTACATAATATGGTTTGTTCTGTGTTTGCTTTTCTCTCTCTTTGTTGTTTGTTCTGTTTTTGTTTTTACTCATTGACATTTCAGAATACCGAAAAGTGATCTATTGACTTTTAATTGAAAGAAAAAATACCCAAACAAACGAAAACCTCTTTCTATCGTGAATGTTTTAAATATATATTTTAAAAAAAACACCAAAACCACTACTGTACTGGTGGCAGTTACATAAATGAGCGCTATTCGACGCATGTTCCTTTCACTAGGTAAACTGTCACTTCGTTGTTCGCAATGGCGTTATAAATTAATGTAATGTTTTACATTCCCCACGAAACTACATATTCAGAGACACAATGACTCTTTATACACGAAGACTTGGAATTCATTTTGTTTTCCTACACAGTTGACACGGGGATCAGTGCAACGTGAAACGGGCTTGTTGTTCGTGTCAGTGTGCCTTATTCCGTGCTTGCTTCTTTCATTGCAGGACTGGAACTGCTCCTGGTGCCCAGAACCCAAAGGCTGTTTTCTGACCAGACTCGAGTACTCCCTCTACCTCATGAACATGGACCACCCGTACGTTACCCTCCTCCTCCTCCTTCTTTTGCCTATCTTTCTTTTTTATTATTATATTCTCCAAGCCTCTGTTGTGTGTAACACAGTTTTTATATGCATTACTGAAGCTTAGTCAAATGGGATCAACTTCATGTGGAGAAAGCAAACATGCAATTCTTGCCTACTTTTCCTTTTCATATGCTATTTCTGTTACGTCCCAACTTGAGGGTTTGCGCTCTTTTAGCTGTTTTAGTAGCCTTTTTCTTTTCGGTTTCGTGTATGCTTTTATTATGTGTTTATGCTTTTGTTGAAAATTAGACTAAAGTCAAAAATTAAACTACAACTATAAAAACATATTATCGTGCCATCGTACGTATGGCTGGCAGCGGCTCCAATGTATCCATAATTAAATGTGAATGCCATCCCGTCCCGATACCACACGAAATGAGTTGTGTAGACCTAAGCTGATCTCACAGATGAAATATAATAATTAATAATGCTTATATAGCGCATAATCTTGCTAAGCAACTCAATGCGCTTTTCACTCACCATTCGTACAAACATTTCTAACAGACTGGTTCACGTATCCTCACCATGCATCTCTATGAAAATGAATACATTAGAGAATGCATTGCATATAATCATAACACAACACACTAACACCCACATCCCTTCAACCCCCCCCCCCCCCCCCCCACCCACACACACACACACACACACACACACACACCAACCATCCCCACCCGCCCCACCCTACTAAATATGTTTTATGTTTGATTGCTTTCAGGATTCGAAAGCTGTGTCACCACCTGATCTCCAGAAGATGGTTTGACAACACAGTGCTGTTTTTCATCGCCCTCAATTGTATTACCCTCGCCATGGAGCGACCAGACATCCCGCCTTCCAGCAAGGTCAGCCATCATTTGTTTTAAAGATAGTACATAATTATTACAGAGCAATGTTGTTACTTATCAACTTGGATCGTACAATCTTTGAATTGGAGCATCATGCCACACATTCAGTGATGTCCCGAGGTCCTGGTCATAGGCCATTGACTTATTAAAATACATAAAAATGTCCTATTGTGTTCTCCCTTGTCAGGACAAATGTCTGATTACATTTTTAACACAGGCACGCTTTGTCTTATTGATTTCTGCAAGTGCCAGGACATCGTCCTATTGATTTATCTCATCTCAGGACAGTTGATCCTATCGCATTTCGATCCTTGGTACATCACTGACATTACGTTCTCCCATCCTCTGATGTTACGAAAACTAGAAACTTAGAATTAAGGAACATTATGCCATTATCGGGACAGCTCAGCCTCGCATTATTTCCATAGAACTGAAAGAAGAAGACTTTGAAATTCAGAGTTTTAAACATGAGGTGTATCTAATGTGCAACTTTGCATATTATGTGTGTGTCTACTTCTGTATTTTTTGTTTTATCCAGGAACGAATGTTCCTGACCTATGCCAACTATATGTTCACAGTGGTGTTTGCCTTTGAGATGGTGGTGAAGGTGGGTTTATGTATCTTCTTAATAATGAATTACTTGTTTGTATGATTGTCTTTCGGTATGAAATTGCTCAATAATAATGTGGGTTTTTTTTTCTGAAAAGGGTTTTTATGGGGTTTTTCATTGTCTTTTGTCAATGCTGTGTTTTCCACCTGATTTATGTATTGCTTATTTAAATGAGATAGCTAAAATTAATATTCTTGACTAGACCTAACTTCGTCACAAAGCTATTTTATCTTTTCTTTGTTTGTTGGTGTGCGTTTTTGCAGCAAGTTTGTTCCAACGTTATGGAGGGATTTATGTGAGTAGAGTAAAACAACGACAATGATACAACAGGGGCCTACAGTATGACATTCATTGACTGAATAACCGTATGAGTTATTTATTGACATACAGTTTGTTCCAACGTTATGGAGGGATTTATGTGAGTAGAGTAAAACAACGACAATGATACAACAGGGGCCTACAGTATGACATTCATTGACTGAATAACCGTATGAGTTATTTATTGACATACAGTTTGTTTTTGACTGGTTTAGAAGTTTTTACATGCCTGAATGTGATTATCTATTCACGGTGCGTCCGTGTTTGAACGCGCATAAGTGTGCACGTGAGTGTGTTCTTGCGTGTTTATTGATGTGTGTACCCAACAGTGGGTGGATGTCTGGTGCCTCCGTTCAGGGCGTTGGACGACCCCACCCTCCACGAGTCATTTTCCGTGGGGATTCCGGGGGTCTTTCAGTACAACCAAAGCACCCCACCTCTGGAAGTTGTGTGCTTGCAACGTCCTGTTATCAGTCCCTATCTTTGTGTCATCTACTATTTTTCTGACATACAGTTTGTTCCAACGTTATGGAGGGATTTATGTGAGTAGAGTAAAACAACGACAATCAATGGCCCATTCTAGTGCCTTTAAAGAATATTCCAAATAATGTGCTCTTTTCAGTTCCTCCGAAATCGGAATGTGTCGGCTGAATGCAGCGAAGAGACCAGTGAAAACTGAAAACCGGATACATACTTTCCTCGCCCATATGGCATGGGAACGCAGAAGAAAAAGAACTGTGTGTGCATTAGGATATACTACAGGTCTAGTCAAATGCAATGGGTTTTTTTAATCCTATTTCAAAGAAACCCTTGATGGTTCTTTTTGATTTTTTTAAATATATTAATATTATACTTTTGAAAACCAACCGTGTTAGGTGCTGGCCAAGGGTCTGCTGATGGGGAGGCACGCCTACCTGAAGTCCGGCTGGAACGTGATGGACGGCTTCCTGGTGGCCATCTCCCTGGTGGACATCCTCATCTCCCTCACTGCAGACAGCAGCCCCCGCATCTTCGGCATCCTCAGGGTCTTCAGGCTGCTCAGAACACTGAGGCCTCTGCGGTGAGCTTTATCTGTCTCTCTGTAACCTCAGCCTCTGTCTCTCACATATTTGTATCATCAGGGGCTTCAGGCTGCTCAGAACACTGAGGCCTCTGCGGTGAGCTTTATCTCTCTGTCTCTCTGTAACCTTTCCCTCTGCCTCTCACATACCTTTCACTGGCGACATAAGCCAGCAGATCTTTGGTATCCTAAGGCTCCAGCGGTGAGCTTTAAAAAGTTCTTCTGCCCCTCTTTCTGTCTATTTCTGTTTCTGCTACACTGTCTTCACTGCAGACACAGCGCACGGATCTTCGGCATCCTTAGTCTTCAGGCTGCTCAAGCTATGGCCGCTGCGGTAAGATGTAGGCCCTATCTCAGTCCCCCTTTTATTTGTCCCTGTCTCTCGCTGATCAACTGGCATCTTAGTTGATATCCATTTATTACACAACCTATCACCTCTGCAGTGAGCTTTTTGTTTGTGGCTCAAGCCACAAACCTATAACTCACTTTGTCGGTCTGGTCGGTCTGTCGGTCCAAAATTGTCGCACATTTTGACAAAATTGTCGCACTTCAAATCGAGGCTACACTTCTGGCCGCTCTTTAAAATTATGTATTTTAAAAGCGTACAAAATAATAAACATATGTAATACAGACACTACAACAGACACGACGAGTATGCGGTGCTTCTTTTGATGAGTATAAGTAGGATACATAGTTTTAAATATTTTCCAAAAGATGTAAAAAGTTACGAAATGGTGCAGAGATAACATTCTGGTTTACAGATTAAAATTATGGAAAAGCCAGGGGAGGTAACTCATGATTGGAGTGGTAAAAATAGACCGCGTGCCACAAACTATTGCGATTTTGCGCTTGTTTTTCTGCCTCTTTGTACTCCGTATAATTATGTCTCTCTTTGTTTCTGTCTTTTTGATAGACATCCATTCTCAGTTCACTAACTGCAGACAGCAGCTGTGGATCTTCGGTGTCATTAGGGTTTTCATGCTGTCCTTAGGAAATTAGGGCCTCTGTACTGAGCTAAGGCGATCTCTGCCTCTCTGTGTGCCTCCGTTTGTCTCTCTCTGTTTTTGTCATGCGTGTGTTTTCGCTCACTGCAGACAGCAGCCATTGTATTTTTGTTACCTTTGGGACTTTTAGATCGTAATACCACCAAGGTCTCAGTTGTAAGTATTTTGTTTCTAAATGATTAGCCTTTTATGGTCATTCAACTAACGACGACAGTTAGCTATTTGCTATTTTCAACGTAATCCTGACACTAAATCATTCCTTTTCGTCATCGTCTATTTAGTGTGCTATCAAAACCCCCTACTGAACTCAACCAATTTGTTCCTGTTTGATTTGATATTAACAGTGTCCGTCCCTCAGTGTCCGTTTAATAGTTTACTTGTGTTGCTCTTTCCAGTGTAATCAGCCGCGCCCCAGGGCTGAAGCTTGTGGTACAGACACTGCTGTCCTCCCTACGGCCTATCGGCAACATCGTACTCATCTGCTGCACCTTCTTCATCATCTTCGGCATCCTTGGGGTGCAGGTCAGTAAATCAGTTTGTAGATGGAATGCACTTTCCATACATTGATTGGTGGACTTTCAACATGCAACGCTTACGTTGGCGTGTGTTTCGACTATAATCCACCTTCTAGACTGTCTATGCTTTGGTAGATCGTCTTTCTGTCAAAACCGCGAGTCAGTATACCAGAAGGAATGTTGAAGAATAGGTCAGCGTATCGATATATATATATATATATCCGTTGGTTTCCAAAGTTTTCGTAGTTAAATACATCTAATTAAAGCAACATGTGATTCACATGAAATAGAGATGATCATGATGTTAACAGTAGCAGTGACACATATGTGGGCGAACAAAATTAATAAAACACATACATTCAAATATTATGACTTTTGTGAAACTGTTTCTGTTTGGTGCCGTTGTTGATGCAAATCATTAACGGGGACCACAACGACGGCGATAATGATGATGATGATGATGATGATGATGACTGCCATGCTGATATGGAGAATGTTGATGATGAGAGTGAAGATGAAGACAATAACGACAATGATGATGACATTGCTATTATTTCAGCGGTTCTTCTATCGCAAAGGCCCTAACCTGGAAAGGCCCTAACATGGAAAATGTGATGACACTCTTCATGATGAAGATGACGACGACGACGATGATGATGATGATGACGATGATGACGATGACGATGATGATGATGATGATGATGATGATGATGATTGTTTCAGATGTTCAAGGGTACCTACTACTACTACAAAGGTCCTAACGTGGAACACATGATGATGATGATGATGATCATGACGAAGGTGATAATGATATCATTTCAGCTGTTCAAGGGTACCTTTTTTCTACTGCAAAGGACCCAACGTGGAACACATGATGATCTTGATGATGATGATGATGATGACGAAGGTGATAATGATATCATTTCAGCTGTTCAAGGGTACCTTGTTTCTACTGCAAAAGCCCCAACGTGGAACACATGATGATGTTGATGATGATGATGATGACGAAGGTGATAATGATATCATTTCAGCTGTTCAAGGGTACCTTTTTCTACTGCAAAGGCCCCAACGTAGAAAACGTGGCGAACAGAAGCCAGTGCATCGAAGACAAGAAGAACGTGTGGATCAACCACAAGTACAACTTTGATAACTTGGGAATGGTGAGTAGCGTCGACCTCTGGATGTGTGTGTGTGTGTGTGTGTGTGTGTGTGTGTGTGTGTGTGTGTGTGTGTGTGTGTGTGTGTGTGTGTGTGTGTGTGTGTGCATGTGTGTGTGTGTCTGTGTGTGTGTGTGTGTGTGTGTGTGTGTGTGTGTGTGTTTAAATCTTGTAACCCCCCCCCCCCCCTGCCAGAGGAAAACTGAGACTATTGATTTTCTTATTATAACATTTAACTGAGACCTGTTTGACCCAATCTGATAAACTGGTCTAGAGATATAATTATAATTATTGCACACAGATACAACGGTGCATAACAACATGTTTTCAAACAAAAAATAAATATGTGTAATTAAGAGCAGAACAATAAGAACCATAAGATGAAAGCAAAATAAGAAGGAGTAATCGGAAGACATATATTCTTCATATGATGTTCATTTTATCGATGCTGCTCCGTTATTTTCTTGTCCCTCTTGCAGGCCCTGATAGCTCTGTTTGTTCTGGCCTCCAAAGATGGCTGGGTACAGATCATGCACACAGGGCTGGATGCCGTGGGAGTGAACCAGCAGGTAGGCAACAAGACAAATAATATGACACCTGCAATATTTGTATGAGAAGTATCTCCACACAATTATTTCACGTTGTGTGTGTTTTATGTACATTTATATCAGGGATAAAAACTACGTTGGGGGCCAAGAATAACTTGTGTCGATTATCGGGTAGAAAGGCGCAAAACATGGTCATATATTTGAGCAAAGAACACAATTATTGTTTTGTTGTACCAAGTATCTGGTGAACGTTTCTTGCTGTTGACATACAATTTGGGTGCATGTACTTATATGCGAGTTTATAATATGTTTTCGTGTGTGTATGTGTGTGTGTGTGTGTGTGTTTTCCTGCTGCGTTTATGTGTTTTCGAAAGATATGTGACGTGTACCTCGTACAATTGATGTTTTAAAAAAATATTCAAGAACGTTGTGCTATCCTATGCTATGCTTTACCTAAAACATCGCTTTTCTTGTTCAAGATTTATTTATATAACTGATGGGATTGTTATCTTGATCTTGTGAGAGTAAAGTTTGAATTGATACAAATGTTATTGCTGTGTGATGTAGCATTACATTTCAATGACATCGCCACAGTTAAATGTGTATTGCTATTTCCCCACAGCCTCAGGAAAACTACAACGAATGGAGGCTGATCTACTTCATCTCCTTTCTTCTGCTCGTCGGCTTCTTCGTGCTCAACATGTTTGTGGGGGTGGTGGTGGAGAACTTCCACAAGTGCCGCGAATCCCAAGAGAAAGAGGAACGAGCCATGCGAGCCGCCAAACGCCAAGGCAAACTGGAGAAGAGAAGAAGAAGTAAGTTCTTTTAGTTAGTAGCATTGTAGTTTGGATGATAAGCTAGCAAAATGCCTTAAGGAACCAAGAATATATATATTGTAGAATATATATCTTAGCTTCTGCGTAAAATATCAATTATTGGCAAATTCACATCACATTTTCGCATTGCACAGTTTATTTGAGAAGCAGCAGTTTGTCGTCCTCTGGAAGGGGCTAGGGATAGGATCAGCCCAATGTTATTGTCGTGAAAATGAAAGAACTGGATTATGAGATTGAGAGTCGTAAACGTGAGTAGGTGTCTAAAGTAAAACTACAACTTAGCCGAAGTTTTAATTATTTATCGTATTCCAATTTCAGCGCGAGTGAATGTCTATGTTTTATGCATATGTAACATAGATTCTGATTAGGTAAGCAATCCCTTAAATCTTAAGAAACACAAAATCATTTCTTGAAATTGGTTATAAAATCAGATTTAATTGTTTACTTTATATTTGATATTACGTCGATTTATGTTCGGTTGTGCTTATACACCTTGCTTAAAATGCAAAACCAGCTCTACAAATACAGGTTAAACTCAGCGCGTGGGTGTCTCTGGTTCGAATCAGGGCCTCGATCTCGCTTTCCAGTTCGACGGGAAAATCGTACTGAATGCTGTGTCGTTTGGATGAAGACTTAAAATAAAACAATAATAATAAACGTCACTAATATGTCGATAAGAGCAGGGATAAGCCTCGCTCTCTGGTATGAGCACATATATAGCTAGGTTTCCCAAGTCCGCCCCCCTCCCCCTTCCCCTCACCATACCCCTAACCCCCCCTCCCCCCCACCATACAAACACACACCAAATAAGGGTGGTTGTGCACTGGGGGCGACGTGCTCTCCAGGCAGAGGTAGCCCGAAATTCTACAAAGACTCATCTCTGTTTAAAACACTAGAATACCGAATACCAAAATATGTTTGTGTACAGAGCTGAGGGAGCCTCCCTACTGGTCGTCATACTCCAGGCCTCGCCTTCTGATCCACACGGTCATCAACAGCAAGTACTTCGACCTGGCCATTGCTGGGGTGATAGGACTCAACGTCATCACCATGGCCATGGAATACTATATGATGCCCCCGGTAAATTATAGCTTCATCATCATCGTCATCATCATCATCGTCAGCATTAGCATCATCATCATCACTAGTATCTTCACGTGGTCATTGTTAAATTACCATGGCTATTATATACTACATGATTTTCCTGGATAAAAAACAAATGTAGGGTATCAGCACCGTCGTCGTCGTTGTCATAATCATTATCAACACATCATTATAATCAACACATCAGTATAATCGTAGTTGTTGTAGTCGTCAGTTGTTGACGACCCCCATGACCACCATCATCATCGTCATCAGTATCATCAATTGACCATAGTTGAAGTGACAGGGCTGAATTCCTTTTACTCTGAATATGAAATCCATCATCAGCAACACTGTCACCACCGTCGTCGTCATCAACAATATCATCATCGTCATCATCCACAACAGCTACATGAACATCTATTGGCACAACGTCTTGACACCACACCTCACATCACTTGCATCGCTTTCATAATTATAATAATAATAATAATAATATGTAATACTATGTAAATATTCATCAACAATGCTTTTCTCAGCAACTGGACCAATCCTGTCAACTACTTACACACTATTCCAACACTATTGTCTTTATTTTTCAGGAACTGCAGTTCGCCCTGAAGATCTTCAACTACTTCTTCACCAGCGTGTTCATCCTGGAGGCCATCATGAAGATCGTGTCGCTGGGCTTCATGCGCTACATGAAGGATCGCTGGAACCAGCTGGACATCATGATCGTCATCCTGTCCATCGTGGGCATTGTCCTGGAGGAGATGAGGACCAACGTCATTCCAATAAACCCTACCATTATTAGGGTGATGAGGGTGCTCAGAATTGCTAGAGGTTAGTGTGCAGTTTTCATTACATTTAAAAAACCCATCTTACACAGAAACGTTCTAGTCTGTAATAAAATAAGTTCCATAACAGTGTCAGCATGTATGCACTTTCCTTTTAAACATGAGTTTCTTTCTTTTACTAATATATAGAACATGTCGGTGTGTCCCCCCGTGGTCAGACTCCTGGTCGAACATAACATTAAACACAGCAGCACAATGCGGCATTTGTCATTTTATGTTGGTGGTGATTGGTTTTTATTTTCATCCACCTGTTACGAATTTATGTTCCCTTTTTTGTAATGTATATAGACAGAAAGTTAGGTATTAGGTATTATTAGGTACTGTAAAGTCACAGAGGCATCTCTGTGAAATTCGGGTTGCTCCCACCCGGAGCGCGTCGCAGCCAGTTATGCGCTTGTTTCTCTATTCACCATGTTGCTGCTGCAGTGCTGAAGTTGCTGAAGATGGCCAAGGGGATCCGTGCCCTGCTGGACACAGTGATACAGGCCTTGCCGCAGGTGGGGAACCTCGGCCTCCTTTTCTTCCTCCTCTTCTTCATCTTCGCTGCTCTGGGAGTAGAGCTGTTCGGACGACTAGGTGAGCTCAATGTGGTGCAGTCTTATTTAAAACGCTAAACAAATTGAGCAATGCCAAATACAATTTATCAGAGAGAACTCTCCACATCATTCAAATACTCATTTTTGTAGTTCAAACTACTTTGATCCCAAGAGCCAGACTTTTGTGTATCAAACTTCAACAAAATTAAAAACAAAATAAAGAAACAACATGCCAGAAATTCAATTCCCATGCACCTGGTCTTGCTTTTCCGCGTTCAATGAAGCTTGTATGTCTATGGTAAATGATGGAAGGAAATGTTTCTACACTTACGTCTTTAATCTGCATTGGTTATCAGAATAATCTTTGCTATATTCCTGCTTGGTAGAATTGTTCAAATAGCTATGAATTAATATTGTGGCAATTGTGGGCATGCTATGATATGTTGTTAGGTGAAACATGAAAGTACTATGTTAGACAGGGGTATAAAAAAGATGTGAGAATTCGTGTGTGTGCATGATTTTGTTTTCTTTTTACTTGCACCTTAGCAGCAATATATGGAAACTTGTGTACAATCCAGTGTGTTGTAGATCTGGGCGTTGTCCATTTGCAGAATGTTCTCTGGATCATCCGTGTGTTGGGCTCAATGAGCACGCTCACTTCAAGAACTTTGGCATGGCCTTCCTCACGCTTTTCCGAGTGGCCACTGGGGATAACTGGAACGGCATCATGAAGGTTAGACTTTTTTCTTTGTGCTTAGAACAATGTACCATGACAAGTCCCAACCATGTGGTGTGTGCGGGGTGTTTTTTTCTGCCAATGTCATTTGTATGTCAACCCCATGCATCTCACTCATACTCTCACCCTCACCCCCTCCACTCCTGTCTACTTTGGAATTGGCAGTATAGCAATGATTAATTATTGTAGTAAAACTAAACATTGTTTTGTTACATTTCTTTCTCTTACTAATGGCGCAGATATCAAAGTGAACGCCTAAGCTCTTTCCGCGCTACAAAGGTTTCGTTTATTGATGTATTAAAGCTTCAAACTTTGATTTTCGTTTTTCTCCAAACTACTTAAACGCAATATACGCTACTCTGGTAGGCAACCCTCGGTATACTATTGTTGCATTGTCGACCACATATTTAACATTACCTGTGTATTAGTATGTACATGTGTATAGTATGTATGCTTGTATAATGCTATAATTTAGCAGACAGACAGTTCACCTGCACCCGTGCGTTATACTACTTGCAGGACACGCTGAGGGAGGACTGCAACAGGGCCGACAACTGCCTGACCAACTGCTGCGTCAGCCCCATTATCGCCCCTGTCTACTTCGTGGTCTTCGTGCTCATGGCGCAGTTCGTGCTCGTCAATGTGGTGGTGGCCGTGCTCATGAAACACCTCGAGGTCAGTGCACGCGCCATTTCCAAGTTAACCAATAATCAAGTTGTAATAGCTGGATGCGTATGTAGTAATGTGCACTGTTTTTCTGCGACAAGCTGATTACTGTATGGGTTGTCTCTGTATGGGTTGTCTCTTATGGGTTGTCTCTGTATGGGTTGTCTCTGTATGGGTTGTCTCTTGCATTAGAAGATGAATTCGCAACCGCAGATATACATAACAGTAGGCTATGTTACTATATTAATTAATAACATATGTAAATGTTATTCTTTAAAAAAGAAAGAGAGAGAGAGAGAGAGAGAGAGAGAGAGAGAGAGAGAGAGAGAGAGAGAGAGAGAGAGAGAGAGAGAGAGAGAGAGAGAGAGAGAGAGAGAGAGAGAGAGTGTGTGTGTGTGGGCTCTGATCTAGGACGAAACCGATATTTAGTCACTCAATGCGTTTCGTACAGTAGCTGGTAGTTTGTGTTTGTAGCTCACTGTGGACGTTAAAAAGTTCCGTAAGTGCGGATGCATACACTGTGTGTAAAGCAGAGGATCACTCAGAGGAGGTTTGCCTAATCCCACTAAATGTTAATTTAAACATCTGGAACTTCCCCTTTTTAAGGAAGTTTCTGAGTTTGTTCCTCCGTATCTTTTACCTTACAGAGCTAGGCTGTGGTGCCATAGGTGACCTTGGTTGTGTATCATTAATGGGGAGTTGCTCACCTAGGTCTTCTTTTTGTAGCTTATCTTAAATCGTTAACTCAAGAGTAAAAAACAGTTTTAATTGTGTTTTGTCATTTACAATGTGTGGTCACCTGTTTGTTTTTATGTGCTTTTATGTGCCAAATCTAGCACCAAAAGATAAACGTGTGTAAAAATGACTAATTTAATACTTTATTATTATGTAATTTCCCGACGGAAGAACTGTCTCATCTAAAGGTTTCCATTTTTGTTTACAACGTAGGACAATTGTATTATTGTCCTTAGAATACTTTCACGCTGTTCTTTTAAACAGCAACATACTAAATTGATAAAATAGAACGTTTTTAGAAAACGGATAAAATGGAAGAAAAAGAATAGAATAAAAACAGAAAAGGATAAGGCCGTGTACACATACACGCGGATGTTCTGTGCGGAAACCCAAGCGCAATCAGTAAATAAGTAAAAGAAAGAAGAAACAGAAAATAAGCGGACGTGTCCGTATTTCCCCTAATCCGCATATCCCCCCCCCCCCCTTCTTTCTTTTACTTATTGATTATTTCCGCACGGGAAATCCGGATGTACTGCGTACCAGGCCTATGATTGAAAAGACATGTTTTACATAGAAAGATCTACAAAAAACTTCACTGCGTGGTTTAAGCCAGTATGCAATCCCGTAAATACCACTGTAGGCAGAATCGTTGCACACTTTGAGTTTTGGCTCCAAGCTTTTTGTTACGTATTGTTTTCTGCTCCTTGATGCTGATGTGTGCATAATGATGTATAACAGCCGTTGAAAAGCTTTAAAGAAGCCAATTCTCCAATACTTGTTTTTATTCTTGCATGCATCCAAAGTAGATCATTGAATTAACATGAATGTTTTATTGAAACTTTGTTACTGTTCAAAGTATCAATTAACATGCATTTTTAGATACATTTTGATTGAATAGCTTAGTAGATAACAATAACACAACTTTCTTGCTAACCCTTATTCTCTTTTTTCTCCGCTCTTCGACACCTCCCAAAAAAAAAAAAAAAAAAAAAAAAAATGTGCAAAAAGACACAACAGATGGAAATAAGAGGTAGAAATTATGTGAAATGAAAACAGGTTTTGTTCGAAAATTAATACATGCTGAGATCCATCATGTTACGTTATTTTAATTTATGTAACGTCTTTTCTTTATACATGGAATTGGACATCAAAACCGAAAGTAAAATACAACCCACTCTACTTTATGAATCTTATGAAATCTCCATGATGGGATTAATCATTACATTTGCCAGTCATTTGTGCCTTTTTTCTATGTTTATTTTAAATATATTTGAAGAAGTAAAAACGCTGACAACTGTTTCTCTCTTTTCTAATTAACGACAGTAATTGATGCTTCCAGGAATCAGTTATCACAGATGAGATCTGGGTAAGGTTCCAGAAGCATTTGTTTTGGAACTTATATTCCTCACCGTGTGAAGTTGTTCGACGTTGAATTTTCAACAATTTTATAAACAGAGTTATCCTTATAAGGAGACATCTTCCTTTACAATTTTACTTGTCATTTTCTTCGGTTTGCTAACGTCTGTTATACGACTTCACACGATTTTACATGTTTGAATGCCTGTTCTATCTTGAAGCTGCAAAATAATTTATCCATGCATTATTTTTATTGTTATTTAGTTTGATGATGCACGGTTATACATTAATGAGTTTTAATATTTTTTTAAATGGTATTCTAAATAATAGAAGTGGAATGATATCCAATTATTACACTCATCAGTAACATTGTTTGTAAAGATTTTTATACACATAATTCACTGGCAAGGTAAAACCACTGAACGTTAAACAGTATTTAGGCCTACGCTAATCTGAATTATTACTTTATTATAATTTTGTTATTGTTAATTTCAACTTCAGATGTTTCATTTTACTAAGAGAAAGGTTTTGAAAATGGAACTGCTTTCAGACTGCTAACATTTATTAATATACAGTTTAAACAATCATAATATCTAGAGAAGATTTTTGTTATATGCGAAACAGTTGATGTTGATGCTTAGTTGTTTTTTTTATCTGTCTATCTCCACATTCGAACGTTATTAATATTTTCTCATTTATCAGCTCGTAAAGCTCATTCTGCATTGTGTCTTTTGATGTAACCGCACGTTG
>CM065682.1:31883007-31895507 GCA_017654935.2 Phymorhynchus buccinoides | reverse complement strand
TGCGCATGATCGCGCGCGCTCAAATCACGGGTCCGAACCCCAAGGCTATATATATAAAAAACTATTCAGTTACGTGCTGTTTTGATGCGTTTTTATGTAGTTACGTGCTGTTTTGATGTGTTTTTATGTATGTGTACAGCCGACACATTCCGATTTCGGAGTAGCTCGGCGATGCTGCGAGGGGACTTTGCAGCCGCTCGGCGTTGCACTTGTGTATTATTTGATAATTTATACACATTAATTTACTTCGTTTACATGTCATCGGTGATTTGTCATTTTCGAGTGTTCGGCTTTTGGACGGCAATGGCACATAACTCCATGGTACGTAGGATCGGTATCCAACCAACCCTCCAACTATAATTGTTTGATCACTGTCGTTTCCGACTATCACTGTCAGATAGCAGAGGTGGTATTTGCTATTCCGGATTGCTGTGCAAGAACCTGTTTATTGTTGAGTTGCCGTACCCAGGGTACATCCCCACTCTCTCGGCAACAAATTATTTGCGGACAATTTGCGTTGGGGGAGGGAGGTCTCCAAAGGCCAATCAATTCCCTTGGCTGCAAGTCATGTTTGCATGTACAAGTTAACCAATTATGCACTCTTTGTATGAATACTGTGTACGGTCAATACTGTGTGTGTTCAGCCGAGTCACCTAGACGGATATGACACGGACTGCATGGTAGGGTCGGTGTCCAACCAGCCCCCCAGCTTCACCTTCAGCGTGCGACCTCCCAGCGAGGAGCAGTCACACCACTCCGATGACAACAGTGAGTGCGAGCACGTTGTGGTCACGATATTAAAGACCCACCACGTCACGTGTTAAAATCACGGTTTTCACGTGTTTTCCCTCTTATAGTTGGTAAGAAATATTAAGAAATCTTCCTAGCGTAAGAGGGAATGTGACACATGACGTGGGGGGTCTTTAAGGGATGGGCACGTGCGTCGGTATTGTTAATCATGGGGACAGAGAAGGAGTGTAGGTTGCGACAAGGACAATGACTCTGATGGTTAAAATAATGATTAGATTTATAATGATGATGGTGGTGTCGCTGGTGATGAGTAGGAGTAGGAGGATACTGATGATGACGATTTTACATTTTTGTATTGGTATTCCATAATTATATCAATGTCATTTCCTGTACAATGTTAATCCTTTTCGGTAATTTCCATTTGATAGAAGGTAGATTTCATCCAAGTTGAAATGAACATAATATACTCACTGTTCTCGTTTTATTCTGTTTACTTCATACATGTATAATGACACGCCGTAGTCTGTATAATATATTCACTCCTATTCTTGTTTTCCTTGCTTGTGGTTGCGATTTCCCTACAGGTAAAACTGTCGGTAAACACTCCCTTACTGTACAATGTGGCCATCTCGTTTTATTGACTAACTTTATATTATATTACAACAGCGTGTGCCAGAATGCCCGACCATGTCTTTCAGGTTAGAGCCAGAAGGTTCTACTAGTCTTCTGTATTCCTTTTGTTGTACCTTCTGGCGTTTACCTTAGAAGAATGGTGGTGCCTTCTGGCATATAACTCTCGAAATCTATTCCTTTAATGCGGTTTTCAGGCAGCCAGTCCCCGGCAAAATTACCGGTTACCATGGAGACTTTGTCCACGCCCACCAACACCATGCTGAGCCCGGGTCTCCTGAGCCCCACCCCCACCTCCTCCCTCTCCGTCTCCCCTAACTCCATCAGCCCCGTGTCCTTCAGTCCCGTCTCGTTCAGCCCCCACCTGCTCAGCCCAGGATCTGCCGCCTCCCCCACCAGTTTCTCCGAGCTGGGCGTCATCATCCACCCGCACTTCACCTCACCTCCTTTAAGTCCTGTCCAGCAGAACCCCCACCTCATGCATCTCCGTACGGGCTCCGGCAGTACCAGCGGCTCGCGGCAGTCCCTCACCAAGCAGTTCTGCGTAGATTTTACCCGGGAGGAGTCTCTCCTGCAGCACCACGGCAGCGTCCCCGACGTCCGGGATAGCAACGTGCTGAAAGATAAATCTTCCACCACTAGCGCCCAGCTACAGAAGAAGAGTTCCAAAACCTCCCAGGGCATTTCCAGGTCTCAGCCGACTCTAGCCGATGTAGCTCCCAAGGCGGATGCCCTGGAGAGCGACCTGGACCAGCAGTTGACCAGGAGGCAGAAGCTGAAGCATCGTCTTCTTCGGAGTCGCAGCAGCGGAGCCAAGTACAGCCGGTTCAAGGAGAAGTTCAGGAATGAGAAGTGTGGAGAAGACAACGTAGCCGCTGCTGCTGCTGCTGCCGCTATGGTCAAGCCAAGCTCGGAGTGGAGTTTGGGACGTTCTGCTGAGAGACTCCGTAGCAGTCAGTGTGGCAGTGGGGAGACCGGCTCAGACATGGAGGACTCGCTCATCGGTCACTGGGCCGACGAGGAAGCGGCGTGTGACGCTGAAGTAAAAATGATCACGGGAGAGGCGTTAGACGATGACGATGACGTCAAGCCCACGCTGACGTCATGCACCTCCAGTGACCTCGAAGACCCGTCAATGTCTTCGTCCAACGCTTTACCAGACTCTCTGCACTCTTCTCTGGACTGTGAGGTGCTCGGTCATTCCAACACCTTCCCCTCCGGGGCTGGCTTGTCTCATAGCCTCACGGGCCAACCCTCCGTCTCCCCGTTGACCAAATCCCCTCGCCTCAAGCGCCGGGGAAGCAGCAAGAAATCCAATCGCCGGCTCACCGATCCTGGCATCGACAACTCCAGCTTCGAACTCGGGGAAGAATCATCGTCCTCGCAGACTCCTAAGTGCGATTCCAGAAAATCGGGAACTCCCGGTAGCCTGAAAGGGTTGAGTCCCAGCGACGTCAGCACCACCACTCCGGGACTTCCCGCTCCCCGCAGCGTTCAGAACAGCGTGTCGCCGGTGTCGGTGCGGCAGCTGACGTTTCACGGCAGTCCCGTCATTCCGCAGGGCCGGGTGATGATGGGTGGTAGTCCCGCAGTGTCTCCTCTGGCGGGGCCCCCCTCTGTGCTGTCGCCCTTAGCCGGACCTTTCTCTCCGCCCCAACCCTTGCTGTCTCCTTTAGCCGGACCTTTTCTTAGCGCTCAGCCCTCGCGGGGTTCCGCTTCAGACTCCCGCCTGAGGATACCGACTGCCGGCCAGGACTCTCTACCCAGCCCTCTCTCTTCGGGCTCTTCTATCCAAGGTAGCCGGACCCCTTCTCCGTTAGTTCCACGTTTACGCATGTGTCCCGGCTCCCCTCACCCAACCAGCAGTAGCTCTCTGCCCCGGCCTCTGTCGGACTACCAGTGTGATAGCAGTGGCAGGGTGCCGGCTTCTCACTTCTCCCACCCCTTGTCTCCTCCCCTGCCCCCTACTCTCCTCTCTCGGACAGCGGAAGACAGCCCTGCCACTATCTCTGCTTCTTCTTCTTGCACAGTATTACCCTCACTCTCTCCGGCGTCTTCGTCTTCTTTCACTGCACGTGGACATCCCAGTAGCGGTCACGTTCATCAAACTTCCCAAGGAAACTTTGACTCCCCGCACCTTCTCCTCATTCCTGCCACCACCCACCCTTTGCAACGTTCCCCTACCACTCCTCCACCTTGCACTCTCGGAGTTCTACCCTCGGATTCTACTTCTACCGGTCGTGGTGGGAGTGGGGATGGGAGTGAGGGTGCCAGTGGTCAGGAAAGCCTTCATGTTCGACATCGAACCGTGTCCAGTAGTCGCCAGTCCTCGGAGCCAAGGGACGTGTTGGTGGCCCAGAATAATAATAAGAAGAATGGTAGCACGGGTTCCTCTTGAAGATACGCACATATCTGTTTTGGTTTTGGATTAATCGAATCATAGTTGGGTCAGTCACTTTCCTGTGAGATAAAGAGTGTGTGTGGTGTAGTGGTGGTGGTGGTGGTGTGTGTGTGCGTGCGTGTGTGTATGTTTGTGTGTATGTGTGCGCGTGTACGCCTGTAAATATTTAGGCTATGCGTTTGTCTCTGTGTGTATGCATGTTTGTTTTGAAATGCTCAACGTGTGTGTTTAGGAGCTGTGTTTTCACTCACAGAATATCATATTTCTCTTAACAAAAAAATGTGAGAGAAGCCAATACACTCTCAGATCAACGCAGGCTGACTTGGTCGAATGCATTATCATGTGTGTTCGTGTGTGTAAGAGAGAGAGAGGATGAGAGAGAGAGAGAGAGAGAGAGAGAGAGAGAGAGAGAGAGAGAGAGAGAGAGAGAGAGAGAGAGAGAGAGAGAGAGAGAGAGGGGTTCTACTCTCCCTCTTGTTCTCTTAAGTAAAAGAAATGAATGCATTGCGCTACAGACTGATTTTATGTTCTTTGTAATAATGATTTATGCTTTAGTTTACTATATTTAGCTGTTGTCTTTTTTCCTGAGTGTGTTTTACCGACATATTTGGTGGATGATTCTAATATGTGCTGGTTTAGAGGCAATAATGTGGATGGAACAATGGACTGTTGTATTGTGTGGTTGTGGGTTTGTTTGATTTTTTGTGATTGTGATCTTTATTTGAGAACTAAACTAACAAAAGCTAGTTTTGTTAAATGTGTAGCTTTCGTGTTGTTCTCGTGTTCTCGTTTTTTGCAGACGTTTGTTTAGTAGATCAGTTTTATTTGTGTCTCTGAGGTGTGTGAGTGTGTGTGCGCGCGTGTGTGTGTTTGTGTGGTGTGTGTGTGTTTGCGTGCATGTGTGTGTGTGCGCGCGCGGTTTTGCGTAGGCCTGTGTGTAAGTATGCGCGTGTCAGTCTGTCTTTAAATGTCTCGTTTTGAAATGCATTAATGTTGTAGATTGTGTGAAAGACTCGTACGTTTTACCATTCTCTGCGATCCGTGCACACAATTGTTCATGTACCACTTATGGTTTGGAACGGATTTTATTATGTCACGTTTACCCCTTTTCAGCACTGATGCCTGTAATACACAACATACCATTTATTTAATCAAATTCTCCTTTCGATGTTAGAGCGCTGGTCGCTTTTAATGTGTCGATTCTGAGCACAATTTTGATTTCGATTGATGATACCGGATACTTATTGTGGTTGTTATGTCTTTTTGCTTAAACATATATTTATATCATGAAAGTGAAGGGTGAAGGGAAAGATGAACAAGTGTAGGAGGTCTATGGGGAAGGGTGTGGAAGGAGGAAGAGGACAGAAGAGTTTACAACTGAAAGTATGCCTTTAACCCTTTCACCGCCAATGTCGCATTTTAGCACCACAATGATTTAACACCTATGTCACTAAAAAGCATCAAATCGGGGTCTATTATCCAAAGACCCTATTGTCTTAGTTTTGGGAAGTAATGAAAGACCTTAATTTATATATGTCACAGAAAAATCCCCAATATTGTAGATGGATTTTGTTCTCTACCCAGGTAATTTCAATGGACATTTTTGGCTGAAATATGGCTGGCGGTGAAAGGGTTAAAAAAATCATTTTCCGCTATTTTATGTATCATCTCTTTTATAGACGTTGTGAGTGAATTCTGTTGCTTCTTGTGGATGCGTTAGATGTTTGGTCGGTTGAGTGTTTTAGATTTGTCTCCAAAGAATGTGATAACTACGGTAATGCTTTAATGCCACCCAAACTCCTATGCACTCTATTCTTTCTGCCGCGTACAATCTCTAATTGCACTGTTTACGTACTTCTGGGTGTGTGTGTGTGTGTGTTGTTTATTTACCCAATTTATATTGCTGTGTGTACATTGTGCTTAGTGTTGTATTACAATGTTACTGTTTCACTGACCAAAAATGTTTCAATCTATTCTATCCATACATTACCAACACCTGAAACAACTGCATTAGCCTAAATCGACCCGGGTTTATACCATAGTATATAAGAAAACGAAAGTAGCCCTCGACCTAGGCATACTACCTGATATCAGCCGAGGGTTACTCCCCCTGACATCAGTAGTGGCTGGTCCGAAGGGGAACAACTCCCGTCATTCGAGATAATTCGATATTATAATTTTACTGTTTCACTGACCAGAAACATAATTTTTGGCTATTTCCTCCAAGAACGAAGTTTTGGTTCTGTATTTGTTGGCAGGTGTTTTACTAAGTTTACTATTTTAAAAAAAAAAGACTTTGTGAAAATTCTGTAAGATGCTTAGAGTAACGACCAAAGATCATTCCATTTAATTTTCGAATCAAAAATGGTTTGGGACACTTTTTTTCTTCAAATTGGCAGATTTTTTTTAAAAGCAGATAGAGACACTTAGTAAGGAACAATAGTAAGATCCGAGTTTGTCTTTGTTTTTATTCTAGTACTTCCTTGCACTTCCAAGACAAGCACTGCTGGCTCAAATTGGGGTTGAACTGTGGCACGTAGCCTACCTAAAACCTAGTTGCCTATCAGGCGCAGATTGACATCGCGTGATATTCTGTTCCTTTTCGATCCTGTATTATTAACGACTCATTTGTGGATCTGACAATGATATTCCATTGTGTTTCTAGATGCTTTTGCTATCCAGGAAAAAAACCCATGTAGACCGATGTTCGATTATTTACTGTACGCTTCTTCTGTACCCCTATTGTATTCTAACCATGCTTCCATTTTGTTTATTAGGTCTGTCTTCCTGTCTGCTTCCATCTCTCTCTCTCTCTCTCTCTCTCTCTCTCTCTCTCTCTCTCTCTCTCTCTCTCTCTCTCTCTCTCTCTCTCTCTCTCTCTCTCTCTCGATTGCTCATTCGCTCTCGTTCTGAGTATATATGTGTGTGCACATTTGAGAAGTATGTGTGCGAGTGCGTGAACATTTTTGCATGCATGCAAATGCGATTTCATTAGAACGCATAGAGCTATTTTTGCATACACTCAGTCTCCTGAAAGTGTATGTGTGTATTTGTGTGGGGGAGGGGAGAGGATCCAGAATGAGGAATCGGGAAGGGGATTACACTATAATTATTTATGTGTTATGCAAAATGGTGGCGTTGTGCAATCTTCCTGACCTAATGAGTGGTACGGAACCAATGTTCATGATAACATCGGACGTATTTCTTGTTTATGTTGTGTCTTTCTTCTACTACGAGTTTCACATAAATGAATTTGAGCACAAAAAAAGCTGTTGATGTGATCACCAAACTATGTTCGTCTTTCCTTTGTGTGGTTTTGTTTTAAAAATAAACCAGTATAATGTTAATGATGAGAAAAGTATATATTTTTTCCAACTTTGAATTTAATTGGTATTTGTTGTTGCCTGTGATTGTAACCCGTACACCAACTTACCCCACCCTTACCCACCCATGCCCTGTTCACGACTCTTCTCCTCTCTACCTTTCCACCCCCTTTCTCCTCGTCCCTGCGCCCTTTCCATTACCAAACATGAGAGAGATTTTCAGCCTTTTGGGGGGTTTCAGCGTCTGTGAGGTTCCAGGGGTCATTGTTTAGATGATTCAGAAAATTGATGGGGTAGGTGTTTGTGATGAAGCAATTTTGGAGGACAGCTGTTGACTAACTGTTTCATTAGCAACCATAAAATGACCAGCCATGTGCCATCGGTCTTCATGGTTTCCTGACATGACAGAGATAAGCTAGACCTAATGCGAGGATGTATCATCCCAGTTAGGCAAATGTGTGTATGATCTAGGATCAAGGGAATTAGGACTTTGATAACTTTGCTTTCCCAAAGGCTGATTGTTACTCGTTAAAAGCAGGCATGAGAATTGTCAGATGATTTGGATTAGCATTAGGGCATTTGCCACGAGTTTTCGTTCTCTATTCTAGACTACTAATGTGCCCGCACTCATTCTGCCCGAGTTACGCTGACCTTTCTATTTTAACTCTCTAAATTGAACTCAGTGGAATTCAAAGTCGCCGGTACGCGGCATCTACCCTAATAGGCTGACCGAGGATTTGTTTCTGGTGTCCGAGGTTGTACCATGTATGCTGAATATGATCTTAACTGTCAAATGGCATGTTAATGCGATGTCTTACAGACACACCTTTTTGATCATGTTGGAAAATGAGTTCAGTGTTGTGTCGCCAGTCTCTGCTTCCTGATGGCTCTTGTACTGCAGTTTTGAGAGGACTGACTCTAGACAATTCTGATCTGATGAATAAAAAGCAAAACAATGTTTCAGCTTCAAGGGGCTTTGCACCTGGATGAACCCCTACGTCGGCCACAAGACCCCCGCCTTTTCTGGTTCTCTGAGAATCTCATCTCTGTTCACCCCCCCCCCCCCAAGACACCCACACCCACCCACACCCTCTCTATCACCCATCCATCACCCCTTGCCTCACACTGCCCTCTAATTTTTCACTAAGCTGCCTTGCCTTTTTTACCCATGTCAATCACGTGTGCTCCTTTAAATCTATCCGCCTTTTGTGTTTCTTTCTTTATCTGTATTTTATTACAATCACGTTTCTTCGTTGCCAAAAGATTTATTTTTCTGGAGAACTCTATGAAACAAATGGAAGTTACTGTTATTTTTGTCACCAGCACAATATATTTTTGAGTTAGTGTACAGTTGGACATGTAATTGTCGTGATTATCATTACATGAAATTAATCAATAAGTGATTTTGTTTGTTTGCTTGTTTGTTTGTTTGTCCAAGCTTCTGTGTCTCTCACTCATTTACTCACTTTACACGCGCTTTATGAGTTCTATACTTTTGACTTTTCATCTTCATTGAATTATATAGGATGACGAATCAACAAAATAAAAGTTTGATTAATGAATGAAAAGAAAGAAGAATCCTAGTGGGGTGCTGATTAGAGAGAGAGAGAGAGAGAGAGAGAGAGAGAGAGAGAGAGAGAGAGAGAGAGAGAGAGAGAGAGAGAGAGAGTGTGTGTGTGTGTGTGTGTGTGTGTGTGTGTGTATGTGTGTGTGCTTGTGTGCCCGCGCGCGAAATTAGAGTTTCCTTCTTTTTTTTCCATACTGTTCATCTCTCTCTGTTTCTGTCTTGTCTATGTCTTTCTCTGTCTCCTTTTCTCTATGTGTCTGTGTCTGTCTGTTTGCTTGTTTGTTTGTCTGTCTCTCTTTCTCTCATTGACACACATTCACACAGAGACAGACAGACAGAAAGTAAAAGAAAAAGTAGAGTGAGAGAGGTAGTATTGAGTCAGACAGACAGACAGACGCTGAATGAGAGACACACAGCTATACGTTATACTTTGCGTTTACAGAATTATTTTTTTTATGATAAAGAAAGACATTTTGGAACAATGCAACAATACATATTTAAGATTCTTAAAATCGCATTTATTATTTTTTTAATGCACAAACTAAAACTTCACCAGATGTTGCTTGCGATTATACTTCTCCAGATGATGCGGGTCTCCTCGTACCCACAGATGTTTACATGCATTTTAACAGTATTTATCCCTCTCCAGATGATGCGGGTTCTCCAGGACCCATACTCGTCAAAGAGCCACCATATGTTTATACTTCTCCAGATGGTGCGGGTCTCCCACGACCCATACTCAATACACTGCAGTGACATATTTCTGCTCTTTAAAGTATGGGTCCCGCGTTACATAGGCGAAGGCTGTTACAATGACGTATCTAATTATTACTTTAGTTTTTACTGTATTGGCACCAAAAGTTGCTGACATATGCCGAACTATGTTTTAAAAACATACCTAAACTTTTATTATCATAGTCCCAATAGTTCCTGAGATATTAAGTCATTTGTGCGTGTCTGGGTCTTGGACGACCCGTGAAGCACGGTAAAGGTAATTGCAATGTCATGTGTTCTGTCTATTGTTTCATTAAGCTAGTGCAAATAAATAGCGCAAACAAAAATGGAGAAAAAACACCGTTTATCTTAATGACTTTTTAATTAACTTAGCAAGACTTAAACAAGATTCTGAAGTAATCGAATTAACACCAAAGAAAAATGATCCCATATTCAAATCTAGCAAATCATATTCAAATTATGTTGTCTTTATGCGCATAGGCTAAAATTAATTATCGTCATGTGTGTATTTAACAGAAGGAAATTCCAACACTAAATTTCATCTGACTTTTTATTGATTCCAACGTGCATGCGAACGAAACATAGAAGAATGCACCAGTTGAATTATACACACAATTCAAAATAAAATAAATAGCATAACGACTAAGACAAGGACCTGGCAACAGCGTTTTGCAGTTGCTATTGAACAAAGAAAGACAATTAAAAATAATAAATCGGCTTTAGAGATTGAAAAACTCCTCTTCGTGGTATCTCGTTTGTGCAAGCACGATTTATAAGTTAATAATGACATAGATAAAGACGGCTACAAGATTGTGCAAAGATGTCTGTCGGTTCCGTTAGCACTTTTCTCTCTATGAACTCTGAAACAAAATAAAAGGATAGATGTTAGACGGCATTTCCGGTTAATCCCTTTACACCAATCACCATGGGATCAGAAAGTTTGATGTATTGTTGTGTATGCTGTGTTTGTGTATGATTAGCAACCCAATGCGTACCCAGATTAAACAAAAACACGTTTTGTAGCATGTTGCTGCTTTCTATTCTAATTACTCTTATAAACGCTTAAATATACTCATGTAGCATACAATTCATAACGATTATACATTTCTTAATGCACCCTCGAAGCGTGCATAATAGAGAACAGGACCACTTTTAGTAGCCACAACGAAGCCACCCCACCCCACCCCTCATTTATTTGTTATTTGTTTAAGTCTAATATCACATTGTGTGAAAAGCCTTTAACTAAAATCAATCAAATCAAATCAAATCAACCCACCAACATAAACAGGATTAATTTGCCTTCTGTGCCACTCTACACACACACAAAGGTGTAGAGTGGCACAGAGGTAACGCGTTCGCCTTGTGTCAAGTAAACCCCAGTTCGAACCTGGGTACAGGGGATTTTTCCTCTCACTTTGCACTAGGCCTTATGGTCTGAACGTGGAGTATTTCGGATGAGACGATAAACCGAGGTCCCGTGTGACCATGTACTTAGCACACGTTAATCCCAGTGGCAACCAAAAAGTTGTCATTTGTACTAAATTTACCCATCCCCCTGTCCTTCCTCATCAGTCACACACAATTTGCATTAAAAAAACATTGGTGGCGCGCCTCTGGCTGCGACGCGCTCTCCAGGTGGGGAGCAACCCGAATTTCACAGAGACGCCTTTGTTGCAATAGAGTACCTAATACTTACAAATAATACCTAACACCCTTTCGCTCTCTTCTTCCACATCTCTCCCTTCCCTCCCCCTCACTCCAAACCCTCAGCATTATATCTAAACTATTATACATCCCTATTTTATGTTGAACAGTTATTATTGTTTCCTTGTTCAACAGAACAAAGCTAACGAGGCCGAGGTCATTTGCTACCATGCACGTTTCTAGAGGTTCATCTCTTCGTGAATACTTTGTGAATAAAGACTACAAGAGAAGTGGCTAGTACTCACTATTTATTGCCGTCTCCTCGGCATCCATGAATCACGCCCTTTAAGGGGCCGTTTGCCGAGCTTCGGTACCTTGACAGCTGCAACACACACACACACACACACACACCACACAACAACAACAACATTATTTATACGGCGCTGAATCTTGATAGAAATCAAATCAAAGCGCACACACACGTTAGCATTCAAAACGCATTCAAACAAAAACGCAATACAACGCGAACACACACGGATAACATAAATGGAATATAGCGAATTTAACGGAACTTTTTCGATATTCAACAAACATACATTCAGTTAACTGTGAGTGTGATTTGAACCCGAATTGTGATGTTGAACATACAAATTAAAACACAAACACTCTTCGCGAATACTTTGTGAATAAAGACTACAAGAGAAGTGGCTAGTACTCACTATTTATTGCCGTCTCCTCGGCATCCATGAATCACACCTAAGTTTTTGACTGAGTCTGAGAGGGGAATGATATTGTTACCCAGTTGGATTGACTCTATGGAAACAGAGGCTAGTTTGTTTTTTGTCCCTACAAGCATTGCTTCGACCATTTAATTGAAGTTTATTTTGAACCATCCAATTTTGAATATCAATATAGCAGTTGTTACTTTCTGTAAGAATGGAATCTAGATCTTCAGGGGTTGTACTGTTTTGGAGTTGTGAGTCATCTGCATAGAAGTGATGTTTCATGTTGTGCTGATCGATGACATTGGCAAGAGGTGACGTATACAAAGTAAACAAGACAGGACCAAGCACAGACCCCTAGGGCACTCCACAAGAAAGCCTAACCTGTTCAGACTGACGACCATTGACCAGAACTGATTGAAAACGATCAGAAAGGTAAGAGGAAAACCAAGAAAGAGCAGGGCCCTTAATTCCAAAAGTATGTTCAAGACGAGACAGAAGAATGGAGTGGTCTATGGTATCAAAGGCAGATGTGTCACACACACACACACACACACACACACACACACCACACATACACGCGCGCGCGCGTGATTCCTCATTGTAATATTAGTGATGCTTTTTGTCTCTTCCACAAATATAATCAGTTAGGCCTAGTATTTACCGAATCCTGATACAGTGTATATCCTTAGATATATTAATGACTCTTTCCTTTATAAATAGAATGA
>CM065682.1:31868007-31878007 GCA_017654935.2 Phymorhynchus buccinoides | reverse complement strand
TGTTGTCATAAAACAAACAAACGTCAGACAACAAGCAAACGTAACACTAACAACAGAGTCAATTCCACCTTGTAATCAATTTTACGTGTAACATTTCTATGTATGGTATCAAACTTCAGAGTCCCAGTGATGTCCCGAGGCCCCGGTCATAAAGCATAGTCTTAGTAAAATTGAAAATGTCCTATTGTGTTCTCCCTTGTCAGGACAAATGTCCTATTGAAATTTAACACCGGCGGACTTTGTCCTGTTGCTTTCTACAAGTGCCAGGACATTAATTTTTGTCCTATAGATCACTTTTGCATCATTGGTGCAACACTGCTAGATACCGGTACTGTTTCTTGTTTATTTTCGTGTTTCAGGACAGTTTGTGCTATCACGTTTGCATCATTGGTGCAACACTGCTAGTAATGTTTCTTGTTTATCGAAATGTTCAATATATAGATAGATTAAACCATATTCACATGTCGAAATCACAGCAACAATGAGGAGATTATAATAGCTTGCCTTGGCGTGTAAGTACATGAATACGTGCTATACTATTTTTCTTACAAATAAAAGCTCTCTCTCTCTCTCTCTCTCTCTCTCTCTCTCTCTCTCTCAAATCATGTTAGATCTCTCTCTCTCTCTCTCTCTCCTCTCTCTATCTATCTATCTATCTATCTATCTGTGTGTGTGTGTGTGTGTGTGTGTGTGTGTGTGTGTGTGTGTGTGTGTGTGTGTGTGTGTGTCAGCGTGTGCGTGCGCGTGTGTGCGTGCTGTGCGCGCGCGCGCGCGCGCGCGCGCGTGCGTATGAAGAGAAGGTAACTGCTTGGCTACGTGAATGTGTGTACATATATATACCGCATAACGTAGAAGGCCTACAGTTATAAAATATTTAATTCAAGATGCATGGAATTAAAGAGCAATAGAGCTTGTCAACCGAGACGCCATTCATCGCAAACCGACGTAGGACCCGAGTATAAATACATTTCAATATGTCTCCATATTGTATCAAGCATGCCAACTTCGACTCAGAAATGAAACCACACCCAGGGAACGCTAAAAACAAATTGCATTTGAAATACGTCGCTTTTTCCACTAAATTAACGTTTTATAGGCCTAATTGATTGCAACTACATTATTATAAAGACAAAACTGCATAAAGTGATCTAGAAAAAATGAAGTTAATAGATATTTACGTTACTTTTTACTTACTTGTTTGAAGGGTTTTAAAGTAGCTTGGACTTGGAAATCTAGCAGACGTAGACCTACTTCCCACAAGGTCTGTGCGGTTATGAGAGGTAGAAACGATTCGGTCACGTGTTGGCAGTTATCAAAGACGATTGGCGGATATAATTTCTTGGAGTTGTCTTTTTGCACATGAGGTGACTCTACAGTAACAGAGTGCAAGTTTTAATCCCGTACCATCGGCAAGGGGTGACGTTTTTGCTGCTGATTTATTAACTTACCCCAGGCCCCCCAAACCTATTTATTGTCTGTTTGTCTTACTGTGAACAGTTTTACATAAACTATAAACACAGATTTATATAGTCAACGTCTGTTCTAAATTGTCCCCCCAAAAAGAGCGATCGATAAGCCATCGAATTGAAGTGAGCCTTCTCTTTGGTGATCATTAATGCGTACTACGGCTTTAACTATTATGCTACATTAAGTTAGTTTGAAAAACTGATTACATTTAGTTTTTATTCTTTCACCCTGAACTATTTTCTATGAAGAGCTATTGTTTTCCTTTGCTCTAATTTCATGTATGAATTTTTTTTTAAATCAAAGTGGCGTCACTTTAGTTTGTAAGTAATAACTTCTAAAAGATGAAAACTTTCCTTTGTTCATTGTATGCTTATCTTCTAATGGGAGACACCTTCAATGTTCTTCTCCCACTGGTTTTTGTAGACGAGATCAATGACTTTTTAGCACATTTATGGAAACTGTCGTTGAATGAACATGGTGGAACGCATGCCTGGGGCTATCACGTTGGCTCTACGATTTAAGAGCCAGCCACACGTCCACTAAAATCGTACGACTGTACGATACGATTCGATCACGACGTCGTGGTCTCGAAGAACAAAATGTGATACGCGCCTTCGATACCACGTGATCGCATCGTATCGTACAGCCGTGCGATTTTAGTGGACGCGTGGCTGGCCCTTAATGTCCGGTCAGCAGAGACACGGTGTCGTAGAGGCTAAGAAAACAAACATTGAGGATTGCAACAGAAAACAAGTGTTCAAACTTTAAATATGAACTCGATGTTGTTGGGGTTTTTTAATAATGAAAGTAGGCTAAATACTTCCAGTAGTATACGAGTATATCATATTGTGACAATGCAAACGTATATGCGTTTAACTTTTTACGTGTACAACTAAAAATATATTTTTTAATCAATAATGAAGCATATAAAGCAAACGAGGCATATTTAGTGGATTATTCGAAAACGCACAAACTACCACAGGAAACAGCAATAGGCCTACTGAACTTTGCAGAAGATGTTTGGCTCGAGAACGCAAACAGAAACGTGTTTGTTTCTGTAATTAGCATAAATCCTGTGTATGTCTGTACTCATTTATTTATTTGTGACCCAACATTAAAGGGACATTAAGTGTCAAAATGACCATTCTGAGACAATGACATAGTTAGCAGCGTTATACAATTCTCTTTCTAACGATGTACAAAACATTCTTGTATCCTTTTTTTGTTGCAGAGTTATTGACATTTAAAGTTGGCAAGGTGACTGTTGGACTTATTAAGAAATCATACTCTAAAGTCTAGCCTATCCTAATAAAAAGCATCAACCTAATAATTTTCAAGCACCTTTTGGAACATTTAGAGACCACATTAAAGAGTTTCGTTTGTGGATATGAAAGATAAAATGTTAGAGAGCACGAAAATACCCACAACTCAAAATTGATAAAAACTGATATTTTTTTTTACTTTGCTATCCTGTTGTGAGAAACTAGCCCAGCGACTTAATGTCCCTTTCGTGGTGCTGGGTCACATTTTGTTTTTTTCTCATTCATGAATCAAGGCACTAAATAGCCTGAATTATTGGGAATTGGTTATAGGTTTACCGCTTTAATTTGGGCATGTGTCTCATGTGAGCATACATGTATGTCCTATGAACGGAGTTCACTGTACTAGAACGTTAGTGTGTTTGTTTTTCATTTATTGTCTGTGCGATGAGGGCATGCCGGGGTTCTCATCCGTCCAATGTATTTTCTTAGTGTCTGAAGAGAATCGTTAGAGAGCTGGAACAGCAATGTGTGTGTGTGCGCGTGCGTTTGTGTGCGCGTGTGTGTATGTGTGTGTGTGCGCGCGCGCGCGCGCGAGAGAGAGAGAGAGAGAGAGAGAGAGAGAGAGAGAGAGAGAGAGAGAGAGAGAGAGAGAGAGAGAGAGAGAGAGAGAGAGAGAGAGAGAGAGCATACGAAGTGCGTACATCGGTGTGTATGTATGTGTGCGTGCGTACGTGTGTGTGCATGCATGCGTACATGTGCGTGTCTGTATAGGTGCGCGTGTGTGTATGTTTGTATAAGTGTGTGTGTGTGTGTGTGCATATGGATGTATGTGCGCATATAAAACAATATATGTTTGTATGCATGTCTCTCCGACATTTTGTTTGCCTGTATGCCTGTCTGTGTATGATTCTCGCTTTTGTATATCTCTCCTACTCTACCCGCCGCCGCCACCTCTCTCTCTCTCTGTTTCTTTGTCTGTCTGTCTGTCTGTCTCTCCATCTTTCTGTCCATTTCATTCCCTCCATCCACCTCTCTCTCTCTCTCTCTCTCTCTCTCTCTCTCTCTCTCTCTCTCTCTCTCTCTCTCTCTCTCTCTCTCTCTCTCTCTCTCTCTCTCTCTCTCTCTCTCTCTCTCTCTCTCTCTCTCTCTCTCTCTCTCTCTCTCTGTTTCTTTGTCTGTCTGTCTGTCTGTCTCTCCATCTTTCTGTTCATTTCATTCCCTCCATCCACCTCTCTCTCTCTCTCTCTCTCTCTCTCTCTCTCTCTCTCTCTCTCTCTCTCTCTCTCTCTCTCTCTCTCTCTCTCTCTCTCTCTCTCTCTCTCTCTCTCCTCTCTCTCTCTCTCTCTCTCTCTCTCTCTCTCTGCGCGCGCGCGCGCGAATGTTGTAACATAATTCCATCTTGTTTCCTATTTCCATATTTTATTATATTTCACCGTAATTATCATCATTTGATGATAGCTTTCCAGATTAGATAACCTTCTGTTTCGTGTACTGTGTATATATGTTGTGGTCTCCTGTTCAGTAAATTGGATTATCGATGTCCCAATTATTTTCATTTGATCCGCCAATCACAGTCACACAAATACAAGGCTTGTTTATCTTTCATTACCGTCTAAGGCAACATAATTCAGGGATGGACCTTCCGCGTTTGTTGAGTTAACTTTCAATTGCCCGCAGATAATTATAAGAGAAGTCCCCCGGTGGGGATACCAGGGAGTCTTTCGTGCAAAGTTCCCCCACCTTCTGGAAGTTCTGTGCTCGTAATCTGTCACTCTCTTCGAACCTACCTTTTTCCTGTGCTTACTGTCATCTACTAACTTTATGCTTTATCGGTCCATTTCCCTGCCTTTTGTACTAGAAACTCTTTACAACGACTTTGTCCAGCCGATGACGGGTATGATGGGCCGATTTCCTAGTTAGGCGCATAACGGCAGCATGACGCATCTGCGCTCGTATGGCAGGAAACTGTCAGAACCATCTACGGAGAGGGAAGAGAAGCAAGGCAAACACACGTCGAGAGTTTAATGCCCGAAGGTACTATCATTCTTCTCGGGGGAGAAAAGCCAGAAGGTACTACTAATCGTTTTGTTTCATGCATCTTCTGACTTTCACCAGGAAAATAGGACCTTCTTGCTCATAACCATTTGAGGTGTGCGTAGAAGGAGAGGGTTGGATAGATGGTATTGGTATTTTAGTATTTGATATGTTCTAGTCACAGAACCATTTCGGCTGCTCACACCTGGAGATCGCGTCGCCGCCAGCGCCCCCTCCCCCCCCTCCGAAATGTCCACAATACAAGCCTTTAAAAAAAATTAGCTTACCAAAAAGAGTTTCGCTAACAACAAAGGAAATAGCACCAATAATTGTTTTTACTGCTCTACAAAGAAGAAAAAGTTTCAACCACTCTGAATATCCTCCACCCACCCCGTCCAAAATGGCTTCTCTCTCCGGCAACTCCGCCAAGGAGGAATTGCCGTTTTGACGGTTTGATTTCTAGGAAACCAGAGCATAGTGAGTGTTCCGGTCCTTGAAAAAGGCTGTCTTTCTGGTGATCTCGACGTGTTTCTTGCAAAAACTCACCCGTCAGGGTGTCCCGTTAAGTCCCCATCCGAAGGACTCGACTTTCAGTTCGATGTTCCAAACTGGAAAGAAAGAACGAGACCAGGGTGCGAATCCGAAACACTAAGGCATTGAATTTGGCAGTCGAACGTCTTAACCACTCTGCCACCTTCCTTCTCCTTAGGGTTGGATGAGATGGCGTTTGAATGAGAAGAATGAGTTAATGATGATATAAGAGATGTTGTAATGATCGCTTGCCACTTGAGGATCCAATGGGGGCATTAATATCGCATTAACTGTTCTTTCTGTGACGATGCTGTCTCAATCCTCTTCTCTGTGTATGCCCATGAAATGCCCGTGGTCCTCCCTGTTTGTCTGTCTGTTTCTGTCTGTAGCTCTGTCTCTGATTCACTCTGCTTTTGTGCGCGCTCATTAGGCATGTTTTTCCTCATATACTATGATTAGTTGGTTTGTGTGTATAATCTCACCCAAAGACCGCTATAATGAAATCATTCTGACTTCGACTTCTCTAACTCCCTCAATAATTATTATGTTTGCCTTTGCCCATGTATCTATCTCAGTCTTTGTGTCTTTCTGTCCGCCTTTTTGTCTGTCTGTCCGTTGGTCTGCCTGTCTGCCTGTCTGTCTGTCTGTCTGTCTCTCTCTCTCTCTCTCTCTCTCTCTCTCTCTCTCTCTCTCTCTCTCTCTCTCTCTCTCTCTCTCTCTCTCTCTCTCTCTCTCTCTCTCTCTCTATCTCTCTCTCTCTCTCTCTCTCTCTCTCTCTCTCTCTCTCTCTCTCTCTCTCTCTCTCTCTCTCTCTCTCTCTCTCTCTCTCTCTCTCTCTCTCTCTCTCTCTCTCTCTCTCTCTACCATTATACCATTGCCTAAAAGTAAAGATATTTCTGACTTGAATAATTTTAGGCCAATCTCTCTCCTTTCAGTTCTGTCTAAACCACTAGAAAAACATATTCATAAACATCTAATGCAATATTTAGAAGATAATAATTTGTTTCACCCCTTACAATCTGGCTTTCGACATCACCATTCCTGTCAAACTGCCCTAGTCCACCTATGTGACACATGGCTTTCAGCAATCAACCAAGGCAAAATGACAGGCTCTGTATTCCTAGACTTTAAGAAAGCGTTTGATTTTGTGAATCATGAAATATTACTTAAAAAACTGGCGCTATATTTACGAGACGAAAACACGATCTCTTTCTTTGCATCTTATCTTACTAATAGAACACAGTTTGTTTTTAGTAATGGCACAAACTCGTGCACTGAGATCATAAAGGCTGGTGTACCCCAAGGATCAGTCTTAGGGCCTCTTCTATTCTGCCTATTCATTAATGATCTACCTTTATCAATATCGGCTGACTCTGTCTCGTGTGATCTTTTTGCTGATGACACCTCTCTCCATTCTAGTGCATCAAACCTGTCTTCGATTCAAACCTCTCTTCAGTCAGCTTTGCATGATGTTTCTGATTGGTGTTGCCAAAACCTTATGGTCCTCAATCCTAAAAAACACCAAAAGCATGTTAATTACCTCAAGACAAAAACATCAAATAGAACCTCTAATTTTAAATGTTCATATTAATGACAATGCCATAGACCAAGTACGCGAGCACCGAGTCCTAGGAGTGATACTAGATGACGAACTAAAATGGCAACTCCATATTGAAAAGATGACACATAAACTTGCTCGCAGCTTATTCCTACTAAAAAAACTTACACCCTTCATAGATATAGACGCACGCACGATGTTTTTTCATGCCCACTGTCTCTCTCACATTAATTACGCATCTGTAGTCTGGGACTCTGCTGCTAATTGTCACCTATTAAAACTCAATTCTATGCACAAAAGGGGAGCTAAAATAATCCTTCCTGATCCTGAACTCAGTACAGCAGAAAAACAAGCCCAGTTAAACATACTTCCACTGCAATCACAGCTTAGCTATAATAAAGCCATTCTCATGTACAAAGTACACTATGACTTAGCTCCACAATACCTGAAAAATCTACTTACACAAGCCTCACATCGCTATGGTTCAAGTAACTATATTCTACCACACACAAGAATAGATACATTCAAATCAAGTTTTACTTTCTCGGGTTCCTTCATATGGAATTCCCTTCAGTCCGACATTAGATTATGCTCCTCTATCTCAACCTTCAAAACGAGTCTCCGAGAGACACTTACATTCGACCCTCCATGATTTTTTTTTTTTTTTTCTTCTTCATATATCCCGATACGCTATATTGCTAATTACGATGTCATGTATTCACATCACTCTGTTTGTTTACTATTCTCCAACAATGTGCTAAAATCAATGTTTAAATTGTCCGCACTTTATTGCTAATTGCTACCGGTTTCATACCATAGGCTACATTAGTTTGCCCTGTTCTAAAATGTATAGTTCTTTTATACGTGCTTCAACATATATCTGTGCGTATGTGCATGTATTCTTGCGTGTGCCGCGCGCACGTGCAGGTGTGTGCGTGTATGGTTACACGCATGTATGCCCGCACAAGTATTAACAATTATACCTGTGCGTACGTAATTCTATAAATTCGTATTTCAACCTGTCTGTATCATAATACCTGCTTTGCTACCTTTATGTTCAATTATGTATGTGTAATTTTATGCCTTGCCATGTTTGTATTCTATGTTCGTATATGTACAAAGGTGCTACCTTTATGTTCAAATCTGTATGTGTAATATCATGCCTTGCCATGTTTGTATTCTATGTTCGTGTATGTACCAAGGACAGATTGGAAGACTAGGTGTTGCCTAAAATCTTTATCCTTGCAAAATAAAGTTCAAGTTTTCAAGTTTTCAAGTTTTTCTCTCTCTCTCTTTCTCTCTCTCTCTCCATACCTCTCCCTCCATCTCTTGCATACACATCAGTTAAATATCTTTGTAAACGACAGATCGATAGATAAACAGACGCGCAGTTGGCGAGGTAGGACCCCTCTGCGACGTTAATTCTCTGTGATTTCACAGAGACAGCACCGTGACGACAAACAAGCATACTGACAGACAGACAGATTAAAAGACAAATGCAACAGCAACAAACAACAAGGGTCGCAACGACTGAGACAGTCTGACACAGACAAACAAACACAAATGTATGTATCTATATGTATGTGTGTTCTTCTTACTCTGTGTGTGTGTGTGTGTGTGTGTGTGTTCGTTCTTTAATTTATATCCACCTTACAGTGATCTTATACAGTAAAACTCTAACTAAAGCATTGTGGTGTGTGTGTGTGTGTGTGGTGGGGGGGTGCGTATGTGTGTGTGTGTGTGTGTGTGTGTGTGTGTGTGTGTGTGTGTGTGTGTGTGTGTGTGTGTGTGTGTGTGTGTGTGTGTGTACGCCTCTCTGTGTCTATGCCTATCTTTTGTGTCTGCCTGACTGTGTGTCTGTCTGTTGCGAGACTTCTGTCTGTGTGTCTCGCCTGCTCTGTGTATCCTCTGTCTCTGTTAAAGAAAGATAGAAATAGTGAGACAAGGAGAGAGGATAATAATGAAGTAAGGAAAGGTAACTCTCTCGGTAATGAACTCCCTTCACCCTAGTTATTTTCGGCACCAATTCGCACATAGGCCCTACATTAACATAGGCATACTGTCTATCTTCTATGTTTGTCTACATGTCTATATTATGTGTCTGTCTGCCTGTCTGTCTGTGTGTTCGTATGTCTCAGTGTCTGGCTGCAAGCGCCGAACTGTGCAGCGTGCAGGCGAAAGGTGGAAGTCAAGTCAAGTCAAGTCAAAATCATCTTTTTTGATGGTTAAAGAATAAGCTGACAAAGCTTGTTTTCATCCTGAAGGAAGGATTCAGGAGTGGAGTCCTTCTTCTTCTTCTTCTTCTTCTTCTTCTTCTTCTTCTTCTTCTTCTTCTTCTTCTTCTTCTTCTTCAGTTTCCTGTCAATTATCAGCGCAGATGCGCCATGTTGTCGTTACGCACCAAACTAAGAAATAGTTAGGCCCAGCAAGTCCGACTTCGGCTGGAAGAAATGTTTTTCGAAAGTGTTTCATGGAGAGAAAAAAAGGCAGGAGAATGGACCCCGGTAAGGCAGTAGATGACAGCAAGCAAATTAAATGGCAGAGTCAATTAAAGAGAGTGGCAGATTAGAGGAAGTTACAAGCACAGAACTTCCAAGAAGGTGGGGGAACTATTTATGCAAAAGACCCCCCCGGTATCCCCACGGGGGGGAGGGGGAGTGGAGTTCATAAATGAGTGTGTTTGTGGGGGTGGGATGGGGGTGGGGGGATGCTGAAGATAGAAGGGAACACGTTGACGCAGGCAGTACGACGCACTAAGCGCGAAGCGGCCGAAGGGCAGTGGACCCGCGCAACGCTAGTAGAAAGTAAAGGAGAGACCCAATCGATCTATTTTCTTCCAATAATTGAAGGGAAGCAGGAGGATTGGTCCAGTCAGTGGCCAGACAGACAACAATTACACTGGACAGAGAAGAAAAACAATTACACTGGAAAGAGAAGAAAAAACAATTACACTGGAAAGAGAAGGAAAAAACAATTACACTGGAAAGAGAAGAAAAACAATTACACTGGAAAGAGAAAAAACAAACAATTACACTGGAAAGAGACAAAACAAACAATTACACTGGAAAGAGAAGAAAAAAACAATTACACTGGAAAGAGAAGAAAAACAATTACACTGGAAAGAGAAGAAACAAACAATTACACTGGA
>CM065682.1:31833007-31845507 GCA_017654935.2 Phymorhynchus buccinoides | reverse complement strand
GAATGTTGAGTTCCTTATAGTCAATGGTTGCAAGGGAGGACGATTTAAGGAGTATGAGTTTAAGAGAACGTCTATGTAATCTTTCAACGTGTTTGAGTGTGTTGTTACTAGCTGAATCCCAACATGTTGATGCATAATCAATGTCAGGCTGAATATAGGCATGGAAAAAAAGTTTACGGGTATGTTGATCCAAAAAGTGCTTTATTCTATTAAGCTGGAATACTTTTTTTGATATTTTCTTGGCCAGTATTTGCATGTGTTTTGACCATGATAAGTTGTTGTCAATGTATAGGCCGAGTAATTTGTGTGAAGTAACTTCTTCTAGAGACTTTTCATAGATAGTTGGTGTACTTAATTGATTTTTAAAGTTTTGCCTCTTTTGTCTTGTTGTGATTAACATGAATTTAGATTTTTTGGGATGTAATGCCATATGATTTTGCTCTGACCAGTCAACTAAATTATTAATGTCACTCTGCAATTCAGAACAGATTGAGTCAGCATCATAGCCGTTTTTATGGATTGTGGTGTCGTCTGCAAAAAGTTCACATGGTGAAGTAAGATGAAGCGGGAGGTCATTTATATAAATGGTGAAGAGCATAGGTCCTAAGACAGAGCCTTGGGGAACTCCATAATAGACTGATTGCAATGAAGATGTAATAATATCTTTGGAGACGGTTTGTCGTCTGTCAGATAGAAAGGACGAAACGAGGGCGATAGAATCTTGGGTTAAACCATACAATGATAGTTTTTTAAATAGAAGGCCATGGTCAATAACATCAAAGGCTTTAGCAAAGTCAACGAAAATAACACCGGTGAGAAGGTCATTGTTAATATTAGAATGCCACTGTTCGACTAGATTAGTGAGTACTGTTTGGCAGGAATGATTTTCTCTAAAGCCACTTTGGTTACAATTGAAAAGATCATGTGTAGTAAAGTATGTCGGAAGATTACGCTTTAAGTGCGTTTCTAGAGGTTTGGAGAGGTTAGACAAAATAGATATAGGTCGGTAGTTAGACGGGTCTTGGGGGTCACCAGATTTATATAGTGGTATCACCTTCGCGTCTTTAAATAATTGGGGATAACAGCCTTTCTCAATGCAAAGGTTATATATATAGGTAAGACAGTCCGTGATAATAGGCGCAGATAACTTTAAGATATAATTATCAATATGATCTAAGCCGCAACATTTAGAATGCTTGAGTTGAAGTAATTCTTGGTACACCTCATGTACAGCCATATACTGAAAACTGAGTTTAGGGCCTAGTTTTTTGGAGTCACAGTACTCCTTCAGTAGCAAAAGATCGTTAGAACTAGTTCGGTCAGCTAGTATAGTTTTATCGGCTATGGTACAGAAATGATTGTTGAGTTCTTCTACAGAGAGATCGTTAGCCAAGGGCGCGCTATGAGTTGAAGATTTACAGGATAATTGGTTAATTGCTTTCCAGATAGATTTTGAGTCTTTTTTAGATTGTATAAGATCACCAAAATACTTTTTCTTTGCAGCTCGCTTCATATTTGTTATTTTGTTTCGCTGCTTTTTAAAAGCCTCGTCCTTACCAGTTGTTTGTACTAAATTTTCACGAGTCTTTATTTCCGCATTTATATTATCGTTTAACCATGGGGGTTTACCTTCAGGCTTGACACGTTTGGTTATAAAAGGGGCATGTTTATCATATATTTGGATGAAGGTATTATACCATTTTTCAAGGGCTTTATTGGGGTCAGTGTACTGAAACACTGTGGAAAAGTCGGTCGTACATAGATCGTATAAGAAATGCTCAGGGTTAAAGGATTTGTAGCTACGAAATGATACACACCTATGAGAGCATTTAGGGATTTTGACGCCTTTTTTTTGACCATGTTAAACATATAGGGAAGTGATCGCTTAATCCGAAGACAGGAACAGAAGTTTCCACAATGTGCTTTGGATTAGTGACGTATATATGATCAATGAGTGTTTGAGTCTGTAGTGTTATTCTGGTGGGATTATTAAGAAGTTGTGATAAATTGTAAGATTCATAGATATGTTTCCAGTTATCATGGGGTTTGAGTAAATCAAAGTTTAAATCACCAAGCAATATGATATCAGTATAGGATAAGGAAACATTGTCCATCATAGATGAAAAACGATTAAACCACTCCACTCGTTCATCGGGGTTTCTATATAAAAATCCCACAATAATTGGTGTGTGACCCTTTATGCGAATTTCAATCCAGATACCTTCTATGTTGTACCTATCGAAGTCATGCACTTGTCTATAGTTCACTGATTTGTGGATGTATGCCACCATGCCTGTGTGTAGCTTACTTGAAGCATCTTTTCTAATAACATTATACCCAGGCACAGAAATTAGATTGTCAGACACAACATCAGATAACCTAGACTCGGCAAAAGCGAAACAATGAAAACAAGTATTAGAGTTTGACAAGATAGAAGGCACATCAGACATTTTATTTAACAGATGGCATGCATTTAAATAACCGATTTTAAAACCCGGTTTCGATAACCATTTTGGATTGTTGGTTACATTAGCCATGGTAACACAAGTACCTAAAAACAACAATCACCAACAAAAGATAAAACAACAATCACCAACAAAAGATAAGACCAACAATCACTAACAAAAGATAAGACCAACAATATGAAGGAAAAAGCCAATAATAATATTTTTAACAAATCTATTAAAAAATCAGTAATTTGTGTGGATGAATTAAACTTAAGGAGAAAACAGTGAACACCTTAAAACAAAAACAAACGTGTTCAAATTAATCAACGATGGGAAACTTAAGCGAGGTAATAATAAAAGGTAGAGCTAGAAAGGTAATTAAACAATAAAATTGTAAAATTAAAATAAATCAAGCCAATAAAGCGAGAGAGAGAGAGAGAGAGAGAGAGAGAGAGAGAGAGAGAGAGAGAGAGAGAGAGAGAGAGAGAGAGAGAGAGAGAGAGAGAGAGAGAGAGAGAGAGAGAGAGAGAGAGAGAGGAGAGAGAGAGAGAGAGAGAGAGAGAGAGAGAGAGAGAGAGAGAGAGAGAGAGAGAGAGAGAGAGAGATGTGCACACAGAGAGGTAGACACACAGAGAGACATGCACACAAAAAACATGATTAACAAAAGTTTTGTTTGAGAATCGGAATAGATTATCGATTAGTATTTGTTTGTTCCAGAAACCCGGCGTATACTGTATGTCGCATTTCAAAACAATCTTTGCACGGTGATACTGTCAGTTGTGTGTCTGTCTGCCAATCTGTCAGCTGTGTGTCTGTCTGCCTATCTGTCAGCTGTGTGTCTGTCTGCCTATCTGTCAGCTGTGTGTCTGTCTGCCAATCTGTCAGCTGTGTGTCTGTCTGCCTATCTGTCAGCTGTGTGTCTGTCTGCCTATCTGTCAGCTGTGTGTCTGTCTGCCAATCTGTCAGCTGTGTGTCTGCCAATCTGTCAGCTGTGTGTCTGTCTGCCAGCTGTGTGTCTGTCTGACAGTATGCCAATCCGTCAGCTGTGTGTCTGTCTGCCAGTCTGCCAATCTGTCAGCTGTGTGTCTGTCTGTCAGCTGTGTGTCTGTCTGCCAGCTGTGTGTCTGTCTGCCAGCTGTGTGTCTGTCTGACAGTCTGCCAATCCGTCAGCTGTGTGTCTGTCTGCCAATCCGTCAGCTGTGTGTCTGTCTGCCAATATGTCAGCTGCGTGTCTGATAGACTTCAGCACTACCAGTATTGTCTTATGCTGTCAAGATAATTCCCAGTCCGCGTGATTGTGGAGATAATTTCACCACAACAGGAAATCCGATTATCACAGAGTTATCCTGTGAAGATATTAATTCTATCCGTCGCAGGTGGAAAATCTATAATGTTGGTGTCTGCTGGGCTGTTGGATTGTCTGCCTTTGTCAGACATTCTTGACAGTGGATGTGCACAAGATGATTGGTGTGGACACTGCGTCTGATGATAAGCATTGAGAGTGAGAGAGAGAGAGAGAGAGAGAGAGAGAGAGAGAGAGAGAGAGAGAGAGAGAGAGAGAGAGAGAGAGAGAGGGAGAGAGAGAGAGAGAGAGACACTGGACACTGGAAAACTTTATTTGACAAGGATAAAGATTTTAGGCGATGCCTATTCTTACAATCTGTCCTTGGATTAAAAACAAACCAAAAACAAATTTAAGAAACAAAAAGCATTTGCAAACATACTCTCTCTCTCTCTCTCTCTCTCTCTCTCTCTCTCTCTCTCTCTCTCTCTCTCTCTCTCTCTCTCTCTCTCTCTCTCTCTCTCTCTCTCTCCTCTCTCTCTCTCTCTCTCTCTCTCTCTCTCTCTCTCTCTCTGACTCTCTATACACACACACATACATTGTTTATGCATACATATAAACAAATATTTAAAAAATACACATAGTGAAACAAATAATTGATGACAAATAGGAGGTGAAAGCAACATCAATCCAAACACATTTAACAAGCAGTTTAAAGGCAAACCAATAAACAAAGCATAAAACTGAAATGTAAACATTCAATTGACATATACCATGCATATAACATCTAGTTGTACACAAGGCAATAAAGTTATACTGTGCTTTCAAAATGACTCAGGATGTAAGCAGGGCTGTAAATTATGTTTGCCCGCACCATCTTTTTGCATCGTGAGATGGAAGGACGTAACTGAATGGCAGAGGGAAGGGAATTCCAAATTGAGGAACCTGAGAAGGCAAAACTTGATTTGTATTTGTCAATTCTAGTGTTTGGCAAAATGTAGTTGCTGGAACCATAACGATGTGATGCCGGGGTAACTAATGATTTTAGGTATTGTGGGACTAAGTCATTATGCACTTTGTACATGAGGACTGCTTTGTTGTACTTTAATTGTGAATCTAACGGAAGGATGTTTAATTTTGCTTGTTTTTCTGATGTGGTGAGGTTTGCGTCAGGAAGAATAATTTTAGCTGCTCTTTTGTAGATAGAATTGAGTTTTAATAGGTGAAATTTGGCGGTAGAGTCCCAAACTACAGATGCATAGTTGACGTGAGAGAGACAGTGGGCATGAAAGAATATTTTGCGTTCCTCTGTATCTATGAAAGGTTTCAGGTTTTTTTTTTAGTAGGAATAGGCTACGCGCAAGCTTGTGTACTACTTTCTCAATATGGGTCTGCCACTTCAGTTCTTCGTCTATGATCACACCCAGGACGCGGTGCTCTTTTACTTGGTTAATGACGTTATCCTTTAAATAAACATTGAGATTTAGAGGTTCGTTCTGATGTTTTTGTCTTGAAGTAATTACCATGCTTTTGGTTTTTGTAAGGTGGATGACCATCAGGTTTTGGTCACACCAGACAGAAACATCATTTAAAGCTGTTTGTAATGAGGTTTGAATGGAGGATAACGAGCTGCACTAGAGTGGAGGGAGGAGTCGTCAGCAAACAGATCGCATGAGATACTTTCATCTGATATTGAAAGTGGTAGGTCATTAATAAATAAGCAGAACAGGAGGGGTCCTAACACATATCCTTGCGGTACATCAGTCTTAATTATCTTATTATCTGAAACTGCACCATTACTTAAGACAAACTGTGTTCTGTTAGTAAGTTAGGATGTAAAAAAAGAAACTGTATTTTTGTCCTTCAAATATAGTGCTAGTTTTTGTAATAATATTGTATGATTCACAAGATCAAATGCCTTCTTAAAGTCAAGAAATACAGCACCTGTCATTTTGTTTCGGTTAATTGCTGAAAGCCATGTATCACAGAGACGAACTACGGCAGTTTGACAAGAATGGTGATGCCGAAAGCCAGATTGTAAGGGATGGAAAAGATTGTTGTCCTCAAGATACTGCATTAGATGTTTATGAACATGTTTTTCAAGAGGCTTAGATAGAACTGTAAGAATAGACATGGGTCTAAAGTTGTTTAGGTCAGATATATCTTGAGAGAGAGAGATAGATAGAGAGAGAGATAGAGAGAGAGAGAGAGAGAGAGAGAGAGAGAGAGAGAGAGAGAGAGAGAGAGAGAGAGAGAGAGAGAGAGAGAGAGAGGACAGATTGATGATTTAATGTCAATAGCTGAGAGAGAGAGAGAGAGAGAGAGAGAGAGAGAGAGAGAGAGAGAGAGAGAGAGAGAGAGAGAGAGAGAGAGAGAGAGAGAGAGAGAGAGAGATATTGACAAAGTGATGATTGAATGTCAATAGCTGAGAGCGAGAGAGAGAGAGCGAGAGAGAGAGTGTGTGTATGTGTGTGTATGTGTGTGTGTGTGTGTGTGTGTGTGTGTGTGTGTGTGTGTGTGTGTGTGTGTGTGTGTGTGTGTGTGTGTGTGTGTGTGTGTGTGTGTGTGTGTGTATGTGTGTTTGCCTGCCTGCCTGTGATTGTCTCGCTGCTTGTCTCTCTCTGTCTCCCCCAACTCTTAGTCAGACGGAATGTATTGAGTTGTTATGCAGTAACTCTGTGCGTGTGTGAGAGAGAGAGATAGAGAGAGAGAGAGACACTTGACGCTTGACACTTGACAATGTTTTAATTGTCATTGACAATACAATTGAGTTGATTTTAGATATATATAATGTTATGCAGTCACTCTGTGTGTGTGTGTGTGTGTGTGTGTGTGTGAGAGAGAGAGAGAGAGAGAGAGAGAGAGAGAGAGAGAGAGAGAGAGAGAGAGAGAGAGAGAGAGAGAGAGAGAGAGAGAGAGAGAGAGAGAGAGAGAGAGAGAGAGAGAGAGAGAGAGATGACAATAGTTTTATTCCCGAAAAGGCATCGCCCCATTAGAAAGGGTGTGTGTCAACATGTAAAGGAGCAGATTATCAACGATTCAAATATAAATTTAGCACGAACGCAACAGGTATGAGAGAGAGAGAGAGAGAGAGAGAGAGAGAGAGAGAGAGAGAGAGAGAGAGAGAGAGAGAGAGAGAGAGAGAGAGAGAGAGAGAGAGAGAGGGGGGGGGAGAGAGAGATATATATAGAGAGAGAGAGATAGAGATAGAGAGAGAGAGAGAGAGAGAGAGAGAGAGAGAGAGAGAGAGAGAGAGAGAGAGAGAGAGAGAGAGAGAGAGAGAGAGAGACGCAAGACGCCATATGGTTTAATCACATAAAGGCCATAGCCCATCATGATCGAGCGTACGAACATAAACACATACATATGCACATGTGGAAGAGGAAATAATGAACATGACATAAAGCCACAAATCAACATTCCATATAAAATAAGTTTTTCATGAAGTGGCAGCTTCTCTTATCTTGAATGACTTATACAAAAATACAGAGAAATTACGCACATCTTCATCTCTGGTAGATGACAACAGTAAACATAGTTAAAAAGTGAAGGACGTCTATAATATTTAGGCTTTATAAAACGTTCACGAATATGGCAAAGTATTGGGCAACAGAGAACAAAATGCACTTCATCTTCTTCTTCGTGCATACATAAAGGACAAATCAAATCATTATCTCTATAATTTTTGTACTTGAAATGATGTACTGCTAACTCAGAAATTCCTAAGAGAGAGAGAGAGAGAGAGAGAGAGAGAGAGAGAGAGAGAGAGAGAGAGAGAGAGAGAGAAGAGAGAGAGAGAGAGAGAGAGAGAGAGAGAGAGAGAGAGAGAGAGAGAGAGAGAGAGAGAGAGAGAGAGAGAGAGAGAGAGAGAGAGATTGTGTATGAGAGAGAGAGATTGTGTATGAGAAAGAGAGAGGGGGGCGGGAAGACTTTACGAGGGGCTTTGTGATATAATTTTACACCAGGAAGCTGAGTTCGGTGCAGGGTGTGGGATATAAATGTCATTGGTTATGACGTGTCATTACGTTGTGTGTCAAGTTCGTTCTGATGAAACATCAGTATATCATATTTCACAGAGAGAGAGAGAGAGAGAGAGAGAGAGAGAGAGAGAGAGAGAGAGAGAGAGAGAGAGAGAGAGAGAGAGAGAGAGAGAGAGAGAGAGAGAGACACACACACACATACACATAACCTCTCCCTCCCCCTCTCAGGTCCCACAGTCGTATCATACATACACATGACCGCGCGCATGTGTGTCTGGTCGTGACAAATCATCAATACATATGTTGTTGTATTCTTTGTAATCTAGAGCGAGCGAGCGAGAGAGAGAGAGAGAGAGAGAGAGAGAGAGAGAGAGAGAGAGAGAGAGAGAGAGAGAGAGAGAGAGAGAGAGAGAGAGAGAGAGAGAGAGAGAGAGAGAGAGAGAGAGAGAGAGAGAGAGAGAGAGAGAGAGTTCTGAATACAAAAATAAATAAGTTAGAGAATAAATAACTCAAGAAAAAATATGAAAGTATGCATAATTATATACATAAAAGACACAAGGCGTTCAGGTAGTATTTGGTCCTTTAATGAAAGTCAATAACCAGACGTTTCGTATGGTACATACGTTTTCGATGTAAAAAGAAAGACTGACAGACAGCAAGCAAAAAGTAAGAGTTCAAAATAGAAAGAGAAGACTGAGTTGAAAATCAGATATAAAAGGAAGATAATTATACACATACATGATAACATTATTGTTTGAGGTTGTCGACAAATGTTTCAATGCAAAAGGCCTGGAGAGAATCACAGTACAAGTTCTGCTCTTAGTTTCAATGCATAAAACACAAACTAAGGAACGAGATTTATCAACATTTTGACACAATAGCAATTCTTCAAAATTTAAATCATCGTCATCGTGTGAGCAATTTTTAGCAATATATTTTGTTCTAAGCTCTAAATACACTGGGCAGTGAAAAGGAAAGTGTCATTCACACTCCATTTTACCTGGACAGAAAAGACAATCTTGTGACAAGAAGGAAACAATCTCTATGAAATATTTTGTTTACATTTAAAAGTCAATTATTGAAGATGTGAATCGAATGACACAGTCACGTAATCTTATAATTGTGATGTCATTTAAGTAAGATTCTAAGCCATGGAAATGTTTAAGACGTCTATAAACACTAAATCTTTCAAAACCTTCTATTTTAGCTTTCCATTCCACCCGGCATTTTTGAACCAGTCTTTGTTTAAAAGAACGTAGAAAACGAGGTACATGTCTCACCCCATTGACCCAGACATCTTGAAAACCATTTTCATCTAATAAAGTTTTGATGTTCCATGCCCAATTATTAACATTTGAAAAAAACGCCTGAATCAGCAACATTGCATAACATAATGGTTTGTTTGCGGAATCGATCATCAGTCATAAATTATTATTAAGTTTAAGAGAGAGAGAGAGAGAGAGAGAGAGAGAGAGAGAGAGAGAGAGAGAGAGAGAGAGAGAGAGAGAGAGAGAGAGAGAGAGAGAGAGAGAGAGAGAGAGAGAGAGAGAGAGAGAGAGAGAGAGAGAGAGAGAGAGAGAGAAACAGAGACAAACACAGATAGAATGTTTCACACTTTTAAGCATAAAGTAGTCCCTATAGTGTGTATATATCTGAAGACAGACGCAGACAGGCAGACAGACAGACAGACAGAAAGTGAAGAAAGTAGTGTGGGTGGAAGAATGTAGACAGACGGGGCATGGCGAATGATGGAATTATTGATGGAGATAATGTTTCTCAATCCACAGAGTGCTCTTTTGACGAGAAACACGTGTCTGAGTACAGTGTTGTGCTTAGCCTTCAGAGAGATGTATGGATGGATGAAAATACTTCTAGATCTATTGCCCGCTCTCTGTTTCTGGGGGTGTTTTTTGCGTTCGCGTTCATGTGTATGTATAATATGAAATGCGAAAGGGTGGGGGGTAGGGGGAGGGGGAAATTGTGAGTGAGTGTGTGTGTGTGTGTGTGTGTGTGTGTGTGTGTGTGTGTGTGTGTGTGTGTGTGTGTGTGTCTGTGTGTGTGTCGTGTGTTTGTGTGTGTGTGTGTGTGTGTGTGTGTGTGTGTGTGTGTGTGTGTGTGTGCGTGTGCGTGTGCGTGTGCGTGTGCGTGCGTGCGTGCGTGCGTGCGTGCGTGTGCGTGCTTGTGTGTGCGTGCGTTAATTGTAAGGCCACCGGAGTGAATACCAAGGTGAATAACAAAAAAAGGGAAGTAATGTGTTGTACATCAAAAGCAAATAGAATCAGGCAGACACAGAGAGAGAGAGAGAGAGAGAGAGAGAGAGAGAGAGAGAGAGAGAGAGAGAGAGAGAGAGAGAGAGAGAGAGAGAGAGAGAGAGAGAGAGAGAGAGAGAGAGAGAGATACACAGAGAGAGACAGAGACAGACAGATAAACAGACAGGGAAAGACAGAGTCAGACAAAGACAGAGAGATATTTAATAATACATTGAACAAGGTAAGTGCTGCATACACCTAAAACTGTCTACAATCAGACAAAGCAATGCTGACAGTGCAGAGGACGTCAATACCGTTGTCACGCTGCATCTTTATTGTTTGTGGCTCAAGCCACAAACCTATAACTCACTTTGTCGGTCGGTCGGTCGGTCGGTCTGTCTGTCTGTCGGTCCAATATTGTCGCACTTCAAATCGAGGCGAGCGAAAATGGAGTTTTACGTCCTCTTGGTCTGAATCAGACACACATGGGACATTTGTAAATACAAATATGGTGGGAACAATACTGGAGGCAATGCCCGGAGGCAGTACGAAACCAGTAAAGTCCCGATTTTGGGGGGTATTAATATAGATAGCTGTAGCGGTGACCACGCCTCAGTTAAACCTCATCGGCTATGGCACCGCCACAAGTATTGCACTATTCAAATCGAGGCTACACTTCAAATTGAGGCCGCTCTTTAACATGATGTATTTTAAAAGCGTACAAAATAATACACATACGTAATACAGACACTACAACAGACACGACGAGTATGCGGTGCTTCTTTTGATGAGTATAAGTAGGATACATAGTTTTAAATGTTTTCCAAAAGATATAAAAAGTTACGAAATGGTGCAGAGATAACATTCTGGTTTACAGATTAAAATTATTGAAAAGCCTGGGGAGGTGACTCATGGTTGGAGTGGTAAAAATAGACCGCGTGCCACAAACTATTGCGATTTCGCGCTTGTTTATTTCCACCAGAGATGTTTTTGTCTACAGTCTGCAACACCCCCATCACACACACACATGGGTGCTCCTGGGAAATTTGAAAACTCCTGCAAGGCAGGGGTCCAAGGGCCACCCAGGCCCTGGCCGTGAGTGCAGGGACAGCGTCACTCCTGGGCAATGCCCCCCTGGAAGCTGAAGGGAAACAAATAAATAATAATAAATTAATATGATGGTGCATGGGAAAAACCTACATAAGTCTCTCAGAATGTTTTTGTGCAAAAGCTGAAATAGTCCACAAGCCCCCAAACTTTCAATTTTCTATTCAGGGCTTATGTATGTCTATTTTTATGTATTTTGAATTATTTCTTTGGTTTTTTATGTGATTGTTTTTAAAAAATCAAGTGAATAGAAAGAAATAGACAAAGTTCTGTCTTCTATGTTCGATTTCTGCAAATGATCTATCTCGAATGCCAAACTTCAAATAATTATAAAATATAAACTAGACAAGATAACTCAATTCTGTTTTCTGTGTGTTAACACGAAATCTTTGCTCCATCATGACAAATTAAAATCTCACTTTATGCCAAAATTCCAATGTCTGGGGTTTTCCTACGCACTGTCACCAATAGTATCCAATGTAATTGACATGCTCTCGTTGCACTTTCACTTCTGGTTAATTAAACTTAAACCTCTATAACCTGCGAAATGCATCTTCTCAAATTCTCATTACCCGGCGACGCTGGCTCCAGGCAATTTAAAAAAAAACCTCCTGAATGTCAGGACATAATGTCTGTATTGTTAAAAATTCGGGACTTTCCTGGTGTCGCACTGTCTCCGGGCATTGCCTCCATGATCATTCCCACCATCTTTATATCTACTAATGTCCCATATATGTGTCTTCAGACCGGAGGACGCTAAACAGATTCTTCTTCTCAACTTCAGGACATCCTGAAAGCAGGAGCATCCACGCACATAGGCCACGTTGCCGCTGCATGGCTGGTCGTAGCATGGTCGTGGTGCAGCGTACTGTAGTCGGGCGGAACAGTGGTCAGAGCGTGATGGGGTCTTGGAGCGTGATGAGCGTGGTACAGGCCGCGTTCTCGATACGCGCATTTTGACCATGTTCGGAAGACACGTCTAGCGAGGGCGTGGTAGAAAAGGAAGCGTGGAGGGATCGTAGTGAAAACGGGGACAACGTACTGGCAGCGTGGTGAGTGCGTGGGCAGTCGAAGTAGCAGATCATTCGAATCAAACCCGTAGCGGCAGCGCTGGTATGGGCCCGCGCCAAGAGCGTTGCTCGATCTGCAAATTGTTTTGGGTTTTTTCAGCTGTGGAACTCCTCCACTCATGGGAGGTCGTGCAAAGACAGAGAGAACCCCCAGAACCTTTATTGTACAAGGATGGTCATTTAGGAATTCAAGAGAGAGATAGGAGAGAGAGAGAGAGAGGGGGGGGGGGGGGGCACATACAGAGATAGAGGGGGGCACAGAGAGAGGGACAGAGACAGAGATAGAGAGACAGAGAGGGGTAAGACGGGGTAAAAAGCCCATGGGCGGGTAAGAAGCATGCTAAACATTAACACTCGTCTCATGG
>CM065682.1:31825507-31830507 GCA_017654935.2 Phymorhynchus buccinoides | reverse complement strand
TCTCTCTCTCTCTCTCTCTCTCTCTCTCTCTCTCTCTCTCTCTCTCTCTCTCTCTCTCTCTCTCTCTCTCCCCTCTCTCTCTCTCTCTCTCTCTCTCTCTCTCTCTCTCTCTCTCTCTCTCTCTCTCTCTCTCTCTCTCTGCTCATGGGACTTTCTTTAAAAGAAAAACAAACAAACAAGCAAACAACGGTTCACACACGCGCATGTACATACACACGCATTAGTCTAGCAACGTGCAATACCGTACTAGGTGCTGTCGACTAAGAATGTAAAAGGAAGCTGCATAGTAATAAGGGTTACCGTTAGTGTATGTGAGAGGTAACAGTATAAATCAACAGTAGTGTACCCTTTAGCTCTAGCGGCTGGTATCACTGGTTGATACCGGAGGGTCTTCCGTACAAATAGTTCCCCACCTTCCGGAAGTTTGTGCTTGTAACTTCCTCTAATCTGTCTCTCTCTTTGACTTTTCCCTGTTCCTTGCTTTGTGTCATCTACTATCTTTCTGACTTTGGGCCCATTCTCCTGCCTTTTTTCTTCCACATAGTTTTGTCCTTTGAGCTCCCCCGAAATCGGAATGTGTCGGCTGAATGCAGCGAGGAGACCAGTGAAAACTGGAAAACGGACACATACGTACACATCGTGGCCTTATGGCCCAGGAATGCAGAAGAAGACAAGCGGTTCGGGAGATATCCTTGGGACAGACAGAAGAAAAAAAAATAATATAAAAAATATAAAAAAATACAAACCAGCCCATCGCAAAGTCCGTTCACCTTCGGTGACGGACAAAAAAGGACGAACTGGTTGAAATTAGCCTGCAGTAGGTGCCATTGGTAAATGACATATGTTCAATAAATAACTTTAAACAGATATCATGGGGCAGCTTAGTGTTTTGTGGAAGACTAAGACTCTCAAACAAGGGGACATGTTGCACTGGCTCTACCGCTGCGGCCAAATCAATTGGTTGGCCTTCGGGGACCTTTCTCGACGCCATCTGTTCTCAAACCCACATGCCCGAGAGAGTGGAGATGTACTGTACCGTGAGCGATGCTTCTCCACTCTAAACAAATGTTAGCCCTTCCCGCCGGAATAGCGGCTACCCTCTCTGCTATCTGGCTGTCACAGTCGGAAACGGAGACAGGTATACATACATACATACATACATACATACATAAATGCATGTAAGCTTGGGAAAATTCGGAATTTTCCCGGGAAGAAACAGAATTCGGAATTTTACCGGGACCAATCCGGGAAAAATCAGAATTCCAAATTTTCACGGGAAAATTCCGATTTTTCCCAAACTCGGGACAATTCGGAATTTTCCCGGATTCCAAAATTTCCCGTGACACATATATATATATATATACCCATTTTTTACCAGTCGCCATCGAAGAGGGCGAAGCTGGTAATGTTTCCACTGCTGCCTGTGACTATCTATGTATGTAATGTTACCACGATAACATTTGCACGGAGGGACCTAGGAGGCTCACATTCTGCTAAGGATATCTAGGACAAGTGCGAAAATGAAGGTCATAGGTCAACGGTCATGGTCACTGGAGCCGAAAATGCTGCCGAGCATCTGGCTAACGTTTGAACAGAGAGACCTAGGACGCTCATATGTTGCATGCGGATAGGTATTAACGATATCTAGGCCAAGTTCGAAAATAAAGGTCAAAGGTCAAGGTCACTGAGCCAAAAATGCTGCCGAGCATCTGGCATGATAACGTTTGAACGGAGGGACCTATATAGGTACTAAGACTATCGAGGTCCAGTTCAAAAAGGAAAGTCATAGGTCAAAAGTTCTAGGTCATTGGAGCCGAAAATGCTACCGAACACCTGGTACGAACACATTTGAACGCAGGGACCAAGGACGGTCACATTTTGCATGCGGATAGGTACTAAGGATATCCAGGCCAAGTTCATAAATGAAGGTCATAGGTCAAAGGTCAAGGTCACTGGGACCGAAAATGCTGCCGAGTACCTGGCACGATAACGCCTGATCGGAGGTATCTAGGACGCTCAAAATTGTGCATGCAGATAGGTACTTTGCATAGCTAGGCCAGGTTTGAAAATGAAGGTCATAGGTCAAAGGTCAAGATCACAGGAGCTGAACATGGTGCCGAACATTTGCCCCTGTATTCGCATTGTGCTATTTTAAAGGTTCGTTACCAGCTGCGAGACGAAGCGCTGCACCCGAAAATACTGCCGCGCGGCTGGTGATCTAGCGTCTTAGCGCTCTAGTTGTTTTGTTGTAGCAGACCCCACATGTCCGGGGAATCCTGATAGTGCACGTGGCTTAGTAATTACTGTTAATGGAAAACGCAATTAACCGTCCGGTATTAAGGAGAGTTCTAGCTTTTTAGGCTCGGGGAATTGCGTGATCAATAGTAGTTTATGGACATGCATTGGGTTCAGGAACAGAGTCGGAACAAAAACAATATGCTGTCAGATGTTTACGGGCTTAGGTGGGGGTGGGGGTGGTGGGGAATTGATAGTGCTCTGTGTAATAGTTGGTGTCTGTGTACATAATATGTGAGTGCATATTGGCGTGCATGTGTGTGCTTACGTGGATGCTTAAGTATGTGTTTGCATGCTTGCATGTTCTTCTCTGCCATTAGCGAGTCAATGTTGAGTAACGTGCTATTTGTCAATAGGCCAATGCTAAGCCGCTAAAACGCATGCACACAATCATAGTCGGTGTAGTTGTGCCTACTAAGAGATAGCTGGGGTAATTCATCTCCTAAGCTAATTGGTCAATAACAGCTTAGCTTATCCATAGTGTCAATGTGTTTATTGATTTGTGATGAGAGAGATAGGGAGGGGGGAGACACATGTACAGACACAGAGACAGACAGAGACAGAAAGAGAGACAGAGAGATACAGACAGACAGAAAGAGAGAGAGAGCGAGAGAGGGGGGGGGGGGGTATGAAAGGGTGTGTGTAAGTTAAAGACCCACCAGATCATGTGTCAAAATCACGGGTTTCACGTGTTTTCCCTCTTACAGCTGGAAATAAATCTTGTTTTGACCAGGTCTCACTACCACACAAATGCCCCCAAATTCAAAGCGATACATCATTTTAAAGAGGAGCCTCAATTTGAACATGGGGACATTTCTGTATATTTATACCCAGAAAAAAACAAAGGGACTTAATCGTGGCGCGTCTGTGTATATTGACGCTGCGCATAAAACCGCATAGGTTTTTTGGGGGGGCTGGGTAATAGGATAGGAGTATAATAGGGCCTACTAAACAAGATTGTAATAGTGTCTATTAGTATATGCATGGGTATTCTTGCGTTATAGGAAAAACGAGTTCTGTTATTGTCATGAACTTTCCACTTCGTTCCCCATACTATTTACGCGTGTTGGCAATTCTTCAATTCTTCATCTGGAAGACTGCACTCGGATGAGAGAGACAACAAACACATGGGGTTTCCTCTGTCATTGTTGAACGATTCAGTATGCGAGTAAAATAGAGCCGTATGTGTTTGTATTTCGTTCATCGTGGTGTGTGTGTGTGTGTGTGTGTGTGTGTGTGTGTGTGTGTACGCGTGCGCGCGCATGTATGTGTTTTTGTATGTGTTTGTATGTGTGTATGTATGAAGGGGTGGTGGTGAAGGGGGTGGGGAGGGGTGGGATGGGGGCTAGAGTGCAAGGCAGCCGATAATTCTTGCTGCCATTATCCAATGTCCGATAAATAGTCACTGCAGTCAAGACAATGTGCACGTTCTGGAACGGTGATCAAGGTACCTGGGCCTGATGTCAATTGCAGTGGGGCATTGAAGGAGGGGATTAGCGTGTGAGTGTGTGGAATTTGCACTTGTTATTGTATCTTGCTTTTAGGGATATTGGTGTGGTGTGGTGATATGTGCTGAGGAGTGTGTGTGTGTGTGTGTGTGTGTGTGTGTGTGTGTGTGTGTGTGTGTGTGTGTGTGTGTGTGCGTGCGTGCGTGTGCGTGTGTGTGTGTGTGTGCGTGTGTGTGTGTGTATGCGTGCGTGTGTGCGCGTGTGTGTGTGTGTGTATATATAAGTGTGTGTGGTGTGTATGTATGTGTCTGTTAGTGTATGCTACTATGTATGTATGTATTTGCATGCGTGTGTGTGTCTGCGTGCGTATGTGCGTGTTTGTGTAAATTTGCTGTACGTGCGTGGGTGCATTATGTGTGTGCCTATTTCTGCGTATGGGTGTGCGTGCGTGTATGTGTTTCACTTTGCTTGCCTGCTTGTTAAAAATGCATTATAGTTATTGTTTGTTTGAGTGGCGTCATACATCTCATGGCAATGTTTTTCACAACAAAATATCATATTATTATATTTCATGTACATAGCGTCCTACAAAATGCGAATTCTGTGTAATGAACCAATAGCATTAGGCCTAATTTTGGTTGTGAAGAAGAACAATGAGACAGGAGAGTAGAGGAAACAGGCAATGAAACTAGAGAAAATAGCGAGGGAGAGAGGGGGAAAGGGTAGCTATCGATGTGAATGAAGCGCAAGATGTTGGAGGTGGATAGAGGTAGGCAAGGAAGGTACGAGGGAGTTCTTGCTGTACTGGGGGCCGTTTCACAAGGGCTAACGTTACGTAGCGTGAGCGCAAATCGGCAAAAAAACGTTACTAATCAACACCTCTTTTGCCGACGTTTGCCGCGAATCGTTTTGTGGCTGCTCCCAAAGTATATCTCGGCGAACTATCACGTGACTTGCATGGGGTGAATATATTTCTTGTTGTTGATTGGTCCATTTAGGTTTGGATAAAATAATATAAAAAAAACCATTTGACCAATCAGACAAGAGCTTGTAACGGTAGTGCACAAGGTCTGAAGAGCTATTGTTGACGGGGACAGTCAATTAGCTGGGAGTGGTTCTTGCACGGATCGACGAGGACTCTGTCATCGATGGTGATATTGGCCCGTGGAAGACTATGGTTCTCAAAAAACTAGGAAGCTCCCCCCGGGGGGGGGGTGGGGGGGGGGGGGGGGGGGGTTTTTGTACAAATAGTGTCCC